>JALHAQ010000076.1:0-365566 GCA_023838395.1 Holcopasites calliopsidis
ACCGATCCTGGCCATTCGAAGAACAAACACATGGTGCACAACAGCCGATGTCTCGGTTGGAACAGTGAAAGAACTTCGTTTCACAAAATTTCCATCATTGCACGATCACTGTCACTTTACACTTCAAATTTTTAATTTATAAAATCAGTTGTTCCCAGTTATGAATAATTGCTGGCTCCGAAAGGGGCTGATTGTTATTAACTTTGAAGGGTCTCGACTTGACCCTTTCTACTGCCAAATACGCTTTTGCAAGTTCTACAATTTCATCGTCCTGTTCCTGATCGGGTAATCACTCGGGAGCTTCGCGTTTTAAAACTTAACTTTTCTTTCGTTGAAAGTAAAAACAGTAATTACAGCATCGGAGAGATCTTTACTACTCGATGTTCGGACTGGTTCTGTCTTGAGAAATTGTGACGCGGTTTGCAACGGTGAATGTGGGCTAGTTCGAAGAATGTTATAAAGGAGAGTTACGGGTCGTCGCAGGGAGCGCGCTATATGGTGAAAAGGCCCTTGAGGCCCACATGCTGGCCAGCAGAGTTTTTCGGTTTCTAGAAAACACGGCAATGGTGAATTTAGTGAAAACATTTTCCAGTCCCCGGAAAAGGTATAGCATTACAAAGAATGTAATACAAGATGTAGCATCTCGGAGAATGTAACAGTGTCTTGAACGCTCCGCAGTGCCTTCCCAGCAACTGGAAAATGTCTCCATTAAATTCGCCACGGCCGTGTTTCCTGGGAATCGAAAAACTCTACTGGCCAGAACGTGGGCCTCAAGGGCCTTTCACCCTAAAGCGCGCCCCCCGTAAGGACCTGTAACTCTCCTTTATAACGTTTTTCCAGCTAGCCCTCGTCCACTGCTGTAAACCGCGTCATAGTTTCTCAAGACAGAATCAGTTTGAACGCCATGCAGTAAAGATCTCTCTGACACTGTTATTTCTGTTTTTACATTCAACGAAATAAAAGTTAAGTTTTAGAACGTGAAACTCGCGAGTGATTACCCGATCAGGAACACGGCGATGAAATTGTAGAACGTGCAAAAGCGTATTTGGCAGTAGAAAGGGTCAAGTCGAGACGCTTCAAAGATAATAAGTGGCAATTATTCATAAATGGGAACAACTGATTTCATAAATTCAAATCTTGAAGTGTAAAGTGACAGTGATCGTGCAATGATGGAAATTTTGTGAAACGAAGTTCTTTCACTTTTCCAACCGAGACATCGGCTGTTGTGCACCATGTGTTTGTACTTCGAATGGCCAGGATCGGTAGAATAACCCAGTGATAGTTGCCGTGCAGGTAGTAGGTTTTGTCAAATAAAGTGAGTTCGCTGACCTGGCCGTAACGTCAGCTGTCTTGCACCGCGGGATACCACCTACTTGCAATGGTCAGGATCGGTAGGATGACAGTGACCCATTTTCGTCGAAGCAGGTTCATTTTAGGATACATGGGTGAGTCTAATTTGAATCTTCTGTCAAACTTTTTTAATTTAACGCGGGCTGCAATTGATAGGTTTATTAGTCAATCGATTCATTGATTCTACACGAATAACGACTAATTAGTTTATTCCATCTTGAGGAATAACAAATAATTTGATATTGTTCTTAATTTGTTTATACCTTATTCGATATAACTTTTGGCAAACGCCTCTTATTAGACAGAGTGACTTGTTCACATTCACAGCATCGGCCGAGCGTCAAGCTCGAACACAACACTCCCGCGGCTGAGCGCGGGCTCTACGCGCGCTCGGATTGGTCAATGTTTTTCGTTAACCATTTAAAAACGAAGCCTCAAACAAGATTTTCGCAAAAGAAAAAGGTGTTCAGAATCACCTCAGCTATCACCCCTTTTCGGCTCTATGGGGAGTTCTGGGACACCCTATATACAGTGTAGAGAAGTTATACAGGGTGTAACAAAAAAGGTGTAGGAGCTGGAAGCCTGAGATTCCTGAGGTGATAATGAACAACTTTTTCCTTTGCCAAAATGTGATTTGGGGCTTTATTTTTGAATAATTAACAAAAAACAGTGAGTAATCAGAGCGCGCGTAGAGTCCGTGCTCAGAGGCGGTCCACGGCCCGTCGTGCTAGGTAGCAACGTTCGACTGGCGCCCCGACCAGTACACGCCGGAATAGCACGGAGCAAAAGTTAACATCGAATTATTCATTATTCATGAATGCAAATGAACTAAAATACAAATGAAATCAATTTGCCGTTATCAATTGAACAAAAAATAATTAGAACGGACTAACTAACGTGTCTATCCAGTACAACGTACGTTAAATTTTAAGTTTTTCGGTTCCTAGAAAACACGGCCGTGGTGAATTTAGTGAAGACGTTTTCCAGTTGCCGGAAAAGGTATAGCACTACAAATAATGTAATAAAAGATACCTAATAGTGTCTTGAACCTTCCGCAGCGTTTCCCAGCGACTGGAAAATGTCTTCATTAAATTCGCCACGGCCGTGTCTCCCGGGAATTAAAAAACTCTGCTGGCCAACACTCAAGGGCCTTTCCCCCATAAATTGCTTTCCTCGCGACGACCCGTAAGACTCCCTTACAGCATTTCTTCAGTACAGGTCTCGTCCACCGTTGCAAACCGCGTCACAATTTCTCAAGACAGAATCAGTCCGAACGCCAAGCAGTAAAGATCTCTCCGACACTGTTATCGCTGTTTCTACTTTCAATAAAATAAGAGTTAAGTCCTAGAACGCAAAGCTCGCGAGTTACTACCCGCTCGGCAACACGACAATGAAATTGCCGAACGTGGAAAAGCATATTTGGCAGTAGCAGCGGTCATATCGAGCCCCTTCAAAGTTAATAACGATCGACTCCTTTCGAGACAACCAATTATTCGTACGTGCAAACAACTGATTTTATAAATTCAAATCTTGAAGTATAAAGTGGCAGTGATCGTGCAATGATGGAAATTTTGTGAAACGAAATTGCTCCTCTGTGCCAACTGAAGCAGCGGCTGTTGTGCACGATGTGTTTCTTCTTCGAATGGCCAAGATCTTTAGAAGAATCCAGTGATAATTGCCGTGCGGGTAGTACGTTTTTTCAAATAAAGTGTGTTCGCTGACCTGGCCGTAACATCAGCTGTCTTGCACTACGGGATACCTACTTGCAATGGTCAGAATCGGTAGGATGACACAGGGACCCATTTTCGTCGAAGCAGGTTCATTTTTTGGGAAAGGAGGTAAGTCTAATTTTAATTCTTGGAGAATTATTTAAAATCTAACGTACGTTGTACTTGATAGACACGTTACTTAGTCCGTTCTAATTATTTTTTGTTCAATTGATAACGGCAAATTAATTTCATTTATATTTTAGTTAATTTCCATTCATGAATAATGAATAGTTCGATGTTAACTTTTGCTCCGTGCTATACCGGCGCGTACTGTTCGGGGCGCCGGTCGAACGTCGCTACCTAGTACGACGCGCCGTGGACCGTCCCTGAGCGTGGGCTCTGCGCGCGCTCTGATTGCTCAGTGTTTTTTGTTAATTATTCAAAAATAAAGCCCCAAATCACATTGTGGTAAGGGAAAAAGTTGTTCAGTATCATCACCTCAGGAATCTCAGGTTTCCGGCTCCTACACCTTTGTTGTTACAGCCTGTATGTAGAAATCACCACAGCGTGATTCTATGCCTTCAGATCGGTAGACATTTGTGAAGAAAATCCCGAGCGAAATTGTTCTTGACTTTGAGAATTCACGTTAAAAATGGTTTTGTTCCATTGGATTCTACTCGTTATGAGGGTAAACAGTGCCAAAGGAGTCACGGATCACAACTCAATCGTTTTCTTGATAAGTAATGTTTAAATTACCATTAGTTAGCATGGGTGAAAGCTGTAGTCTTGAGCCCCTTCTATCTAATGTGTGGCCTTTACATAATTTCTTTGCACCCGCTAGGCACATGCATAGAATGAAGTTTAAGAATATTTTTCATACGCTTTGGTCTGAAATCAGTGTTGAATGCATTTTTTGAATATTTTTTCATTACTCTTTATTTCGGTTATTGAAAAGCGATAATCTGCAAGAAAAATTTTGTAGGAAAACTTAATTTACGAAAGCGTGAATTTGATTTGCAAGTGAGTGAAACTGAGTCACAAAAGGACGAATTTAATTTGCGGAAAGGTAAATTTGAAGTACTAAAACTGTATACAATCAGAGCAGGGTTTTCTTTTAATATGGACGTGATATCAAATGTGACGAGAGGCCCTGATTACTAATGGTGGAGGTGGTATTACATAGACTGCGACAATGCGATATTGATAGATAACTGGAACCCAAATCTGGAGAAATGTAGAGGAGCCTAACCGTACATACTCTATGCCCCCCTCTGGCAGTCTAACATTGGAGTGCAAGATGTAATGATAAGGTGATCCCTTGCACTCTAGGCTAGGGAACCCCAACTCAATGATAGTTTCGACAAAAGAAGGTTACTATGTTAGCAGGGTCTGTTCGATTTCTATTGCTAATTTGCCATCACATTATGCCAGCAGATTCCGTTTAAAGAACTACAGCCTAAAGGCGTCACAGATGGCGCCGGGCCCCGGATTTGTAATCATGTTTTTCACACAACCTGTTACCAATCTGCTGATATATTGCAAGTATTTTGTTTGCTAGGGCTTTTTTAAGGACAGTGGGATCCGCACATTTTTCTGGTTATGTACATTTTATAACGAATTATTTAAAAAAGATCTCCTCAAAGTCCATGAAGGCGTCAGACACCGAGATATTGCCCGAAGTTGTTTACAAACATCCGGTAAATTAAGGCGTGTACATGAAAAAAATACTGAGAATGTTAACCTTGACAACATATTCGTAGGCTATCGAAGTAGTTGAGGTGTGCCCTGTTCGATATAATTACCAAACGTTTCTAACCTATTCGAATCAAACACTTTCTTCCTCCTTAGATATGCATCGTATAATACTTGCCGTGACTGCGAATGCACTGAACAATCTACAAGAACTGTATCCATTTGAAATTACAATAGTAGATCAAATATCGTGGAAAGCGGAGATTAACATACAGGGAGTCCCGTTACTGATTACAAGCATTTTAAAGGGTGATTGCTGGGTCCATTCTTAACGTTTTCTTTTCCCAAAATGTTAAGGCTACGTTTTTTAATTATTAACGAATAACGTTTGTGGCGGGTAAAAGCCACGCGCTGTAGTTAGGTGCGAATATTACAGTAATATGCCGAAACAAGCAACTCGATCGGGGCCGGCTAGTTGCATATTAAGGATCGATCAGGTATATTATTCGGCTTGACTTTCTTTTCGAACGAAACGAAAGCGAATACGGTCAACGAACGAGGGACTCGAGATAGCGAAAAACCATAAAGGGCTCGATCGAGGCGCAATGTTATTCTTTAGAGAAGAATAGAAAGTGATATTCCCTCTCATTCTATGAATGAAGCATGCTTCTATTCACTAATTCCGTGCCACGTACCGCTCTTATTTTTTTACAGTTTTTAATGAGAGAGATCGGCTTTAAATGTTTATTAAATGTAAAAGAACTGCGTCTTGTTCCAAAATAAGCAATTCGTTGGGGACTGGTCAGTTGGTTATCACGGATTAGGTATGCTATTTAGTGAACAAACAAGTGTTCCGAGGTAACGGCGCACCATACGTGTTCGGCCGAGGAGCAATGTTACTCTCTTTTAGAGAATCAAATTGTAGAAATACCCTGACATATTGTTGTGTCCCGATATTGCATATTAGCTGACAGTAGTACATCAGCATAAAATATTCTAGAACCGAGCTAAAAAATAAGCAGAAGTGCAATTGTTATAGATTGAGCACAACGTGACTCTGTTCAATCACATTAAGGTTGTTGCCAAGCAAACATTCATGATAAAGCATGACTATCCTACCAATTTTGTCACACCCAAAACTGATAATAAAACCAATGGGTCTCAGCCGAAAAGGAAACTCTCGAACTAAGCATAATCAATTACAGATCGTATCCAAGTCACCTCTGTCTAGTTCAAGAATAGCTGCAATAAATTAAGTATTATTGAAGATAGCTTGGTGGATTCCTATCCTTTAACCGCTCACGAATCCAACCAATACGAAGATCCCACATCCGCTCTGCGACAAACCTCTCGGGACACAACAAAATATCCTGATTAATATATTAATAATTCCGAGTTGTATATAAAATCTACTTGCATTCTGTATCAATTTTACCTCTACACGTGAGAAAGTCGATCTTTCTTCCAGTTATGTATTTCCATATTTTATACAGGGTGAATCTGAGAACTGGAACAGGTTACTGCTCTTTTTAAGTAAAAATTAAAAAAATTATAGAGGAAAACATCATTGGGCATAATATGAGCCGGACTTCCTATGACTTTATTTTTTATGTGGATGCACCGATGCACGCGCCACGTGCGACTGCACTTTCATTTTCTTTAATGTAACCTTTCTTTTTTTCAATCGATCCCTTTTAGCATCCCACGTATAAAAGTACTAACCCCAGGTCGTCGAGTCACGGGACTGGCTGCCGCAATCGAACCTTAGACTCTTGCGGCTAATACACGCGCTCTGACTGATCAGTGTTTTTCGTTAATAATTCAAAACGAAGCCTTAATCAACATTTTTGCAAAGAAAAAAGTTATTCAGAATCGCCTCGGCAATCACACTTTAAAATATTTGCAACGTGTAGGAAGACACCCTCTATATAATGCATTTAATTCTGTTCCAGAGTTCTTTTTTTCCTCCATTTCAACATCGTTTTAGTACTCCCCCATAAAGTGTAATAAATATTTGGCAATGCGCTTACCTTGTGGATATCGAAAACAGCTCTTGACGTTTGAACAGCACGGTACTTTCAATGTCTCCATGTTTTACAATAATCGAAGGCACGTTCAAGTAACTATATTTCTCTGGCAGTACTGCAGCTTTATAGCATACATCACCAAGTAGTTTCCAAATGCAGGAAGCACTTTTATGGTGTTTGAGTGCTATAATTAAACAATCAATTGCTTCTTGAAGGCATTCATTTGCGCGACCGAAAAATTGTTTAGCAGTATAATCATTTGCTAGTGCCAAACAAGTCTCAGCCAGTCCTTTTAGAGCAGGAATATAATATGATTCTTTTTTCAATATATATTCAAAATCTTTTTTTGCTTCAGTATACTGTCCAATAATCTGCAAAATAATATAAAAGTAAATAGTGTTTGTTCATGCTTCAATCTCAATATTAACCTTTCGCTGTGGCTAACAAGGTGCCATCCCAAAGCGTAAGACTACGGTTAGAGTGGATGCGTGTTTATCAGAACTGGTGCACTGGTGACTTCGTCAAAACAATCAAATATATGGATTTTTATGGGATTGGTTACACTGCATGCGTATCGTTCGCAGGATGACACATGAGTTCGTCAGATCATTTTGATTCTGAGAGCAGTCGCATGAACCCTACTTTTAAGTGCATATGATTCAGCGTCTCTGAACCACATAAACGGTATCTGCCTATGTAGTGGTAGTTTATGTTTTAGTAAGCACTCACCATTTGAAAAGGTCTTCCCTAACAAAGGTGCACCGCAATATAACTTTCTCTCTTCAACCTTGCGAACGCGTTCAGCGAATTAAAGAAACAAACGAGTTTGATTTTTTCGTCCAAGCGGTGGCATTTTTGTCAAATATCTGCAGAGCTATTGATGATAGAGGAATAGGAAATTTATGTTTCTGAATTACAAGATCGACTATCTAAACATATTGTATTAAAGTATATTTGCTTAAGCAAAATGTTAAAAACGTGGTGCTTCTATTCACTTTTTCTGAAAAATTCATTTTTTATTGACAAAAAAAATATGTGTGTACATTATAGACCCAAATACAAAATAAGAATAAAAGGAAGAGTGCGAACTGAAGGAAATAATGATATGTCATTAGTCGAATATATTTATAAAAGATGTATTTAGTGGCTCCAACAATTTTCAAACCAATCATTTTTTTTTCAATTATGTGAGAATAGAAATATTGTGGATATTTGAACTTGAAACTGTTGGAGCACAAGTTGTACATACAATAATTATCGTCACTTGAAATGTTTATTAAACGGACTTTAAAAAGACGCGCTGCTTTCTGCAGTACAGTACAACCCTTTATTTTTAGCGAGGTAAAACATTAAAAAGAACGGAAAAAAATGTGTCTTCTTCAACTACGTACTAATAGGCGCGAAAAATTTTAATTCGACAAAAATATTGTTTTCGTAACAAAATAACACCCAAAATACTTTGTCTTAATAAAATATAGACGTGCATTTTGAACTCCATCAACACCATTCGACTTCGTTGAAAGCTGACGTTTTTATGTTATAAATACTATAGTTAAAAAATATACTATTACTATTTCAAACGTACTTAGCAATGTACTTCTTAATTAACGCAAGTAAGTGAATACGACCCGAATTATATCACGTTTTTCATCATTTTAATCGGAAGAATCTTACCAATATGTTAGAAAAGATTTCATGCAAAAAAAAGATTAAAAATAAAAAAAGCTGCGCTGCCCTTACGATTGTAACATATCTCATTGTGTGTTTATTTGGGTGTCATGCTGATATGCTTGCCTCGATCCTTAGCCTACCCATTCCTTTCACTTCACGCCTCGTGACAACCACAGGCTATTGACTACCGGCAAGGAGATAACATAGGCGTATAAATAGCGTGCCACTAAAAGTAGGACTTACGTAGGGACGTGGGAGAAATTATTGTATACCTACGCCTAGACTCAGCTCGAACGAATTCGTCAGAACGCAATTTGGACGGATACATATCCACTCTAACCGTATCCTAAACCGCCGATTTTGATCTATACCTTTGGCAAAATGTTCTACTTGAAAAAATGTTCGACATGTATTTTTTTTTGTATCGATGGTGATATCTAGGAGGTGAAATCAGTCCCAAAAGTTGAGGCCAAAAAACTATTTTGCCTAAGTACTCGAAAACTGTCAATCTCAGAAAAAATTGTAAATGTGGAATTTGTGTGGTTTTAATGACAAATTCAGCCATCGAGATAGTTTTTCCTAAAAGCAATTTTATTGAACAAAACTTTGCAAAACTGTAGTTTTTTAGTATTTTCATTGGCAAAATGTCCCCTTCATCTAAATTTACATGTGCATAGATCTGATAAATATCAAAACACACAGTCGAAATGTACGCATAAGTAATCGCTGCGCAAGAACCGTGTGTTGAAGCGACCGGTATCTTTGCCCGAGTAACTGTCGCGTTGCGACCGTCTGTGCGACCGGCATCTTCACCCAAGTGATTATTGCATAACAATCGTCGCTCCTGCGCAACGATACGCAGCAGGATCGCGTCGATCACATGATCCTTCCTCACTCCTAATTGGAAGTCCGAAATCGCCTGATTTGTCTAAGCTTGACTATTCTTGATTTGATTTCTATGAAAAAACTTGTTTGTTCCGATTCAGGACCGCTTATCGTTACATGTGCTACTGTACACATGAAAAAAATTGAAATTTTAGGATTTTGCAATGTAATAAAAAATTCCGCATCCATAATTTACTCAAAAGCGCACCATTTGAACAGATTGATCGTAATACTTAAAAAGTTTTGTGATGTTATGATAGTTTAATTTTACTGAACTATACTACTAAGTAACCCTATTTGTCCGTGATTGGTACTGTAGCTATGCATTGGATAACAGTGATAAGATAATTCCATGCCCCTTATTTCTGCCTGCGTGCGGGCCTTACAATCAGTATCTTTTTCATTATAGAGAAAGGACGAAATGCGACGCGACTTAATTTTCATTGTATAATACTATTGGTTTAAAGTTACAGCTAATGATATTAACCATGGAAATAAAAGAATATACTATATTTAAGAACCGTACGCAAGCAAAGATGAAAGGTCTACGAATCTGCCACTGTGCATACACTACCTATTTCTCCTACGGACAGAGTACAACACTGCTATACAATACATACCTGAGGTACCAATTATGGACAAATAGGGCTATTTTACCGCACAGCATACTAAATTTATAATATCATAAATACCACAAAGGATTTTAAATATTGCGATCTATTTTACAGCACAGCATGCTAAATTTAGAATATCATAAATACCACAAAAGATTTTAAATATTGCGATCGATCCATTCCAGCAAGGCGCCTTTCATTCGATTATAGATACGGAAGTTTTTTTATTGCAATGGAAGATTATAACATTTCAGTTTCTGCATGTTTTGCATTTTAATCGATACTATGCGTATCCAAATTTAGGTGAGGTGGAACTCAAACTTACATTACCCCAATAAAAATATTAGAAAAGTATATTTCTGTAATGTATTGTTTAAACAAATCCCAATGAAATTTTGAAAAAAACTGCCTCTATGACTGAATTTGTTATTAAAAGACAGACAAATTCTATATTTGCAGGTTTCTTCTAATATTGATAGATTCCGAGTAATTTGGCAAAATAGGTTTTTTCACAATTCTTTTTACATTTAAATCGGTTCGTTACACTTTGGGATGGTTCCTTGCAAGTCAACCACCAGTATGTTGCTGCTACACGGAGCAGTTGAACTGCGAGAGTAACATTTTACCCTTAACCATGGTATGTAAGCTTAAGTCATTTGGTAATAATAAAAAACGAATTGTAGATAAATGTTCTGATATGCATTTCGAAAATATTTAACAATGCAATAGTATGAGCGAGCTCTTGACGTTGAATGATTGTTCACGTTTTGCAAAAAAGGGTTAAAATGCGACGTCAGAATACTAATATTCAATTATACGAAATAATACCAACCAATTTTATATTCCCCAACTGTATCATTGGATATAAAGATTCCGGTCTGAGTTCTAATGCTCGTTGATAAGACTTCAATGCTGAAGTGTGAGCACCACGTACATAATATGCATCTGCTAAAGATTCCCAGCTGTGGCTACAAAATACAGTAACCTGGTATAAATCTCATTATTTAATATTCAAATGATTAAATAGTAAATTAAAATTTTAAAGCGCAAATGCATGAATATGGTTGCTTAATCATGTCGACCTATAACACTAAGTGGGAAATTCGCAAATAAATTATTTTGTATTTGAAAATTATGCTCAGTCAACAGAAACGCGAATATGATAAATAGTACGACTTTGTTTACAAAGTTATAAGGAAGGTTATAATTCACACTTTGAAACTGACTTTTAACTACTATAGCACTCCCATACAGACCATCAAGGTGGGCAGATACAAATGCAATACTCGCGTTGCATTTATAAGATTCTGGGTGGAGGGCGTTGTTGACATTCTTTGCAAATTGATGAACATTTTCACCCTTGGGCAATCTTTTTATGGCCATTGGGAATCCGCCCACCCTGACAGTTTTTAGTTTGAAAGGCTAAAAACCCCTGTACTCCAAGCTGGCTTATTGTGCAAGACGTGAATTTATGGCGCGCCATTTATCTGGCGCATACATGTTCAAAATATCTTCTTTATCCCTTAACATTAGACCAAAACAATTTGATAAGAGAGGTACACGATTTCCGTTAGTTACAAGTTCTCTCATAAATAATCTATATCTGTAAACAAAGTCGTTCTATTTATCATACTTACGTCCCCGTAGTGTCAGCATTATTTTGGAGCATAACAACTGTGGAAAATAGCTGCAAAAAAGGCCAAAGCGAACAAATAGTAAATTATTAATTTCATATTGAAAATGACCACAAGGACACTTTCCTTTATCTGGGAGGTTCTTCCAGTAAAACATTTTTCAGTAAGGAGCAACGGCGCATTGTTACTTGACACGACCGTGTTAACCAAAACGGTGACAAGTGCATTCATTTCCAACTTAGTGATAAAAATTTGAAATGACAAAGAAAATAGCAATTTGTGAAACATATAAACACTGCCGCATACAAGAAACATCTTGCGCATTTTAATGCACATCCGCATATTTTTCATGCATAAATGGCACATGCGTTTTGTATATTTAACGTGCATGAACATACGCTATCCAGTTATTCTTAAGCAAGTCCTCTACATACTTGTCACTGGGGTTAGCTCTAATAACATGCTGAAATGCCTTAATAGCTTGTGCCCCATCTCCTAGGTCAAGATATTGCAAACCGAGCTGTAACCACGCCCATTTCGGACCCGTATCTTGTACGGTTAGTGTTTGCAACAGTTTTATGTTCGCATCCTATAAACAATATAATTACATGGAATATTCTATAGAATAATAACAAAATGAGAGGTACAGTGCAAGATGGACCTAACGGATAAAATGTTAGAAAATAAGATTTTTGTTAATTCTAGTATCTCTGGGTGACTTATATTTACGATTATACAGAGGAGGTAAAATCGTAGACCATCCTCAGATGACCACCGGCGAGGGTGCATGGCTCATATCAGGGCTCCTATTTGGGCCCGAGCAGGCAACGAACCCCTTGAGAACTAGCGTCTAGCTGTCTGGCTTTTTAACCATTCCGTAACACGTCTTCGCTAAAGAATAGAGCTAGAAGGAAACATTTTCGGCATTTTCTCACAAGCGTATTCTCAAGAGTTTCAGTTCGGTCGCAGTCACTAACGAAAACGGATCGCAGTCGCAGGAAATATTTCTGCAGCTTACTTTGCATCGAATTTGAGCTTTTTTTAGAATTTCAATTCTCCTTTTATTTTTATTACTATTCATAGCTTCAGTCTTTTTTAGTTTGCATGTTAATTTTATTTTTAAATTTAGTGTTATTTTTAGTGCAGCGTTAATGCTAGTTTAATTGATAATTTTATTTTAATTCTTTTTCACTTAGTTCTTATGTAAATTTTGTGCGCCCGTGTGGTGCGCAACAATAGGCGACAGACAGTTTACGTTTATTGAGTACACAGGTATGCTGTTATGTTACAGCAAAGCGAAGGGCAAAGTGCGTGTGATTTTTGTGAACATTCACGGACTGGACAATCGCGAAGCGTGTATGTGAGATTTTGGTGTAAAAATTGTGCATAGTGAGGAGCGTCCACCCTCTTTACTTGAGACCCTATCGGGCGGATTTCGATATGCCCTTGTGGATTTTTATAAGTAAGCAGGTTGAACGCCATACAACATGAGGTGTGTATCTTTCTCGCAAGAACGTACTGTCGGATCATAGAGCGAAGTAAGTCACGATGTCACGACGTCGGTAAGTAACCGTTGCATATAGTAAATGGGTGACACTGAGGGGAACCCTTCGAGTCTCTCCGGCGAGCATCAGATTGCCTGTCTACAGGCGTTTTTTTTTTAAAACATCGATATCTTGCAAACAAAGCCTTGAACGCAAAATCGCTATTCTTGATTTTCGATTTATATTGGCCTATAGAACCACTCCTTAAAATATTGACATTTAGTAGCAGAACATCCTGTATAATACAGGGTGTAACACAACCCTCTGCAAATATTTTAAGGGGTGATTCTACAGGCCAAAATAAAACGGAAATCAAGAGTGGCAATTTTGCGTTTGCGGCTTTGTTAACGAGATATCGATGTTTAAAAAAACGCGGTGAAAACGCCTGCCGATAGGCAATCTGACCTGCGAGGCTCGAGACGAACAGCTGCGTTCAGTGGTAGTCATTCGCTGCGACGCCGCAGGAACCATGACCTACCACACCGTGAAATCTGAAACTCAAGAGGCACACACGTCTCACGTTGTACAGCATTCAACCTGCTTACTTGTAAAAATCCACATGGGCATATCGAAACCCGCCCAATGGGATTATCAAGTAAAGAGGGTGACGGCCTTCAATCCATAATTTTCTTCTCAAAAACCAAATACACATGCACTGCGATTGTCCCGTCCGCGAGTGTCTATGTGTAGACGCGATTGTCCCGTCCGCGATTGTTCACAATACACCCTTCAACACAGAAATTTGCAGCACACGAGGATCAAGTACACATGCACCACGATTGTCCCGTCCGCGAGTGTCTATGCGTACACGCGATTGCCCCGTACGCGAGTATCTGTGCGTACACGCGATCGCCCCGTACGCGAGTATCTGTGTGTACACGCGATTGCCCCGTCCGCGAGTGTCCACGATTTGCACTAAACTTATTATTCCAGGAAATGTTCCTCGTGTCCACTACTCGCTTGAGTGCAGTTATTCAATCTTCGACGCAAGTCGTGCCACAATTTTCGGAAGTTTGTTATTATTGTCAGAGAACATCATCATGTAGACGTATTCCGCGAATGTACACGACCCTTTGCACACTTGGCACCACTATCACCGCACGTAACCGATTGTAATAAAAAGTAGCTTTAAGATTGAGATTACGTATCTAGAAATTGAAGTAATCAAGTTCTAAGAATTAGACTAAATTAAAAAACCAAAGTAATAACAATAGAACTAAATGCAATATTAAATCTATGCCCACTACCAAAATTCAAAGAACAACTAAAATGTTTAAATAGGTCCGTGTTCAACGCTGTGCAAACGGCAACTGAGATCGTCTAGAAACAATGCATGCCGAATCGTCGCGAGTCGTATCTACAGAAAATGTTTGGCGGCATTTGTTTTTCTTTCGGCCGCAGAAAAGGGTCAAGAGAGGTGGAAGCGGTAAGGAGATCAGTAACACATCGGTGAAAAAAGGTAATCTGATCTTTGACTCCTGCCGCCCCTTTATACGGCCGAAAGAATAACAAATGCCGCCAAACATTTTCCGTGACTACGACTCGCGACGGTTCGGCAAGCATCGGTTGATCATTATTTCTAGACGATCTCAGTTGCTGTTTGTACAGCGTTGAACACGGACCTATTTAAACATTTTAGTTGTTCTTTGAATTTTGGTAGTGGGCATAGATTTAATATTGCATTTAGTTCTATTGTTATTACTTTGGTTTTTTAATTTAGTCTAATTCTTAGAACTTGATTACTTCAATTTCTAGATACGTAATCTCAATCTTAAAGCTACTTTTTATTACAATCGGTTACGTGCGGTGATAGTGGTGCCAAGTGTGCAAAGGGTCGTGTACATTCGCGGAATACGTCTACATGATGATGTTCTCTGACAATAATAACAAACTTCCGAAAATTGTGGCACGACTTGCGTCGAAGATTGAATAACTGCACTCAAGCGAGTAGTGGACACGAGGAACATTTCCTGGAATAATAAGTTTAGTGCAAATCGTGGACACTCGCTGACGGGGCAATCGCGTGTACACACAGATACTCGCGTACGGGGCAATCGCGTGTACGCATAGACACTCGCGGACGGGACAATCGTGGTGCATGTGTACTTGATCCTCGTGTGCTGCAAATTTCTGTGTTGAAGGGTGTATTGTGAACAATCGCGGACGGGACAATCGCGTCTACACATAGACACTCGCGGACGGGACAATCGCAGTGCATGTGTATTTGGTTTTTGAGAAGAAAATTATGGATTGAAGGCCGTCACCCTCTTTACTTGATAATCCCATTGGGCGGGTTTCGATATGCCCATGTGGATTTTTACAAGTAAGCAGGTTGAATGCTGTACAACGTGAGACGTGTGTGCCTCTTGAGTTTCAGATTTCACGGTGTGGTAGGTCATGGTTCCTGCGGCGTCGCAGCGAATGACTACCACTGAACGCAGCTGTTCGCCTCGAGTCTTGCGCGTCAGATTGCCTATCGGCAGGCGTTTTCACCGCGTTTTTTTAAACATCGATATCTCGTTAACAAAGCCGCAAACGCAAAATTGCCACTCTTGATTTCCGTCTTATTTTGGCCTGTAGAATCACCCCTTAAAATATTTGCAGAGGGTTGTGTTACACCCTGTATGTATAACCGCTTAAGGGCCCATTTATACATCACCGTGCCGTGTCCGGAATTTTTTAGAGCGACATAATATTATAACTTAAGAACAAACTGTGCGCGATTTCTGTCACGGCCACAGTTTCTAGCCTCCGATATTTGACCGTGCCCCGGACAGGGCACGGAGACCCTCTTGCAAGGGTAGTCGCCTTCAAGAAGTTACAAAGAGAATTTTTTGAACACAAGAAATACAATTCTTTTAGTTTTTGTTTAATATTTATGAAATTAATATTAACGAACTCCTGAGATTTTTGCAACTAAAATGGCACCAAACACGACAGATCTCGCACAGTTTGTTCTGAACTTACGATAGTACGTCACTCTAAAAAAATCCCGGACACGGCACGGTGACGTATAAATATATCTTAATTTGTAGGTACGTGGCAAAACTCCTGCATGTGTCGTAATAATGTATACAAATGATTGTGAAAGTATAAAGACAGACTTTTTGTCTTTTCAAGAGTCTGCTCGTGTTCCATCCGGGCCACGGACGGTAAAGAACACGGCACGGATGATGTACAAATTGCTCCATCTGAAAGTACGCAACCGATTCACGTCCGAGACATGGCCGGAACACGACACTGCTGTGCATAAATATATGTATTCCTTTTTCACTACGGACTCGGCCCGGGCAATGAATGGGCATGGCTATGTATAATTGAACCTTTATTCTTTCGAGGACGGTATTCAAAGAGAAAGCGGCTCGTGGGTAATGATGGATTTCGGATCGCTTGGAATCCTTTGACTGATTCGATTCCCTTGACCACTTCGAAATTCTTTATCGTTTCAAAACACTTGGTTGATTCGAAACTGTTGGTCGTCTTGAAAGCATCATCTCTATGAATGAGAAAGATAACGTCGAGCGAGCTACACGCTCATAATTGTGTATACAGTAAAAGTTTCATATGTGCGCGGAACGATCTGCACGCTATATGAGCTGAAGTCATCCCCATCACTTTTTCCTCTGTGCCCCTCGGTCCTGACGCCTATTTATGCTCGATTCCCCTTGCCAAACACATGGCGCACGCAGCGGGTGGAAGAAAAAAATGTCCAACAATCGGCAAGCTCACAAGAAGCATGTCAGTGATAGAATACAAATAAAACTCCTTTATTTTTTACTTATTTAAATGAAATTTTCACTAATATATATTTGAGGTTCTTCTGATTAAAATGAGACCAAATATGATATAACTGAAAATGTATTTAGTCGTATCTATAATCTAAGAATCGAAAGATTTCTCGAATCTTTTAATACATAGAGTTTATTTAAGACAATCGAACTTTTTGAAAGAAAGTTCTGACATTTTGAGTCCCGATGGGAATGCACAAAAGTTCTTGAAAATAAAGTTTCACACAGTTTGAATTTAAAAGTTTAAGAACTTATAAAATATGTATAAAAATAGAAATTTCCTTATGACAGGGACAGATTATTATGTTAAACGAAACATGTAAGAACAGAAACGTTTAAAAAATGAAAGATAACTATTTTAACCCCTAGTTTAATCTACCGGTTTAAGTGCTATTGTACTATTCGCGTCGAGAATGAAGTCTCCCTAGACGACACGGAAGTAAGACGGGTACGCAGCGCTCCCCACGTGTTACGCTGAAAGCTCGAGCCTCATAGGTTACGTACGCTTTCTTTGTCAATACAGGGTGTCCCAGAACTACCTCAAGAGCCGAAAAGGGGTGATAGCTGAGGTGATTCTGAACACCTTTTTCCTTTGCGAAAATGTTGTTTGAGACTTCGTTTTTAAATAGTTAACGAAAAACACTGAGCAATCAGAGCGCGCGTAGAGCTCGCGCTCAGGGACGGCGCACGGCATGTCATGCTAGGTAGCGACGTTCGACCGTCGCCCCGAACAAAACGCGTCGGTATAACACGGAGCAAAAGTTAACATCGAATTATTCATTATTTATGAATGGAAATGAACTAAAATACAAACGAAATCAATTTGTCATTATTACTTGAACAAAACAGAATTAGAATCGACTGACTAACGAGTCTATCAAGTACGACGTATGTTACATTTTAAACAATTCACCAACAATTGGAATTAGACTTACCCGTTTCTACAGATATGAACCTGCTTAGACGAAAATGGGTCACTGTCATCCTACCGATCATTCGTATCATTATTACATCAAGGAGTAACACGTGATGCACAACAGCTGATACTCCACGGTCAGGTCAGTCATTTCACTTCACTTCTCGAATTTTACTTTACTGCACGATCGCTGTCACTTTTGTGAGGGTGTAACGCAACCTTCTGCATAAGGGGTGATTCTACAGGCCAAAACAAGGTGAAAATCAAGAATAGCAATTTCGCATTTGAGGCTTTATTAATAAAATACCGGTGTTTGGAAAAACGGGCAGCCGTGTTCAGTGGCAGTCATTCGCTACACTGAAGAGAAACCATGACCTACCGCACCGCGTAATCTGACACCCAAAAAGACACACGTTTTACGTTGCATAGCATTCAACCTGCTTACTTGTAAAAATCCACATGGGCATATCAAAACCCGCCCAATGGGATTATCAAGTAAAGAGGGTGACGGCCTTCAATCCATAATTTTGTTCTCGAAAACCAAATACACACGCATCACGATTGTCCCGGCCGCGAATGTGTATGCGTACACGCGATTGTCCCGTCCACGAATGTTCACAATACACCTTTAAACACAGAAATTTGCAGCACACGAGGATCAAGTACACATGTACCACGATTGTCCTATCTGCGAGTGTCCACGATTTGCACTAAACTTATTATTCTACTAGAATATTTAAATCGTTTCGTATTCAATGTCGTACAAGCTACAACTTTCTCGACCGTTTAGAAATAATAATCTACCGATGCATGCCGAATGGTCGCGAGTCGCGTCTAGGGAAAGCGTTCGGCGGCATTTGTTATTCTTTCGGCCGTAGAAAGGGGCAACAATGTTGCCCTTTTCTGCCGACGACGCAGATACGACTCCCGTCGATTCGGCTTGCATCAGTAGATCATTATTTCCAGACGATCGAGACAGTTGCTGCTTGTACGACGTTGAATACGGAACGATTTAAGCATTTTAGTGGAATAATAAGTTTAGTGCAAATCATGGACACTCGCAGATAGGACAGTCGCATGTGCGCATACGCATTCGCGGCCGGGACAATCGTGAATGTGTGTGTATTTGGTTTTCAAGATCAAAATTGTGGATTGAAAGGCCGTCACCCTCTTTACTTGATAATCCCATTGGGTGGGTTTTGATATGCCCATGTGGATTTTGCAAGTAAGCAGGTTGAATGCTATGCAACGTAAAACGTGTGTCTTTTTGGGTGTCAGATTACGCGGTGCGGTAGGTCATGGTTTCTCTTCAGTGTAGCGAATGACTGCCACTGAACACGGCTGCCCGTTTTTCCAAACACCGGTATTTTATTAATAAAGCCTCAAATGCGAAATTGCTATTCTTGATTTTCACCTTGTTTTGGCCTGTAGAATCACCCCTTATGCAGAAGGTTGCGTTACACCCTCACAAAAGTGACAGCGATCGTGCAGTAAAGTAAAATTCGAGAAGTGAAGTGAAATGACTGACCTGACCGTGGAGTATCAGCTGTTGTGCATCACGTGTTACTCCTTGATGTAATAATGATACGAATGATCGGTAGGATGACAGTGACCCATTTTCGTCTAAGCAGGTTCATATCTGTAGAAACGGGTAAGTCTAATTCCAATTGTTGGTGAATTGTTTAAAATGTAACATACGTCGTACTTGATAGACTCGTTAGTCAGTCGATTCTAATTCTGTTTTGTTCAAGTAATAATGACAAATTGATTTCGTTTGTATTTTAGTTCATTTCCATTCATAAATAATGAATAATTCGATGTTAACTTTTGCTCCGTGTTATACCGACGCGTTTTGTTCGGGGCGACGGTCGAACGTCGCTACCTAGCATGACACGCCGTGCGCCGTCCCTGAGCGCGGGCTCTACGCGCGCTCTGATTGCTCAGTGTTTTTCGTTAACTATTTAAAAACGAAGCCTCAAACAACATTTACGCAAAGGAAAAAGGTGTTCAGAATCACCTCAGCTATCACCCCTTTTCGGCTCTTGAGGTAGTTCTGGGACACCCTGTATACGTGAGCTATACAGCAGCTATACAACAGTTATCTAATTGCTTCGAATTCGGCTCTAATGGATAGAAATCGGCTCCATTGGACCGTGGCTACGTGATGCGTGCAGATAAAGATGATTTGCTAGCCCGTTTCGGGGGGCAAAACAATGTTCGGATTTAACGATTTGTTTTTAAAAAATCAAACTGAAAATTGTGTTTAGAATTTGTTATAAAACTATAATTATAGTTTACATTAAAATTACCTTGAAGATGATTTACCCGTGATTGAAATGCTTCCTGAGCTTTTAACATATATTCGCCCAAGCACTGAAGCAAATGTTCCACTTCTTCTCTATTTTCGCCCAGCTCTTGTGCAGATTATGAATCTCTCGCGTGCTCTTTTTCTGTATCTTCAATTTCTTCATCTTCTTCGTCCATGTGTCTACTTTCGGCTTCCTCGCACATTGATGTAAAGGAATGTAGGTACGTGTTGTTCTAAGCATGCTTCTCCAGTTATAATACTCATATCACGTTGCATATGTTGCGATGTTACATAGCTGTTTGATGAGGCATGATTTTCCTCCAAGCGCGTATAATGTTCTTTAATGCTGTAACGCCTGTAAAACTCGTTCAACCCGCTGACAGATGTCGCAGACGATCGTAATATCTTATGTCAATATAATTTCTTCGCTTTAGCTATTACGGTCTGGTCCGTCGGTTGTATTAACGAAGTCGTATTTGGTGGTAGAAAATCTACATTGAAGCGTTCACAATTCGTTACTGGTACACTGTGATAGCTAAAGTCGTCCACTAATAGGATCACCTTTCCAACTACTCCATTTCCTGCTGAGTAATACCGCACGCTGGGTATAAAATAATTTTGGTATCTGTCTGCAAATAGTGACTGGGTTAATCCAACCACTTCTTTGCGATTTAAAAATGACGGGAGGTCGATCCATGTGATGTTCTAATGCCCGAGGATGCTGGTATTTCTAAACTATTAACGGCATTAATTTTTGCCTTCCTATTGTATTTGCGCATAAGGGTACGGTTACAGTGGGTGCATGTTCGTCAGAACTGACTACCTAACGAATTCGCCAGAACAATCACATACATGGAGTACTATGGGAGTGGTTAAACTGCATGCACATCGTTCGCAGGAAAGCGCACGAGTTCGTCAAGTCAGTTTGATTCTGAGAGCAGTTGTACGAACTCTACATTTAAGCGTATGTATAGGCAATCTAGCGTCTCTGAACCACACGAACGGTATCTGTCTATGTGGTGGTAGTTTATGTTTCAGTAGGCGCTCGCCACTTGAAAAGGTTTTCCCAAAAAAAGGTCCACCGCATTATAACTTTCTCTTTTCAACCTTGCGAACGCGTTCAGCGGATTAAAGAAACAAATGAGTTTGATTTTTTCGTACGAGCTGTGGCATTTTTGTCAAATATCTGCAGAACTATTGATGGTAGAGAAATAGTGTCAATTGCCGAACTTTATGTTTCTGAATTGCAAGATCGCCTATCTAAACATATCGTATTAAAGTATATTTGTTTAAGTAAAATGTTGAAAACATGGTGCTTTTATTCATTTTTTCTAAAAAAATTCTCTTTTACTTACAAAAAATATGTGTACACATTGTAGACCTAAATACAAAATACGAATAAAAGAAAGATTGCGAACTGAAGAAAATAGACATGACATGCCATTAGTCGAATATATTTGTAGAAGATGTCCAAGAGTCCATCCAAGAATTTTCAAACCAATTTTTTTTCAATTATGTAAGAATAGAAATATTGTGGATGCTTGAAGTTGAAACGGATAGAGCGCAAGTTGTACATAAAGTTATCGTCACTTGAAGAGTTTATTAAATAGGCTTTAAAAGATGTGCTTCTTTTTGGAGTACATTGCAATCATTTATTTTTAGCGAAATAAAGCATTGAAAAATACAAACAAAGGGTATAGCCGGATAAGGGGGTCAAGAGTGCCCCTAAACCAAATTCGATTTGCCATGGGTCATTCGATAGCTTATCAAAAAAGTACAATGTGTACCAAGTTTCAGCTCCGTATTTCGACTGAGGGAGGGGGGGGAGAGTAATTGCCAAAAACCAAAAATCACATTTTTGACCAATTTCTCTCATCTGCGTGGATGGAAAATTTTGAAAAAAAAATCAGGGGCCCTCTTATTAATCAAACACATATTATAGAATTTTTTCAGATTTTTCAATTAGAAAACCAATGTGTGAAAAATAAAAAAACGAAAAAAAACGATAAAAAATGCTGGTTTCGGAATGAAGGAGTTGCGGTACCAGATTCATATTTTTTGAGTAAGTACATAGTATTGGTACTATTGTACTAAATTTTGTCCAGATTTTTCGGTTTGGGGCGCCATAGTTAAAAAAATCAAAAAGTAACTATTTCCTTGTGTCTTGCGTGCCCCAGTCAGTTATACAGCGATTTTTGGTACATTCTTGATCAGATAAATGCTTCATCCAATACTCAATGTTTTTACGCATAGCATACAAGCACAGGAACTAATGAAACTAAATAAATCGAACCATTTGTCATTACGTCATGCACATTACCCTCCGTAATACGTAAGGGATTTTCAAGAGCGTCGGTGGTCCTGCAGCGAAGTACATGACTGCTAAACCGCTGCGCTGAATTTTCGTCGGTTCGAGCCCTTTTTAGGTAACTTTTTTTTTTGCTTTTTTTTTTAATTCCTGTCGTATGAAGTTCGGTAGCTTCTTTTCCATATCAATGAAAAAGATAAGTACCTTTAAAGCAAAGACTACACATATGTTCAATATTAGAAATTATAACTAATTATATATAACTAATTCTATTTAATTGTTAAGGTATAGAGACATCATGTGCGACATCCAGTATTTCTCATCCATAGTTCTTAAAGATAAGTATCTTTAAATCAAAGGCTACAAGTACGCTTAATATTAGAAAATATGAATAATTCTACGGTTGCATATGATTGATAGAGTATGGGGAAGAGGAACTGAAGAAACTAAAAGAAACACTGAGGACATCACGAGCTATTTTCGCTGCTACCTATCTATAATTATTAAAGATAAGTATCTTTAACACAATCCGTCTACAACTATTAAAGGTAAGAGATTGGCAAATCCTTTACACATATTACTTCAGCGTAGGAAATGTTAATAAATACCGTAATTGAAACGGTAGCATAAAGAGCACCCCAAAGTCATATTTACGTATACTACAGACTAAAATATTTAAAAAAAATTATTAAAACATTTTTAAACAAACATTGAACATCTTGATATAGTTAGGAATTTTAAAACAAGCAAAAAAAAGTTATCTAAAAAGGGCTCGAACCTACGAAAATTCAGCGCAGCGGTTTGGCAGTCATGTACTTCGCTGCAGGGCCACCGACGCTCTTGAAAATCCCTTACGTATTACGGAGTGTAATGTGCATGACGTAATGACAAAATGGTTCGATTTATTTAGTTTCATTAGTTCCTGTGCTTGTATGCTATGCGTAAAAACATTGAGTATTGGCTGAAGCATTTATCTGATCAAGAATGTACCAAAAATCGCTGTATAACTGACTGGGACACGCAAGACACAAGGAAAAAGTTAGTTTTTTATTTTTTTAACTATGGCGCACCAAACCGAAAAATCTGAACAAAATTTAGTACAATAGTACCAATACTATGTACTTACTCAAAAAATATGAATCTAGTACCGCAACTCCTTCATTCCCAAACCGGCATTTTCCATCATTTTTTTTTTAGTTTTTTATTTTTCACAGATTGGTTTTCTAATTTAAAAATCTGAAAAAATTTTATAATATGTGTTTGATTAATTAAAGGGCCCCTGATTTTTTTCAAAATTTTCCATCAACGCAGATGAGAGAAATTGGTCAAAAATGTGATTTTTGGTTTTTGGCAATTACTCCCCCCCTAGTCGATATACGGAGCTGAAGCTTGGCACACATTGTTCTTTTTAGATAAGCTGTCGAATGGCCCATGGCAAGTCGTATTCGGTTTAGGGGCACTTTCAACCACCTTATCCGGCTATACCCTTTCTTTAGTATAATTGATGGTTTTATGAATTTATTAATGCTACGTGATTTTATATGGTTGAATAACAAACACAGAATAATAAAAGGAAAAATTATCTTTCCTTTCCTGCCATCTGCTTGCAAACTTGTAAAAGTGTTTGGTAACGAACATCAGGTTTCTTGGCCCGCACCAATAAGCGTATTAAATATGTATTTCTTTATACGAAGGACCGAGGATAGGCTCTGGCTCTACGAAAAGACGTGTTCTACGTCGAAAGTTCTGGGGTAAGTGCCGTGCAGTTTAACACAGTCCTCTTATCAGGAGGGAGCTTTGCTTTTCCCAATCCGTAGCGAGCTCCTTAAGGACAATATGCAAAGGCAATTCAATGTCGGACTGTTTGCCAGTTACTCTGAGAGTAAAGAAATTATAGGTAGCGACCACCACGGCGTGGTTCTACACCTTCGGATCGGTGGATATTTGTGCAAAAATCCCATGCAAAATTGTCCTTGACCTCGAAAATTAAGGTCAAAATTTTTTTTTGTCCTATCGGAGTCTACTCATTCTTCGGGTCAAAAATGTGAACGGAACCATGGGTCGCAACTCAACCGTTTTCTTACAATAAATGATGTTAATATTTTGCATTGGTCAGCACGGGTTAGAGGGAGAAAATGAAAGAGAGGGAGCGATGGTCTTGCGGCCTTTCGCAACGCACCGGTCGATTTAGCGTCGCGTCGACCGTCGACCGTCGACCGTCGCCCTCGTAACCGAGAGTCGCGTAAGACGTTGTACGGTTAATCCGGGTTGTTTATCCGGAGATCGGAAACTGATGTGGTGTCCTTATACAAAATTACAGTACGTTCGGTGTATTGCAAACCCATACTTTCATCTGAAATTAAACCGGAATGTATTTCGGAAAAACGTATATGTATTGCAAAAAAGAAACATCTCTTGGGCAACTGAAGTTACGGTAAGCGATTTTGCGTGGGACACCCTATAGATTCTGAGAGCGGTATCTTTTGTACCATCAGCTACTGAACACTTGACGACACCGGCTGCTACAGTGAAGACGGTTGTGTTAGTTGTGTATGTATGTGAAGAATTCGTTGTATTTTACTGAAAGTTTTGAATTAATATCTCGGAAACTATTAAATACCCGCACCTAAAATTTCAGATTTGCACCCCGGCCCCGCCCCCCAATTCCCCTCCAAATTTCATGTCGATCGGTAACATGCCCCCTTCGAAACTACAGCCCAGAGTGGTCCAAGTGCTGCCCCCCAGAAAATTTCGAGTAGGCTATTTTTGTAATTCACTCAGAGCGATAATGAAATGTGTTACTCAATAAGTATTAGTGCGTAAATGTGGTCCAAATTATATCGGCGTGTAGTCTCATTTTAATCGGTAGAGTCTCACTAACATGTTAAAAAAATTCTCATGCAGCGAAAGTGTAAACATAAAGAAATTGCACTGTCCTTATTATTATAACATTACTGTGTGCTTGGATTGTTAGCGGCTTCGACTCTCATCCCCTTTGACTCTCATGCTTTGCCTTCTATGTATAATCTAGCAATCTATTGACAACTACAAAGTCGTGCCGCCAGCATCAAGAAATAGTGTCTGCTTTACCTAAACTATCCAGTTTCTATTATGACCGGAGAGACAATGTGGGAGACATGACCGTACTTGGACGCGTTATAATCCATGGGCTGAGGTGCTATTTTTTCGATCCAACAAACCAAACATACTGTAAACGGTATCATGTTTAGTCTTATTTCAATCAGAAAAGCCTAAGAAATACGTTAGTAAAAGTTTCATGAAAAAAAGTGAAAAATAAAAAAGCTTCATCGCTGCATTAGTATTGTCTCTCCGACATGTGTATCACGATCAGTCTAACCCTCGAACCTGCTTTTCGTTCACTCGCGTGTTGTTCTTCTCTACATTCGGCAAAACATCAAAGGGCTTCAAACCCCGACCCAACTTCGTGGTGTGTCACAGTACCAACGGACGAAGAGAAAACGGCGGTGGGGATAACTTTCTGTCACTAACGTGAAGATTACGATACTGTCAGGTATCGATGATCACACACCGTATACTGAAGAACAAGTTTCGTGAAGATGAAAATAGATATTGTACACTTTACTGCAAGCAAAATGTACAAAACCATACGTTTTATCAAGTAAAATAATTCAAAATAAATGTATTGTAAGTAGAACATTTTGTTAAGGCGTTTTTTAAATTAGAAACAAATAGAATTTAACAATTTAGAAATAAAACGTTTTCTCAGATAAACTATTTCCATATTAATAAGGTTAAGACATTTTTAAAAAATGTCTTACACATTTTCTGTTATAAAACTGCTGTTCACACAAACTTCAATATGTCACATCGCTACCATTGTAGGTTAGTTCCCTCCTGCACTGGGCCTCTCAAATAATATAATTTCATATATGAAATAGTTCCCGATAATTAGGAAAACAATTTAAACTTACCTGATTTTTAAGATACCTGAACGCAGTACTCAAACCAATACCAGCTTCTTCAGAATTTGGATTAATTTGAAGTGCCGTTTGATAACATCTTCTAGAGCGTTCCATATCGTTACCGTACTTGCAGTAATAATGTCCCAAATAAACTAGACATTTCCAATTATAACGATCACTTTTTATTCCATTCACGAAAGCCATTAAACTGTAACTGTACTCTGCCATTTCCCAATAAATTATGCCAAGAAGTAACCATGCTTCAGATGTATCTAAAGCTAAGTCTAGTGCGTTTATTGCTTCGTCGAATTTCGCATTTTGTTTCAAATGTAATCCTCTGAGAATATTAACTTGAGTATCAATTCCATCTTTTGATTCCAGATTATTCAAAACAACATGTATATCAGGCTGATCTAATAATATGCTGATGCGTGTCTGTATCAATTCCAATTCAGTTGAAGGATGTAACTGCAAATGAAACAAACACTGCTGGTAAATAAGACGTATACAGGGTGAGTCACTTAAGACTGGAAATGGAAATATTTTCGAAACCTGATAAGTACATCGAAAAATATTTCAGACAAAAATTAAATGTAACCGTAAGATCCATAGTGTTATGCAAAAGGCATTTTCGTACGTGATCGTGTATAAGACATCTGAAGGCCTTCTTAATTTTTTTTTTATAGAATCACAGTTTCAATCGCATTTTTCATTGCACTCCACTTTTCTTTAATGAAATCATATGGTTTCAATTACATAGCTCGATTTAGCCGGACATTGTTTATACAAATGTGTTAAGGTACTAATGCCAAAAAGCTAATGGATTAGCAGATATTCGAATTCAGATATCATCCTTTAGTAGGGTCAGTACGATGCACAAAGTCAGAACGAGCGACCAAGCTGCGCCGCACAGGATGTATAAACAATCAATGTCACATCTATATTCGCGCTATATCATAGCGCGATTCTACACCTCTGGATCGACGGACATTTTTAAAAGAAACTGCACACATAATCCACTTGGACCTTGAAAATTAAGGTCAGACTTTTTATTATTCTATTTTATTGTACTCATCATGTGGATTAAAAGTGCCAAAGGGAACGTGAGAGTCTCTCTCTCTCTCTCTCTCTCTCTCTCTCTCTCTCTCTCTCTCTCTCTCTCTCTCTCTCTCTCTCTCTCTCTCTCTCTCTCTCTCTCTCTCTCTCTCTCTCTCTCTCTCTCAAGGTAAGTTGCAACCCATGGTTCCTCTGACACTTAGTATCCACATGATGAGTAGAATGAAATAAGATTTAAAAAAGGGTCTGACTTTAATTTTCAAGGTGAAAATGAATTTTGCGTACAGTTTCTTTTAGAAATGTCCACCGATCCAGAGATTTAGAATCGTGCTATTTTAGCCGTAACATTGAATTTTTATACACCTTGTACACTGCTAGTAGCATTAGGGGCTACTACCGCTACGTGAACTTCGATGATCTCAATAATGACTTATGCAAAAGGCATAAGTGGCGGTTTAAAAATACCGTGATGTCAGTTACAGGAATACGTAAAAAGGAGGTAGATATTCATGAAGAAAATATAAAGGTGACCTTTACAGAACTTCCTAAGATAATCGCAACGCCGAAGGAATATCAGCAAAATCTTTCGCCCTTAGTACCATACAACTTGCGTTTTTTGGAACATTTTCCCGGGTGTTCAACATTTTTCAAAATATTTTAACCTCTGCAGATAAACCAAACATACTGTACACACGGTGCGGCAAGAAAGTAATGAGACTAATAAAAAATACAAGATGTTAATTGTATAACATTCTAGACATTTTATTTATTTGTTACATACGGTGCCGATTCCGGTCTCTTCTTCGCCCCCTATATCGTGAACTCGTAACGCTAGCACATACCAAGCTATCCGTTGAAAACGCTCCGCGGTCGACTGTTGCTAACACGTATCACGCGGCTTAGGAATTACGCGCATAGAAAATGAATGAAGCGGTAGCAAGCCTGAGGTCTTAAGATTTTCCGCCGATGATGCGAACCTTCCGACACCCCGAAAATGATTTGGACAGTAGCCTGAGTAGGTGCTAGAGTCGCGACTGTTAGCTGTAGCTGCGAATAGTCTTGATCGAGGCATTTTGTAAGGATTGATTCGCTGGGCATCGTGTAGCTAGTTTCCGCAACCGCGCGCGTAGGACAATTTATCGTTGACCGCCGAGCTGTGGACTTGGCTTAGCCCCTACGATATCGAAACCTCCGCATGAGAACCGCCCGTGATAGCAATACTACGCCAGCTGATCGGAGGCCAGCGCCTCGGCCACAAGGACCTGCGATAACATCAATATTGTAACCGACGATCTGGT
This sequence comes from Holcopasites calliopsidis, assembly GCA_023838395.1. Taxonomy (NCBI): domain Eukaryota; kingdom Metazoa; phylum Arthropoda; class Insecta; order Hymenoptera; family Apidae; genus Holcopasites; species Holcopasites calliopsidis. The sequence continues at coordinate 28,745 of JALHAQ010000076.1, forward strand.
ACATCAGACTTGTAACAATTCACTAATATTGGTATCGCAATATATGTCATAACCTGCACCGAAAGTGATACGTGTTCTGATCAGTGTTACCCTTTTCACTCCTCCCGTCTGCCTCCAGTAGTATACAGGGTGCCCCAGAACTCCCCATAGAGCCGAAAAGGGGTGATAGCTGAGGTGATCTTGAACACCTTTTTCCTTTGCGAAAACGTTGTTTAAAGCTTCGTTTTTAAATGGTTAACGAAAAACATTGACCAATCAGAGCGCGCGTAGAGCGCGTAGAGAGTGTGTGTTCAAGCCTTACAGTCAGCCGAGGCCGTGAATATGAACAAGTCTAATAGGAAGCGCTCAGCAAAAGTTACACCGAATAAACAATAAATAAATTAAGAATAATATTAAATTATTCGTTATTGCTGAAGAAGGAATAAACAAATTAGTCGTAACTTCTGTAGAATTAATGAATCGATTGACTAATAAACCTATTAATTGCAGCCCACGTTAAATTAAAAAAGATTGACACAAGATTTAAATTAGACTCACCCATTCATCCATAAATGAACCTGCTTCAACAAAAATAGGTCACTGTGTCATCCTACCGATCCTGACCATTCGAAAAAGTAACACGTAGTGTACAACAGCTGATGTTACATGCCCAGTCACTGTCACTGGTTTATTCTACAGATCCTGGTCATTCGAAGAAGAAACACATGGTGCACAACCCCCGATGTGTCGGCTGCATCAGTAAAACACCCTAGTTTCACAAAATTTCCTTTATTGCACGATTACTGTCACTTTTCACTTCAAAATTTGAATTTACGAAACCAGTTGTTCCTACATTGAACAATTGGTTGTACATTTGGCAATGCTGTTGTGGTATTCCCGAGCGGGCAGTCTCTCACGAACATCCGGTTTTAGACCGTAACATTTATTTTGTTGAAGGTAAAAACAGCAGATACAGCATCGAAGAAAGCAATCTTTACTGTTTGACGTTCGGATTAATTCTGGCTTGAGAAAATGTAACGCGGTTCGCAAAGGTGGACGAATGCTAGTTGGAAAAACGTTATAAGGGAGAGTTCAACTTCAAGAAAGCACACGGTATTGTTTCCCGAAAAGTAACGAAGTTTATATCTCGTCCACACACGGAAGGCGCTGCAAATCTTGATACGATAATTGTGACTCATTTTCGTCTAAGCAGGTTCATATCTGTAGAAACGGGTAAGTCTAATTCCAATTGTTGGTGAATTGTTTAAAATGTAACATACGTCGTACTTGATAGACTCATTAGTCAGTCGATTCTAATTCTTTTTTGTTCAACTAATAACAACAAATTGATTTCGTGTGTACTTTAGTTCATTTCCATTCATGAATAATAATTCGATGTTAACTTTTGCTCTGCGTTATACCGACGCGTTTTGTTCGGGGCGACGGTCGAACATCGCTACCTAGCATGACACGCCGTGCGCCGTCCCTGAGCGCGGACTCTACTCGCGCTCTGATTGCTCAGTGTTTTTCGTTAACTATTTAAAAACGAAGCCTAAAACAACATTTTCGCAAAGGAAAAAGGTGTTCAGAATCACGTCAGTTATCACCCCTTTTCGGCTCTTGAGGTAGTTCTAGGACACCCTGCATACAGGGTGTTCTGCTACTGCATGTCAGTATTTTAAGTATCGATTGCTGAGGCAATTTTGAACAACTTTTTCCTTTGCCAAAACGGTGGTTACAGCTTCGTTTTTGAATGATTAATGAAAAACACTGACCAATCAGAGCGCGTGTAGAGCGCGCACTCAACCAAGAGAAGATCGTGATATGCTTAACTGCAGCCTCGAACGCTTTTTCGGCTAAGCGCGCGCTCTACACGCGCTCTGATCGGTCAGCGTTTTTCGTTAATCATTCAAAAACAAAGCTTTAACCACCATTTTAGTAAAGGAAAAAGTTGTTCAGAATTGCTTCAGCAATCACACCTTAAAATATTGACGTGCAGTAGCAGAACACCCTGTATGTAGTATACGTTACTATTACTTTACTTACTCCAAAAGGAATCCAAATATTTCTTATTTTCAGTATATACTGTTTATTCACCAATATTAAGGTTCTAAAACGCCACAATTTGATAATTATAATGCATTCGGATACTCGAAATTTAAAAATTGAACAAACCATATGAATAGTAATATAACTACTACCTACGTATAATAACCGTAACATAAATACTCTGTATATACAGGGTGTCCCAGAACTCCCCATAGAGCCGAAGAGGGGTGATAGCTGCGGTGATTCTGAACACCCTTTTCCTTTGCGAAAATGTTGTTTGAGGCTTCGTTTTTAAATGGTTAACGAAAAACATTGACCAATCAGAGCGCGCGTAGAGCCCGCGCTCAGCCGCGGGAGTGTTGTGTTCGAGCTTGACGCTCGGCCGAGGCCGTGAACGTGAACATGTCGCTCGGTCTAATGAGAGGCGTCTGCCAAAAGTTATATCGAATAAGGTATAAACAAATTAAGAACAATATCAAATTATTCGTTATTCCTCAAGAAGGAATAAACTAATTAGTCGTTATTCGTGTAGAATCAATGAATCGATTGACTAATAAACCTATAAATTGCAGCCCGCGTTAAATTAAAAAAGATTGACAGAAGATTCAAATTAGACTCACCCATGCATCCAAAAATGAACCTGCTTCGACGAAAATGGGTCACTGCGTCATCCTACCGATCCTGACCATTGCAAGTAGGTATCCCGCAGTACAGGACAGCTGATGTTACGGCCAGGTCAGCGAACTCACTTTATTTGACAAAACTTACTACCTGCACGGCAACTATCACTGGGTTATTCTAACGATTTTGGCCATTCAAAGAACAAATACATGGTACACAACAGCCGATGTCTCGGTTGGAACAGTGAAAGAACTTCGTTTCACAAAATTTCCACCATTGCACGATCACTGTCACTTTACACTTCAAGATTTGGATTTATGCAATCAGTTGTTCCCATTTATGAATAATTCCCACTTATTATCTTTGAAGCGTCTCGACTTGGCCCTTTCTACTGCTAAATACGCTTTTGCACGTTCTACAATTTCATCGTCGTGTTCCTGATCGGGTAATCACTCGCGAGTTTTGCGTTTTAGAACTTAACTTTTATTTCATTGAAAGTAAAAACAGTAATTGCAGTGACAGAGAGATCTTTACTGCATGGCGTTCAGACTGATTCTGTCTTGAGAAACTATGACGCGGTTTACAACGGTGGACGAGGGCTAGCTGGAAAAACGTTATAAGGGAGAGTTACGGGTCCTTACGGGGGGCGCGCTTTAGGGTGAAAGGCCCTTGAGGCCCACGTACTGGCCAACAGAGTTTTGCAGTTCCCAGGAAACACGGCCGTGGCGAATTTAATGGAGACATTTTCCAGTTGCCGGGAAGGCACTGCAGAGCGTTCAAGACACTGTTACATTCTCCGAGATGCTACACCTTTTATTACATTCTTTGTAATGCTATACCTTTTCCCGGGACTGGAAAATGTTTTCACTAAATTCACTATGCCCGTGTTTTCTGGGAACCGAAAACTCTGCTGGTCAGCACGTGAGCCTCAAGGGCCTTTTCGCCATAAAGCGCGCTCCCCGCGACAACCCGTAACTCTCCCTTATAACATTCTTCGAACTAACCCTCACCCACCGTTGCAAACCGCGTCACAATTTCTCAAGACAGAACCAATCCGAACATCGAGCAGTAAAGATCTCTCCGACGCTGTAATTGCTGTTTTTACTTTCAGCGAAATAAAAGTTAAGTTTTAAAACGCGAAGGTCGCGAGTGATTACCCCATCAGAAACACGACGATGAAATTGTAGAACGTGCAAAAGCGTATTTGGCAGTAGAAAGAGCCAAGTCGAGACGCTTCAAAGATAATAAATGGCAATTATTCATAAATGGGAACAACTGATTTCATAAATTCAAATCTTGAAGTGTAAAATGACAGTGATCGTGCAATGATGGAAATTTTGTGAAACGAAGTTCTTTCACTGTTCCAACCGAGACATCCGCTGTTGTGTACCATGTGTTTGTTCTTCGAATGGCCAGGATCGGTAGAATAACCATCTGATCGTTGCCGTGCAGGTAATAGGTTATGTCAAATAAAGTGAGTTCGCTGACCTGGCAGTAACATCAGCTGTCTTGCACTACGGGATACCTACTTGTAATGGTCAGGATCTGTAGGATGACACAGTGACCTATTTTCGTCGAAGCAGGTTCATTTTTGGAGAACCGAGTAAGTCTAATTTTAGTTGTTGGCGAATTGTTTAAAATTTAACGTACGTTGTACTGGATAGACACGTTAGTTAGTCCGTTCTAATACTCTTTTGTTCAATTGATAACGGCAAATTAATTTCATTTATATTTTAGTTAATTTCCATTAATTAATAATGAATAATTCAATGTTAATTTTTGCTCCGTGCTATACCGGCACGTACAGTTCGGGGCGCCGGTCGAACGTCGCTACCCAGCACGCCGCGCCGTGGACCGTCCCTGAGCGCGGGCTCAACGCGCTCTCTGATTGCTCAGTGTTTTTCGTTAACAATTCAAAAACAAAGCTTCAGACGACATTTTGGCAAAGGATAAAGTTGTTCAGTTTCGCCTCAGGAATCTCCCATTTCCGGCTCCTACACCTTTTACGTTACACCCTGTGTGTATCTTTGCACAGGGTGAAAGGAAAATCAATGTTACGGTTATCATAGCGCGAGTCTACACCTTCGGATCGGTGAACATTTGTAAAAGGAACTGCATGCAAAATTCGTTTTACTCATTATATTCCAATCTTGTAAGATAAAGGAAGCGCCTTGTACATATCTATTATTGAGCCTCCAATAAGCAGTTACAGTCCGAAAGCAGGGAGATCGCTATAACAAGGTGCTGGGGAAAATGAGGATTATCTCATGCTGATGCGCCGAATCGATGCTTGGGATCTCAGAACATTCGTGATTCCCGACTGATTGGTCGTATCGAGATATCGCTCGATTGCCACCGAATTTTTCCGTTCCGTTCCAATCTCGAACTTTTGAGCAGTCGCACACTACTCGTATCCATAGTTCCGTATGCATGCATTATTCGAACTCAAATTACTCATAATTGAATTCGTATCGATGCCACCTACAATACTGGGCAGAAAAATATATACAGGGCGTTCTGCTACAGGTTGTACATACTTTAAGAGGTGATTTCCGACACAATTCTGAACAACTTTTTCCTTTACCAAAATATTGGTTAAGGCTTCGTTTTTATATCATTAACGGAAAACATTGACCAATTAGAGTGCACATTGTGCGCTGTATCAAAGCGTGGATGTGATTACACGAATCGACCGTGCTAGTGGGACATCCTTATAGCACCACTGCAAAAAGTGGAGGTGATTTTTTATTTTTATTGCCGGATAAGTTTTTGGTAAGTTTTAATATCGGAATTTGTTGCCGATCCAGGGCTAATTAACTTTTATTCTTAGGCTACCTTTTGTAACTAGGAACAGAGGCCACACTTTCTATCGCGGGATGTAGATGATTCTACATTAGTAGACTATCTTGCCTCTTCTGTGCCAACGAAACACCCGGGCGCTTATTCTTCAGCGAAATGAAGATTGTACTCTTCGATGACATACTACAGCCAATACATGTGGCTGAAATGTTAAATCGAAAATCATGCAAAATTACAAAAGACACTTACCTGTTTACACCTTCCTAATGCAGATGCCCATTTTTGTTTATTATCGCTTCTACTTAATGATTCGAGTAGCATTAGTTCCACTTTATATAACAATTCACCCTTCACTTTCGGCTTCTTAATCTGCAAGGCCTGTTTTGCAGCAGTTTCTGCATCCTCCCAACAGTACAGTCTCATACTTATTTCACTCAATGCTATCCACCCATATATCGAGTATGATTTTAATTTAAGCACATCTTTTAATATTTGCCGAGCTGAAATCAAATTATCTGTCTTTTTCAAATATATTGCTTTAGCAATAGCAGCAACTTCTGACTGTGATTCCAATTTTTCGAGAAGCTCATAAAATTGTACTATATCAATTTCAACAAAATTTTCACCCATCAGATTTTGTTCAGAATAAACACGGCATATATACTCTGTAAAAAAAAAAACACATGAAATAATTTCAGTGATCTCATATTCTCTGGTTGAAATGAAAGTTATATTTATTTGCAATATAAATCTAAAATAAAATGATAATTATGTACACACAGACAAATATGTGAATAGAATTTAAAATACGTTGTCAAGGTAATCATTTTGAACAACTTTTCCTTATACATTGTTCAGTATTATAGGAAAGGGAAAGGGTGCATCTGCGAGTACTCGTGTCCGCGGTTCAGCCGGGCCGATGACACAGTTGGGGCAACGAGGACAATGAACGCTAGCATGAACACCCGAAGAACGGTTGAAACCTAAAAACGAAGACCGGCGCGATGAACCGCGTTTTTGTCCACGCGACAGGCGAATCGCAGCTACCGCGAAAAGTGACAACAACCGTTTTACGGAGTAGTCGAAAAAGAGGTATCGTTGACGAAACATCGAGGCAAGGAGGCGCACACAGTCAATAGGCGTACGTTGTTAGGTGCAGATTTAGTTAGCTCTACTTACAATAAGTCAGTAGTTACACGGCAAAGCTGACGACTCGTGTTATTATCCACTTATCTGATCCACAATATAAAACGTAACAGTTAAGCGCCAAGCATCAGGCACTCAAATTTATTCTCAATACAATACAGTCCTGAATCGGAAGAAACAAGATTTTTCCTAGAACTCGCGTAAGGATCGCTAGTTAAAAGAACCCAACCGTCAAGCTTAGACAATTCAGGCGGCTTTGATCTTCCAATTAGAAGCAAGGAAGGATCGCGTAATCGACGCTTTCTACTGCACAGGAACAACGACAGTAACGCAACCCATAAATGATGAGACTTATGTCGAGATACGTCCGCGGACATGTCCCTCGACCGTCCTCAAAGGACCTACACTGGTCTCTGAAGACCTATCCCCTCCATAGAAATTTGACTCTGACGTCCTTATGCTGGTCTTGTAATGAAAAAGGAAAGAAGAACAAGCTCCACTGGCAATGGGAGAAGGAATAGACAGATGGTAGGGACCATGCAGCCCGCGTCGGAAAAAAAGTTCGTTATGAAATTATTATACACAGCGTGTAACACAAAAAGGGTGTAGAAGCCGGAAATGTGATCAACTTTTCCCTTTGCCCAAATGTGATTTAAGGCATCATTTTTTAGTAATTAACAAAAAGCACTGAGCAATCAGGACGCGCGTAGAGCACGCGTTCAGGGACGGTCCACGGCGCATCGTGCTAGGTAGCGACGTTCAACCAGCACCCCGAATAGAACGCGCCGATATAACACGAAGAAAAAGCTAACGTCGAATTATTCATTATTCATGAATGGAAATTAATTAAAACACAAACGAAATCAATTGGCCGTTATCAATTAAACAAAAAAGAATTAGAATCGACTGACTAACGAGTTTTTCAAGTACAACGTATGCTAAATTTTAAACAATTCGCCAACAATTGAAATTAAGCTTACCCGTTTCTCTAGAAATGAACCTGCTTCGACGAAAATGGGCCACTGTGTCTTCCTACCAATCCCGATCATTCGAAAAAGTAACATGTGGTGCACCACACCTGATGTTATGGTCGGATCAGCGAACTCGCTTTATTTGACAAAACTTACTACCTGCACGGCAGCTATCACTGGGTCATCTTACCGATCCTGGCGATTCGAGGGAGAAACGTGGTACACAACAGCCGATGTCTTGGCTGGATCAGTGAAACCAATTCGTTTTACGAAATACCCTTCATCGCACGATGACTGTCACCTTACACTTCAAAATTTGAATTTACAAGACAGTCGCTCCCACGTTTGAACAATTTGTTGCCCTGAAAGGAACCGATTGTTATTAACTTTAAAGGGGCTTGATATGGCCGCTGCTACTGCCAAATACGCTTTTCCACGTTCGGCAATTCCGTTGTCGTGTTCCCGAGCGGGTTGTAACTCACGAGCTTTGCGTTTTAGAGTTTAACTCCTATTTCGTTGAAAGTAAAAACAGCAATTACAGTGTCGGAGAGATCTTTACTGCTCGGCGTTCGGACTGATTCTGTCTTCAGAAATTCTGATGCGGTTTGCATCGGTGGACGAGGACTAGTTGGGAAAATGTTAGAAGGGAGAATTACGGGCCGTCGCGGGGGGAGCGGTTTATGGTGGAGAGATCCTCGAGGTCCACGTGCTGGCCATCAGAGCTGTTCGGTTCCCAGGGAACATGGCCGTGGCGAATTTAGTAAAGACATTTTCCAGTCGGCGGGAAAGCGCTGCGGAAGGTTCAAGCCACTGTTACGTACTCCGAGATGCTAATACATCTTTTATTACGTCCTTCGTAATGCTATACCTTTTCCGGCGACTGGAAAATGTCTCCATTAAATTCGCCACGCCCGTGTTACTTGGGAACCGAAAAACTCTGCTGGCCAGTACTTAGGCCTCGAGGGCCTTCCCACCGTAAACCGCCCCTCACGTAAGGACCCATAACTCTCCCTTATAACATTTTTCCAACTAGTCCTCGTCCACCGTTGCAAACCGCGTCATAGTTTCTCCAGACAGAATCAGTCCGAACGCCGTGCAGTAAAGATCTCTCTGATACTGTAATTACTTTTTTACTTTCAACGAAATAAAAGTGTTTTTTAACGCGAAGCTCGCAAGCGACTACCCTTTCGGGAATACGACAACGGTATTGCAGAACGTGCAAAAGCGTATTTGGCAGTAGAAAGGGCCAAGTCGAGACCCTTCAAAAGTAATAATAATTGGCCACTTTCGGGCCACCAATTATTCAAACGTGGGAACAACGGATTTCATAAATTCAAATCTTGAAGTGTAAAGTGACAGTGATCGTGCAATGATGGAAATTTTGTGAAACGAAGTTCTTTCACTGTCCCAACCGAGACATCGACTGTTGTGTGCCACGTGTTATTCTTCGAATAGCCAGGATAGGTAGAATAACCCAGTGATAGTTGTCGCGCAGGTAGTAAGTATTGTCAAATCAAGTGAGTTCGCTGACCCGACCGTAACATCAGCTGTCTTGCACTGCGGGACACCTACTTGCAATGATCAGGGTCGGTAGGATGACACAGTGACCCATTTTCGTCGAAGCAGGTTCATCTCTGGAGGAACGAGTAAGCTTAATTTCAATTGTTGGCGAATTGTTTAAAATTTAACGTACGTTGTACTTGATAGACTCGTTAGTCAGTTCATTCTAATTCCTTTTTGTTCACTTGATAATGGCATTGGTTTTTGCCTTCCGCACAGTACATTTCCAAGTTGGAAGTATATCCATTTCTAGCTTCACACAACATACGGCAAAGCAGGCCATACTTTATTTATTATTTTTGCCGGATTGTATGTTTTTATAGACAATTTTCCACGCCATGGAATAATGGACTCATTAAAAGAAAGTTCTTTCCTGTGTGTGTATAACGATTTAAATTTATCTAGTACATAACTGAGTATGGACAGAATCTTTCCTAGTTCATTAGAGCCGGTTAATGTTTCGAACGATGGTGTTCTGGTATAAAACTCTGAGGACCGATAATCATCTTTTAGATCTTTTTTTTTACCTGGCCCATCAATATAATCATGCCAGGAAATTTCGTCATTTCGGTTACAATAAGATTATTCCACTTAGACATGTTCTCCCCCTTACTCATTTTGTCCTTATTTTGCTGGTAATAGGTGTTGGATTCATTTACCATCAATTGAAGTAAATCATTGCCAATAGACAATTCAACGACCTCTAATACGCTTTTCTTATCAGCAGGAAAAATCTTCGGACTGAGTTCGGCAGTAAAATCTGGTATACAGGGTGTCCCAGAACTACCTCAAGAGCCGAAAAAGGGTGATAGCTGTGGTGATTCTGAACACCTTTTTCCTTTGCGAAAATGTTGTTTGAGGCTTCGTTTTTAAATAGTTAACGAAAAACACTGGCCATTCAGAGCGCACGTAGAGCCCACGCTCAGGGACGGTCCACGGCGCGTCGTGCTAGGTAGCGATGTTCGACCGGCGCCCCGAATAGTACGCGCCGGTATAACACGAAGCAAAAGTTAACATCGAATTATTCACTATTCATGAATGGAAATTAACTAAAATACAAACGAAATCAATTTGTCGTTATTACTTGAACAAAACAGAATTAGAATCGACTGACTAACGAGTCTATCAAGTACGACGTATGTTACATTTTAAACAATTCACCAACAATTGGAATTAGACTTACCCGTTTCTCCAGATATGAACCTGCTTAGATGAAAATGGGTCACTGTCATCCTACCGATCATTCGAAGGAGTAACACGTGATGCACAACAGCTGATACTCCACGGTCAGGTCAGTCATTTTACTTCACTTCTCGAATTTTACTTTACTGCACGATCGCTGTCACTTTTGTGAGGGTGTAACGCAACCTTCTGCATAAGGGGTGATTCTACAGGCCAAAACAAGGTGAAAATCAAGAATAACAATTTCGCATTTGAGGCTTTATTAATAAAATACCGGTGTTTGAAAAAAACGGGCAGCTGTGTTCAGTGGCATTCATTCGCTACACTGAAGAGAAACCATGACCTACCGCACCGCGTAATCTGACACCCAAAAAGACACACGTTTTACGTTGCACAGCATTCAACCTGCTTACTTGTAAAAATCCACATGGGCATATCAAAACCCACCCAATGGGATTATCAAGTAAAGAGGGTGACGGCCTTTGAATCCACAATTTTGTTCTTGAAAACCAAATACACACGCATCACGATTGTCCTGGGCGCGAATGCGTATGCGCACATGCGACTGCCCTATCTGCGAGTGTCCACGATTTGCACTAAACGTATTTTTCCACTAAAATGCTTAAATCATTCCGTATTCAACGTCGTACAAGCAGCAACTGTCTCGATCGTCTAGAAATAATGATCTACTGATGCAAGCCGAATCGTCGGGAGTCGTATCTGCGTCGTCGGCAGAAAAGGACAACACTGTTTCCCCTTTCTACGGCCGAAAGAACAACAAATGCCGCCGAACGCTTTCCCTAGACGCGACTCGCGACCATTCGGCATGCATCGGTAGATTATTATTTCTAAACGGTCGAGTCAGTTGTTGCTTGTACGACATTCAATACGAAACGATTTAAATATTCTAGTGGAATAATAAGTTTTGTGCAAATCGTGGACACTCGCAGATAGGACAATCGTGGTACAGGTGTACTTGATCCTTGTGTGCTGCAAATTTCTGTGTTTAAGGGTGCATTGTGAACAATCGTGGACGGGACAATCGCGTGTACGCATACACATTCGCGGCCGGGACAATCGTGATGCGTGTGTAATTGGTTTTCGAGAACAAAATTATGGATTGAAGGCCGTCACCCTCTTTACTTGATAATCCCATTGGGCGGGTTTTGATATGCCCATGTGGATTTTTACAAGTAAGCAGGTTGAATGCTATGCAACGTAAAACGTGTGTCCTTTTGGGTGTCAGATTTCGCGGTGCGGTAGGTCATGGTTTCTCTTACGTGTAGCGAATGACTGCCACTGAACACAGCTGCCCGTTTTTTCAAACACCGGTATTTTATTAATAAAGCCTCAAATGCGAAATTGTTATTCTTGATTTTCACCTTGTTTTGGCCTGTAGAATCACCCCTTACGCAGAAGGTTGCGTTACACCCTCACAAAAGTGACAGCGATCGTGCAGTAAAGTAAAATTCGAGAAGTGAAGTGAAATGACTGACCTGACCGTGGAGTATCAGCTGTTGTGCATCACGTGTTACTCCTTCTTCGAATGATCGGTAGGATGACAGTGACCCATTTTTGTCGAAGTAGGTTCATTTCTGGAGAAACAGGTAAGTCTAATTGCAATTGTTGGTGAATTGTTTAAAATATAACATACGTTGTACTTGATAGAATCGTTAGTCAGTCGATTCTAATTCCTTTTTGTTCAATTGATAACGACAAATTGATTTCGTTTGTATTTTAGTTAATTTCCATTCATGAATAGTGAATAATTCGATGTTAACTTTTGCTTCGTGTTATACCGGCGCGTACTATTCGGGGCGCCGGTCGAACATCGCTACCTAGCACGACGCGCCGTGGACCGTCCCTGAGCGCGGGCTCTACGCGCGGTCTGAATGGCCAGTGTTTTTCGTTAACAATTCAAAAACAAAGCCTCAGCCGACATTTTGGCACAGGAAAAAGTTGTTCAGTTTCGCCTCAGGAATCCCCCATTTCCGTGACTGCTGAGGCAATTCTGCACAACTTTTTCTTTTGCCATAACGGTACTTAAAGCTTCGTTTTTGAATGATTAACGAAAAACGCTCGACCAATCAGCGTGTAGAAGGCCCGCTCGGCCGAGAGAAGATCGTGATACCGCTCAACTGCAGCGTTGAACGCCTTCTCGGTTAAGCGCGCGATCTACACACGGTCTGATTCGTCAGCGTTTTTCGTTGATCATTCAAAAACGAAGCTTTAACCACTGTTTTGACAAAGGAAAAAGTAGTTCCGAATTTCCTCAGCAATCGCTTCTTAAAATATTGACATGCAGTAGCAGAATACCCTGTAGATGATAATCTAGTCCAAGCTCTTAACTTTGTTTATAGAGGGATGAATGCTTCATAGACAACAACACGAATGGAAGGCTGAGCGGCTGCGCCCCCCCCCCCAAAGATATGGATAAACCTAACCTAACTCAATCCCATACAAATGTATATGAATTGTCATTTTCGTTTTTATCATTTCGCCTGTTATATGCGCATTAAAACGAACTGATTACAAAAAAGGGTGCCGCACATCGACAGTGTTCCATCGGGAACAGTAAAGATTATACCCAACTTTAGCGTGTTGTAAACACAGGTTATTTTCTAGGAAAATTTGCCTTTTTTATAGCTACCCATTTTAAGCAAGTCATAATTTCGCGACAATCTGTCTTCGATGACTTCGAAACGTTATAAACCTCACATTTCCTAAGGGTCCCTTAAAACCCTAACCGTACACAAACTGACCACCGCGAACCGAGGAAAATACCCAAACATCTCACCAGCTCTTCTCACCCCCAGGTAACTCCCTACTCTTGGGGGCGTACTTGGGGGCGTATTGACATATTTCCCGGTTTTCCAATCAGAAGACGATTTCTGGAAGGGGGTGCAGAGCTGCATATAAAAAATTCTCTCCAAAAAACACTCTAAGACAAACATTCAGACAAAACACTTCCAGGAGCAGCTCTCCTCACACTTACTCATTCGGCAGTGCTTACATTCGTACAAGCAAACCAAACTTTGTACAAAGTGTCATCGTTTTCATTGATAATGTATTGTTGATTTTGCTGAACGGAATCTTTGAGTATTCAACCTTATATTCCCTATCACCGTAGAGGTATTAGGGACGTCCGCATGTATCGTGTAGCACATACCTGCCGGAGATTTACGACCTCCGGTGATTCGAATTATCAAAGAAATTCGTGATCGCACGTGAACGCGTGAACAGACAGCTTCACCCAGGCATTTCTTACAGCCTCGAATGTAAGTTGCGTATGAAGCATTCACTCTACAGGGTGTAACGTAAAAGGTTTAGGAGCCTGAAATGTGGGATTTCTGAGGTGATACTGATCAACTTTTTCCTTTGCGAAAACCTGGTTTGAGACATCATTTTTGAATAATTAACAAAAAACACTGAGCAATCAGAGCGCGCGTGGAGCCCGTGTTCAGGGATGGTCCACAACGCGTCGCGCTAGGTAGCGACGTTCGACCGGTGCCCCGAATAGAACGCGTCGGTATAGCACGGAGAAAAAGCTAACGTCGAATTATTCATTATTCATGAATGGAAATTAATTAAAATACAAACGAAATCAATTTGCTGTTATCAATTGAACAAAAAAGGATTAGAATGGACTGACTAATGAATCTATCAAGTACAACGTACGTTAAATTTTAACAGTTCACCAACAATTGAAGTTAGACTTACCCGTTTCTCCAGAAATGAACCTGCTTCGACGAAAGTGGGCCACTGTCATTAGACCATTGTACCGATTCTCACCATTGTAAGTAGGTATCCCGCAGTGCAAGACAGCTGATGTTACGGCCAGGTCAGCAAACTCACTTTATTTGACAAAACTTACTACCTGCACGGTCACTGTGACTGAGTTATTTTACAGATCCTGGTCATTCGAAGAAGTCACTTGCTCTTCAAGTTTTGAATTTATGAAATTAGTTGTTCCCACGTATGAATGATTGGTTGCCCCGAAAGGGACCGACTGTTATTAACTTTGAAGGGTCTTGACATGGTCGCTGCTACTACCAAATACGCTTTTCCACGTTCTGCAATTCCGTTGTCGTTTTCCCGAGCGGGTAGTAACTCACGAGCTTTGCGCTTTAGAATTTAACTCTTATTTTATTGCCAGTAAAAACAGCAATTATAGTGTCAAAGAGATTTTTACTGCACGGCGTTCGAACTAATTCTGTCTTGAGAAAGTATGACGCGGTTTGCTACGGTGGGTGAGGGTTAGTTCGAAGAATGTTATAAGGGAGAGTTACGGGTTGTCGCGGGGAGCGCGCTTTATAGTGAAAAGGATTAACCTTTGTTCCGTGCTATACCGGCGCGTTCTGTTCGGGACCCAGGTCAAACATCGCTACCTAGCACGACGCGCCGTGGACCGTCCCTGAGTGCGGGCTCTACGAGCGCTCTGACTTCTCAGTGTTTTTTTTTAATTATTCAAAAGTGAAGCTTCAGACCACATTTTGGCAAAGGAAAAAGTTGATCAGTATCACCTCAGGAATCTCACATTTCAGGCTTCTACACCTTTTACGTTTCACTCTGTCTGTATTGTTTCATACATGACACTCTTTCTCTCCTGCTCGCGTTGCCCTTTTCTATAATTAGTAAGAATGAAAATCTCGGCCGGGGCCGCATTCATTCAAGTTTCCCTGATGGGCAAAACTATAATATGTACATATGCCGTAAGAGTTCCATATGTGCAAGGAGATCGGGACCCAAGTCTTGCAGATATCGTACACTGAAAATGATTTTTGATTGGATACGCACGCTATCGAGGTGAGTCTACAGTTCGGTGGTATATTTTTACTCTTTCGTACATTAAAAAGGAAAACAACAAATATGTAGAAAGTGGCCCATTGATCAGAGTGGAGGTAAGGAACATATCGGTGGGAGAACACTAATGCAACAATAAAACTTGTTTGTTTTTAACTTTTTTGGAATGAAACTTTCACTAACATATTTATGAGGTTTCTCTGAGGGTCATTCCATGCCGAATCGATCACTTTTTGACGTCGACATCAGGGATTTTGTTCTAACTGAAATATATTGTAGTTCATGTGAAATTGGGGGGGGGGGGGGGGAGTCAGCATTTAGCTTTCTTCGAAATTTTTTAAAAAATACGGACCTTTGAATTTTGCAATTTTTGGCCATTTTGGGGAAAACAGGCTGTGCTTTTGAATTTTTATCTCGGAAATTACTGAACCGATTGGTATCTTCTTTTTTCATTTTAATCTGCAGGCTTCGATCTATCGCAGTGCATTTTTTTGTTTTTTGGGACAAGCAATTTTTCACTATGAAAATTGTAAACAAAATCTTTTCTTTTCAAATTTTTCCCTGAAGGCCATCACGGGTTTAAATTTTGAAAAAAATATTTTCAGATTCCTTGAAGTGTTAGCTACAAAATAAGCACTGGATCAGGATGGACACTTGAAAATTAACGTCACAATGAGCTGTAAAAGGTCCGGCGTGCCCCCGTTTCGGGTAAGTGGACCGCGCGCCAGCAGCGGTTCTACTGTCACAGTCGGCTGCCGATGACTTAACCCCCCCCCCCCCTCCGAATTTCGCATGAACTACAATATATTTTAGTTAGAACAAAATCCCTGATGTCGACGTCAAAAAGTGATCGGTTCGGCAAGGAATGACCCCTGATTAAAACGACACTAAACACGACATAGCTTGGAACTCATTTAATTGTTTCGTGCGGGCCAAGAAACTAAATATGTTCTAAACTATGTCGTGTTTGGTTTCATTTTAATCAGAGAAATCTGACAAATACGGTAGTTAAAGCTTCATTAAGAAAAAGTTAAATATAAAAAAATTTTAGCGTTACATTAAATACTAACGTTAAAAGTTAAATATGACAAGTTAAATATAAACAAATTTTAGCGTTATATTAGTACTTAATGTTAAATATTTTAGCGTTACATTAGTATTTAATGTAACGCTAAAATTTTTTTATATTTAACTTTACAGACAATACGTCTGACATACGTACTGACTTAGCTCGGCAAATGTTTACCTACTTTACCTGCTGCTGCATGTCCGAGAATCGTAGGGTAGATAAGAAACATATCGGTGAGAGAATACTAATGCAACGAAGAAACTTGCTTTATTTCAGCAACATTTCGGCACGGAAGCAGAAAGAGCTGTACGCTCTCTGCAATGCATATGGATTGCCTCAGCGTGCGTATCTAACTGCTTGCGTATTTCTACGTGTGTATCCAATCGCGTGCGTTTTTCTACGTGCGAGCCAATAAAAAATCAATTCTCCTGTACAATATCTGCCTGTCGCATTTCGTGCAAATCACTTCTCCCACTTTTACTGTTTTGACTTTTGACTTTTTCTTAATGAAACTTTCACTAATGTATTTGTGAAGTTTTTCTGATTAAAATAAGACCAAACACGCCATAGTTTGGTATATGTTTAGTCGTATGCATAATTTATTGACTCACGTGCTTATACCGTCAGCATGTTTTTAACCCTTTCGTTACGGGTGCCGACTATAGTCGGCATCCGCGCGAAGATCTGTGTGTACGGGTGCCGACCTATAGTCGGCGTTCGCACGACGACCTGTTTGATGTCTATAGATACCCTAAATTGTATTTTCATTTAGAATAATAGCAAAGTTGTAACTATGTAAATACTCATAAAATATACTCGTTTTCATATTTTTCGAACAATATGACGAAACAGTTGTTACGTAGCTCTTAATATATGTAGGTAGTATTCGTTGTAGTGGTAACGACAGTTTTTTGCAAACATCTCGAAAAGTAAAGCCGTCCGCCGCATATACAGGGTGTAACGTAAAAGGTGTAGGAGCCGGAAATGGGGGATTCCTGAGGCGAAACTGAACAACATTTTCCTTTGCCAAAATGTCGGCTGAGGCTTTGTTTTTGAATTGTTAACGAAAAACACTGGCCATTCAGAGCGCGCGTAGAGCCCGCGCTCAGGGACGGTCCACGGCGCATCGTGCTAGGTAGCGACGTTCGACCGGCGCCCCGAATAGTACGCGCCGGTATAGCACGAAGCAAAAGTTAACATCGAATTATTCATTATTAATTAAAATATAAATGAAATTAATTTGCCGTTATCAATTGAAGAAAAAAGTATTAGAACGGACTAACTAACGTGCCTATCCAGTACAACGTACGTTAAATTTTAAACAATTCGCCAACAACTAAAATTAGACTTACCCGTTTCTCCAAAAATGAACCTGCTTCGACGAAAATAGGTCACTGTGTCATCCTACCGATCCTGACCATTGCAAGTAGGTATCCCGTAGTGCAAGACAGCTGATGTTACGGCCAGGTCAGCGAACTCACTTTATTTGACAAAATCTACTACCTGCACGGCAACTATCACTGGGTTATTCTACCGATCCTGGCCACTCGAAGAACAAACACATGGTGCACAAGAGCCGATGTCTCGGTTGGAACAGTGAAAGAACTTCGTTTCACAAAATCTCCATCATTGCACGATCACTGTCACTTTGTTCTTCAAGATTTGAATTTACGGAATAAGTTGTTCCCACGTATGAATAATTGGTTGCCCCGAAAGGGGCCGATTGTTTTTAACTATGAAGGGGCTGGATACAGCCGCTGCTACTACCGAATACACTTTTCCACGTTCGGCAATTTCGTTGTCTTGTTCCCGAGCAAGTAGTAATTGACAAGCTTTGCGTTTTAGAAGTTAACTCTTATTTTATTCAAAGTAAAAACAGCAATTGCAGTACCGGAGAGATCTTTACTGCTGGGCATTCGGACTAATTCTGTCTTGAGAAATTGTGACGCGCTTTGCAACGGTGTACAGGGGGCTGTTCGAAGAATGTTATAAGGGAGAGTTACGGGTCGTCGCGGGGAGCGCGCTTTATGGTGAAAAAGCCCTTGAGACCCACGTGCTGGCCAGCAGAGTTTTTCGGTTCCCAGGAAACTCGGCCGTGATGAACTTAGCGAAGACATTTTCCAGTCGCCGGAAAAGGTATAGCATTACAAAGGATGTAGTAAAAGACATCTAACAGTGTCTTGAACTGTCCGCAGCGCTTTCCCAGCGACTAGAAAGTGTCTTCATTAAATTCGCCACGGCCGTGGTTCCTGGGAACCGAAAAACTCTGCTGACCAGCACGTGGGCCTCAAGGGCCTTTTCACCATAAAGCGCGCTCCCCGCGACGACCCGTAACTCTCCCTTATAACATTCTTCGAACAGCCCCTTGTACACCGTTGCAAAGCGCGTCACAATTTCTCAAGACAGAATTAGTCCGAATGCCCAGCAGTAAAGATCTCTCCGGTACTGCAATTGCTGTTTTTACTTTGAATAAAATAAGAGTTAACTTCTAAAACGCAAAGCTTGTCAATTACTACTTGCTCGGGAACAAGACAACGAAATTGCCGAACGTGGAAAAGTGTATTCGGTAGTAGCAGCGGCTGTATCCAGCCCCTTCATAGTTAAAAACAATCGGCCCCTTTCGGGGCAACCAATTATTCATACGTGGGAACAACTTATTCCGTAAATTCAAATCTTGAAGAACAAAGTGACAGTGATCGTGCAATGATGGAGATTTTGTGAAACGAAGTTCTTTCACTGTTCCAACCGAGACATCGGCTCTTGTGCACCATGTGTTTGTTCTTCGAGTGGCCAGGATCGGTAGAATAACCCAGTGATAGTTGCCGTGCAGGTAGTAGATTTTGTCAAATAAAGTGAGTTCGCTGACCTGGCCGTAACATCAGCTGTCTTGCACTACGGGATACCTACTTGCAATGGTCAGGATCGGTAGGATGACACAGTGACCTATTTTCGTCGAAGCAGGTTCATTTTTGGAGAAACGGGTAAGTCTAATTTTAGTTGTTGGCGAATTGTTTAAAATTTAACGTACGTTGTACTGGATAGGCACGTTAGTTAGTCCGTTCTAATACTTTTTTCTTCAATTGATAACGGCAAATTAATTTCATTTATATTTTAATTAATAATGAATAATTCGATGTTAACTTTTGCTTCGTGCTATACCGGCGCGTACTATTCGGGGCGCCGGTCGAACGTCGCTACCTAGCACGATGCGCCGTGGACCGTCCCTGAGCGCGGGCTCTACGCGCGCTCTGAATGGCCAGTGTTTTTCGTTAACAATTCAAAAACAAAGCCTCAGCCGACATTTTGGCAAAGGAAAATGTTGTTCAGTTTCGCCTCAGGAATCCCCCATTTCCGGCTCCTACACCTTTTACGTTACACCCTGTATGCATAGGAAAAAGTTGCTCAAAACATTGATTTCTACAAAATATTAAAATATCATCGAGATCTATGATGGCATAACGAATGGGTAGCTTCACCCCAATGTGTGAGACATTAGAAAAGAAATCAAACTTTATAGAATTTTGTGAAATGCCAATGCATTGTATGATAAAAATACCTGTAGATTGGCATAACTTGCTCATTAAAATCAGTTAAATTATATTTTTACTACTTACCCAGTGGTAATGCATCTTGCAGAAATATATGATGTACATTTATAGCTGTATTGATTAAACTGCTGAATTCGCCCTTATCATATAATATTTTTAGGTATTTTCCATAAAACTTCCGTTGACTAGCTGTGTTAAGATCGTTCCATGTAGATTTAAATAGACTTTCTACTAAATCTTGGCAATTCTCCAAATTATGATTATTATCTATTAATATACGTGCAAGTGCTTTGTCAACTAGTTTGACTTTATTGTTATCTATCATTTCTCGGACTTCACTTAAATGTTTAACACACTGTTTTAAGACTTCAGTATCTTCCAGTTGCAAGAAAAGCTCAGAAATTTTGTTCAAAACACACACAAACTTATCATCACTGTAAAAATATTGTTGAATAATTAATATAAAAAAATTAATTTGATATATATCAGTTTTAAGAGATATGTGTATGCTGATATCCCTCGAGTTGGCAGTCACGTGATTATTTTGCATTTGCCAGGCTCTACCCTTACTTGATTTGGCTTTTAACATGTTAAGCACAAAGCTCACTTTCTGTTTAGGTGACAGAAAGCGCCCAAATATTAACATTGTCGAACCCCAAGGATCGATGTTGCTTAAACAGAACATTCAGTGTCAGTCCCTAAAGACCAACATTGCACTTTTCTATTAAACATATATTTCTTTATCAATTGTAGTAGTAATCGTAGAAAACCTATATGTATTTCTTCTGATTCCTTTTCACATATTCTGAATCAGTTATCAATTCTTTCTATAACACGGATATGCAGAGAATGGTATGAAAAATAAAAGGCAAAGCAATATATGACCAACGATATAAGCTAAACATCTGATATTTGTTACGATAAGGAATCTCTTACCCATACTATAGTTGATCACCGAAAGCCCAGAGGTAATGCCAACTGGAGAGACTTTATTTTATAAATAGACTGCAGACTTTTATGCCAATTCATATTTTTAAGAACATAGCAAAAAAAGTAGAACTTCGGTAGAAGATTACTTCATTTACCAGGTATCATAAAAGGCACTGTAATTTGGATATTTTGTATATTTTTTTATAGTGCGCACATGCTATGCAATTTTGCATTTTTCAATTTCCTCTAAGTGCATAAAAATCCGTACTCTATTTATAAAACATATTTAATACCTGTATAACTTGAGAAGTGTACAATAGGCCAATGTCAGCTTGTTATAGCAATCATGATTTTCCAAATTCTTTTCATAGTGAGCTATCAAGCCTTGCCAAGCTAACGGATTATCCGCTTGAATTTCAGCAGCTCTGTGAAGAACTACTGGTACTTGCGCTTTGCATTCTTCGATTTCTCTCATCGCTGCAGCCAATAATATAAGTGCACCGTAATTGTTTTGATCTGTTTTTAGCACCTTCTTACATTTTTTAATCACGTCCGCGTACCTATTTTCTTTAAACATTTCGCGAGCCTCTTTAAGTGCTACTTTTATTTCATTTGACATTTTTATGTTGGAAATAGTTTGAAAATATACGTATAAATGTACAATACGCCTTAAAAAGTAACTATATACGCATAGAATGTTGCACTTATGTTTATATCTTCATTAAACAGTACACGCACAAAATTATTAATGTAAGATTAAGGATCTGTTTATATAGTTTTACATAATACTAGAACTTCGAACACGAATTTCTTATAGCCTAGCAAAGTGTTTAGTGTTTTATTTATACACCTGCACAAATTGCAGCTTATGCACGAGGCATTCACTATTACGAGCACAGCATAAACACTTTTAATAAATGCGGTTTGAAAATTGCAGATCCACGTTTTCATACACGAACACGAAACGCGCAATGAAATAACATAACCTGTTTCAAATTACTTCATTTGGTCATTCAATACAGCTTGCATGAAAACCATACTCGTTCACGTTCGTTAAGGGGGCCGACTCCTTTGGGGTCTACTCCGAATCGATCGAAGCGCTATTACGAAGAGACGGGCATTAGTAAAAACATAAGTTTGTACATGAACCATTTGAAAATGCGACATCTAACAGTATCCTGATGAATTATAAACAAGTCCGACGGCATAGTTGCCAAATCGCATCATAGGAGAGTTCTGTCACGCTGTTGCCGCATCAAGTACAATTTTATCCATCAGGAGATCTCGACTGAATACGACTTGAGCCGATATTTGGATTCATACCGAACGTAGGAGGACGGCGCGAACGATTGTCGACACTATTCATATTTACTACCACGTTCAACTGAAAAAGTTTTACTAATAGAATTCGCTATGCGTCAATAATTGGATAACGATAATTAAAAATACAAAGCAAACATTTATTAGATACATTTTATTTGAGTTATGAAAATGTATATAAATATTGATAATTTTATCATTTATTCCATTCACTTTTTTCTCATTGTGATCATCGATTTTCTCATTTCTCGATCATCGTACGAAATAAGAAATGAAAACTGGGAAGGCACCTTTACTGAAATTTTTACAGGAAATCTTTACTGAATATGCCTTGAGCCAGTATTTTAATTTAAACTGAAAATAGAAAAGGATGGCGCGAGCGTAAAAGGAGTATTGAGGATGAAATTTTTATAAATTAAAATTGTAAAGTGTATTGCTTAAAACATTGCTTAAACATATCCAGTAATAAAAACAGACGTGTATTGCACATATTACCAGCTGGCCTATTCAGGGGTCGAAAATGATAGAAAAATTATTAAATACGTTCGGCGTCGCACTACGCTGTAAAGCATGGTACTACTGACTTTCTTAGTGGTTGACAATTGCATGAAATCGCAATTGTACTCGCAGATCAAAAGATCACGCGAGTCGCTCGTTGCCGGTATGCATATATTAAATAAAACAAGGACACCAAATAATCAAAGGAAGCTCTCAATTGAATAATGTAAGTATGCAGCAAATTGTAAGATATATTAATACTTATCCATGTTGCTGTTTTTTTAGTTTTAACTAAAAAATTTGTTACAGATTTTACAAGGATACATTCCCGAGGAGAGCGTTTTAGTGAGTAAGGTGCTCCTTGAGTAGCGGTAACTATTTATGTGGTGTACACATCGACAATTTATCAATATAGTAGTGTAAAAGTAAAATAGCGCCGTCACCCCACTCTAGCGAGCGGAACTGAGCGCTCACGCTCGCCAAACGGCCTGTTGTGCAGGCCTGCAATTGGCTAGAAACCCATATCGAATCAGTTGCATGCCAATCGACAACAATTTGACAGCAACAGTTGCAATGTAACCTAATCGCCAATTTGCTCGCAACTTATTTCAGCAGACTCCGCTATATTTTTGTTATCATTTTATTAACACCATCGACTTGTTTATCATACTGTATCGAATTTGTAGCCACTTTGTCAACAAAATTTTGCAACAAGCTTTGGCAAAATCTTGCCTGAACAGCTTGGCTATCAGGGAAGCTTCTATTTTCTAGGCAGATATACGGGCAAATACATACACTGCAATTCTGTGACCGATAATGGCAAACGACTACGTCCAGAAGAAAACAACAATAATGGAATGTCAATATATCAGCTGATTACTGGTGCACATTCAAACGGGGAAGCAACAACGAACAAAATTCAGGTAATGCTACATAGTTTTCAAATACGATGTCGAATTCAGTTTTTGATACGTATATAAATTCAACATAAAACGTAATATATCTATAGTTAATATAATACGAATGCATTTATATCTGCGTATACAAGAATAATTATACACTTTATATATTTAGATATAAATATGTATTGTATAATAATTATATATATTTATATTATTTAATTTGTTACAAATCCATAAAAAAAGTAAATGGTACATGTTAGAGCAGTACGGCAAGAGGGGGACCACTTGCTTCTCCAACTTCTCCAACACTTCCACAATTTATTTCAAAGCAAAAAGTATATACATACATATATGTATGTATAATATTTAGAATAAGACTAAAAAGTTCTACTGTTACACACGGCATTAGTGTCTCGTCAATCACTTGTATCTCCTCTTGAACCTCCTCTTTCTTCCATTTTTCTCTTTATAAAATCATTGACGCATAGTGATTTCTATGTGTAAAAGCTTTTCGGTTGAACGCATTAGTATATATGTATTGTTTCATTCATGATACTTTTTCCTTCTCGCTAGCGCTGTCCTTTTCTATGTGTATGAAAAATCAGAAGCTCGGCCGGAGTCGCATTCATTCAAGTTTCCCTGATGGGCAGTATTGTAATATGTACATATACAGGGTGTTCTGCTACTGCATGTCAATATTTTAAGGAATGATTGCTGATGCAATTCTGAACAGCTTTTTCCTTTGCCAAAACGGCGGTTAAAGCTTCGTTTTTGAATGATTAACGAAAAACACTGACCAATCAGAGCCCGTGTAGAGCGCGCGCTCCGCCGACAGAAGATCGTGATACGCTCAACTTCAGCCTTGAACGCCTTCTCGGCTAAGCGCGAGCTCTACACGGGCTCTGATTGGTCAGTGTTTTTCGTTAATCATTCAAAAACGAAGCTTTAACCGCCGTTTTGGCAAAGGAAAAAGTTGTTCAGAATTGCATCAGCAATCATTCCTTAAAATATTGACGTGCAGTAGCAGAACACCCTGTATGTGGCAACAGCGTGACCAAACTTTCAATACATTCTGGCAACTCAGCCTTTCGTTCGCGCTGTCAAATTCTAGATTACATTTACCGACTGCTCTGTATTACCATCAACGCTGATGGTAACACGGTCAAGTATACCATAAATTCCCCTAACGGAAAATCGATGAACTATTTTCGTGTTAAAACGTGTGCAAACCCATTTTTCGATTTACGCCTTCAAGAAGTGTTAAATTGACGAAAATCGCGTTTCCACGATATTGTACTTGGTCAAGGATTACTGGTCTGGTGTGCTATCAGTGAAAAAGGCATTAAATCGTGAGATAATTGGAAAAATGTGACTTCGGCAGCCATCTTGCCAGTTGACAGCAGCGTCTGTCTCGTGCTTACAGTTTCCAATTTTACGTTTCGCTCAACGTATAGTGTTTATTGGAGTTTAAACGGACCAGACCAGTTTGTGGTGAAGTGTACCCGTGCTTGCTGTACCCACAAAAAGTTCATTTATGCAAGTATCGCGACGAAAATCGAAAAATACAAAATCGATTGTCTCTCTCGCTCATCGCGTATACGTGCATCACTTTCGTTGCTTGTGTGAGCGCTTGTGTATATATTACGTTTTACGTTGAATTTATGTATCTATCAAAAACTGAATTGTACATCATATTTGAAAAGCATGTGGCATTACCTGAATTTTGTTTCTTTTTGCTTTTCCATTTGAATGTGCTCCAGTAATTAGCTGGTATATTGACATTATTATTTTTCTTTTCTTCTGGACGTAATCATGTGCCATTATCGGTCACAGAATCGGAGAATATTTGCCCGTATGCCTGTGTGGAGCTACAAAATTTTGTTGACAAAGTGGCTACAAATTCGATACAGTATTTCATATATTCGATGATGCTAATATAATAATGTGATAACAAAAATATAGCACTGTCTGCTGAAATAAGTTGCGAGTAAATTGGCGGTGTAGGTTATATTGCAGCTGTTGCTGTTAAATAGTTACCGCTGCTCAAGGAGGACCATACTCATTAAGAAACCTCTCCTGAGGAATCTATCGTTGCAAAATCTATAACAAACTTTTTAGTTAAAACAAAAACACCAACATGGATCAGTATTAGTATATCTTACAATTTGCTGTATACTTACATTATTCAATTGAGATCTTCCTTTGATTATTCGTTGTCCTGTTTTTATTTAATATGTGCTCTTTCGTGATCTTTCGATCCGCGAGTACAATTGCTATTATATGCAATTATCAACCACTAACAAAGTCAGTGGAACTGCACTTTACAGCGCAGCGCGACGTTGAACGTATTTAGATATTTTTCAATCATTTTCAACCCCTGAATAGGTCAGTGGGTTTACAGCGTCAAGCAATTGCGATTACACGCAATTGTCAACCACTAACAAAGTCAGTGGAACTGCACTTTACAGCGCAGCGTGATGCCGGCCAGTATTAATGTTTCTATTACTTTCCGAGTGAGACCTTTTTCGCCGCTCTAAGCATGCTCCCTCCTCCAGTATAAATTGAGGCTCCCGAATGGGCATACCCCTATTATACCGGCTATCTACTAATTCCGGTAACATGCACTCTAAATAAAATTGGATTAACTTCGGTTCCATATTATTCTTCCAGAAGTTATCATCCTTATCAATTCGGAGATATTTTAATCCTTTTCGGGCCCACACACAAAATAGGCAATACTTTCTACCTGTAATATGCAGTTGTCCCTGTACCTGGTAATAATATTGATGGGTTTTGTTCATTGCTGTACCCATTTCATCCTGAAATATTCTCCGGACCGTTGCAACAGTTTTGATTGCCTCCTCCGGCGATAAATTTTCTGCTGTTTTCGGACATTTGATTTCCACAATGCCCTCTTCATCGATGACTCCATCCGGTGAAGCTCCCATGAAGGGTATTGAAGCATCGACGAATAGCCCGCATTCCTGAATTTCGAGGCCAATATTTTTACTTAGTTCTTCACGGGCAATGTGTTCATATTCCTTCCCGTATTCCATCGCGGGAGCACTAATTAACGGATATACAAATGACTTTACTGCATTTGATGCCATCAAAAGCTTTGATTTATAATTCAACCATCGTGGATTTTTTCCTTGACCGATGGTTTCTTTCTGAACCTCGTTTCTTCTACAGGGTGTAACGTAAAAGGTGTAGGAGCCGGAAATGGGGGATTCCTGAGGCAAAACTGAACAACTTTTTCCTTTGCCAAAATGTCGGCTGAGGCTTTGTTTTTGAATTGTTAACGAAAAACACTGGCCATTCAGAGCGCGCGTAGAGCCCGCGCTCAGGGACGGTCCACGGCGCATCGTGCTAGGTAGCGACGTTCGACCGGCGCCCCGAATAGTACGCGCCGGTATAGCACGAAGCAAAAGTTAACATCGAATTATTCATTATTAATTAAAATATAAATGAAATTAATTTGCCGTTATCAATTGAAGAAAAGTATTAGAACGGACTAACTAACGTGTCTATCCAGTACAACGTACGTTAAATTTTAAACAATTCGCCAACAACTAAAATTAGACTTACCCGTTTCTCCAAAAATGAACCTGCTTCGACGAAAATAGGTCACTGTGTCATCCTACCGATCCTGACCATTGCAAGTAGGTATCCCGTAGTGCAAGACAGCTGATGTTACGGCCAGGTCAGCGAACTCACTTTATTTGACAAAACCTACTACCTGCACGGCAACTATCACTGGGTTATTCTATCGATCCTGGCCACTCGAAGAACAAACACATGGTGCACAAGAGCCGATGATCTCGGATGGAACAGTGAAAGAACTTCGTTTCACAAAATCTCCATCATTGCACGATCACTGTCACTTTGTTCTTCAAGATTTGAATTTACGGAATAAGTTGTTCCCACGTATGAATAATTGGTTGCCCCGAAAGGGGCCGATTGTTTATAACTTTGAAAGGGCTCGATATGACCGATGCTACTGCTAAATACACTTTTCCATGTTCGGAAATTTTGTTGTCTTGTTCCCGGGCGGGTAGTAACTCACGAGCTTTGCGTCTTAGAAGTTAACTCCTATTTTATTCAAAGTAAAAACAGTAATTACAGTTTCGGAGAGATCTTTACTGCTGGGCGTTCGGACTAATTCTGTCTTGAGAAATTGAGACGCGCTTTGCAACGGTGTACAAGGGGCTGTTCGAAGAATGTTATAAGGGAGAGTTACGGGTCGTCGCGGGGAGCGCGCTTTATGGTGAAAAGGCCCTTGAGGCCCACGTGCTGGCCAGCAGAGTTTTTCGGTTCCCAGGAACCACGGCCGTGGCGAATTTAATGAAGACACTTTCTAGTCGCTGGGAAAGCGCTGCGGACAGTTCAAGACACTGTTAGATGTCTTTTACTACATCCTTTGTAATGCTATACCTTTTCCGGCGACTGGAAAATGTCTTCGCTAAGTTCATCACGGCCGAGTTTCCTGGGAACCGAAAAACTCTGCTGGCCAGCACGTGGGCCTCAAGGGCCTTTTCACCATAAAGCGCGCTCCCCGCGACGACCCGTAACTCTCCCTTATAACATTCTTCGAACAGCCCCTTGTCCACCGTTGCAAAGCGCGTCACAATTTCTCAAGACAGAATTAGTCCGAATGCCCAGCAGTAAAGATCTCTCCGGTACTGCAATTGCTGTTTTTACTTTGAATAAAATAAGAGTTAACTTCTAAAACGCAAAGCTTGTCAATTACTACTTGCTCGGGAACAAGACAACGAAATTGCCGAACGTGGAAAAGTGTATTCGGTAGTAGCAGCGGCTGTATCCAGCCCCTTCATAGTTAAAAACAATCGGCCCCTTTCGGGGCAACCAATTATTCATACGTGGGAACAACTTATTTCGTAAATTCAAATCTTGAAGAGCAAAGTGACAGTGATCGTGCAATGATGGAGATTCTGTGTAACGAAGTTCTTTCACTGTTCCAACCGAGACATCGGCTCTTGTGCACCATGTGTTTGTTCTTCTAGTGGCCAGGATCGGTAGAATAGCCCAGTGATAGTTGCCGTGCAGGTAGTAGGTTTTGTCAAATAAAGTGAGTTCGCTGACCTGGCCGTAACATCAGCTGTCTTGCACTACGGGATACCTACTTGCAATGGTCAGGATCGGTGGGATGACACAGTGACCTATTTTCGTCGAAGCAGGTTCATTTTTGGAGAAACGGGTAAGTCTAATTTTAGTGGTTGGCGAATTGTTTAAAATTTAACGTACGTTGTACTGGATAGACACGTTAGTTAGTCCGTTCTAATACTTTTTTCTTCAATTGATAACGGCAAATTAATTTCATTTATATTTTAATTAATAATGAATAATTCGATGTTAACTTTTGCTTCGTGCTATACCGGCGCGTACTATTCGGGGCGCCGGTCGAACGTCGCTACCTAGCACGATGCGCCGTGGACCGTCCCTGAGCGCGGGCTCTACGCGCGCTCTGAATGGCCAGTGTTTTTCGTTAACAATTCAAAAACAAAGCCTCAGCCGACATTTTGGCAAAGGAAAATGTTGTTCAGTTTCGCCTCAGGAATCCCCCATTTCCGGCTCCTACACCTTTTACGTTACACCCTGTATTTTACCAATTGTAGAGCATTTCCAGATGTTTCTCCTGCTCCATTTCATATATGTTTTTGTCCATGTATAGTTTTTCAGCATTAGGTCCAGAATTCGAATCCTTTGCTGTGCGGAATTGTTTTCGCGCATGTTTAGAAATTCTTCTTTCTGTCAGCTTCTCAACCTTCTTCAGGTTTTCTTTCTTCCTCCTGTTTTCGAGGTTGCGCAAAATTACGGGCGGGTTCTTCTCCATTGCTATATTCAATCGCGACAACACTTCTTTTGTACTGTATTGCAAAACAGCAGCAGCACATCTTCCGGTGTACGATCCCCTCTCGCCGAAATTTAATCTTTTTCCTCCCGTGTACTTCGCTATAATTCCATTGAAGCTTTCTACGGCATTATTATTGCTGTTGTACAGCAAACTTTCCGCATGTGCTAATAATGGCCGAAGTATTTCTCTTATTTCTTGATACACTCCAATCTTCTGTAATTCACGAACGATGTTTCTTTCATCTTTTTTACTTGTTCCATCGCAGAGGTAACGCAGTTTTGAACATTCTGCGTGTTCACTGAAAACGTGGCTTGGCACATTCTGTATGTCACCATACAAATTTTTTATTCTCTCGGCCATTGATTCATTTTGACTGAATCTGTATTCTGCGGCATTTACGATGTCCGCGCGCATCCGCCGAATGCTGCTTTCCACGATTCGTCTCAGTGGGCCAGGTGGTGTCTTCTTTGCAATCTCTTTCATTTTTTTGCAAAAATTTCGTAATAAATGATTCGTGCATTCAATTTTCTTTACACGAATCTGAGTCTTGTACGGGTCCGCATCTATAATCTTTTTGTATACGCTGCTGTCCCCGTCGGCAATTAGCGTTGAGTACACGAGCCCACGTTTTCCTACGCTGCTCTTGAAACCTTCCACTATAGCATCGCTTTCCATAGCCGTCGATGTTTGATTTGTGCTCCAGTTCTTGAAGCACTTGTGTTTTCGAGGCTCCTTTTTGTTCTTCGCAGCACACCGACAAATTTTACACACCTTATTCCTCACACCGGTAAATAAAACTTTCTCCGTGTGATATCCAATTATCGCACCGACTCCAGACATGGAGTCGTACGTTCCAGTGCGATAAGACCTCTTCATCCAGCTTCCGTCGGCCACAACAGGGATGTGAGGAATCCCGGATTCGGGAAGAACATCGCCTCTTTCGACAGCCAGGCGTTTTTCTTCCTCAGCCGCTGCTATCACCTCTTTTTCTGCGACAACAATGAGGGAATTTGGGCATCATTGGAATAAATTTTCATTCGAATTGATTTTTATTCGAATAATTTCTTATTCGAATAAAGAAGTAGTCGACTGAAGAGGTGAATAAAAGTATCACGTGACTTGTACGATATACAGGGTGTCCCAGAACTACCTCAAGAGCCGAAAAGGGGTGATAGCTGAGGTGATTCTGAACACCTTTTTCCTTTGCGAAAATGTTGTTTGAGGCTTCGTTTTTAAATAGTTAACGAAAA
This sequence comes from Holcopasites calliopsidis, assembly GCA_023838395.1. Classification (NCBI taxonomy): domain Eukaryota; kingdom Metazoa; phylum Arthropoda; class Insecta; order Hymenoptera; family Apidae; genus Holcopasites; species Holcopasites calliopsidis. The sequence goes on from JALHAQ010000076.1 coordinate 59,247, forward strand.
ACACTGAGCAATCAGAGCGCGCGTAGAGCCCGCGCTCAGGGACGGCGCACGGCGTGTCATGCTAGGTAGCGACGTTCGACCATCGCCCCGAACAAAACGCGTCGGTATAACACGGAGCAAAAGTTAACATCGAATTATTCATTATTCATGAATGGAAATGAACTAAAATACAAACGAAATCAATTTGTCATTATTACTTGAACAAAACAGAATTAGAATCGACTGACTAACGAGTCTATCAAGTACGACGTATGTTACATTTTAAACAATTCACCAACAATTGGAATTAGACTTACCCGTTTCTACAGATATGAACCTGCTTAGACGAAAATGGGTCACTGTCATCCTACCGATCATTCGTATCATTATTACATCAAGGAGTAACACGTGATGCACAACAGCTGATACTCCACGGTCAGGTCAGTCATTTCACTTCACTTCTCGAATTTTACTTTACTGCACGATCGCTGTCACTTTTGTGAGGGTGTAACGCAACCTTCTGCATAAGGGGTGATTCTACAGGCCGAAACAAGGTGAAAATCAAGAATAACAATTTCGCATTTGAGGCTTTCTTAATAAAATACCGGTGTTTGGAAAAACGGGCAGCTGTGTTCAGTGGCAATCATTCGCTACACTGAAGAGAAACCATGACCTACCGCACCGCGTAATCTGACACCCAAAAAGACACACGTTTTACGTTGCATAGCATTCAACCTGCTTACTTGCAAAATCCACATGGGCATATCAAAACCCACCCAATGGGATTATCAAGTAAAGAGGGTGACGGCCTTTCAATCCACAATTTTGATCTTGAAAACCAAATACACACACATTCACGATTGTCCCGGCCCAACTCTGCCATATGGGCATAACTGCCTCCGTTTAAAAATGTACCAGCAACGGCACTCTCGTTGATTTCCATTTTATCCGTTTCGTCGGGTTCACTGTAGATTTCACCTTTGTAGTGGCACATTGCGCACATTATACTGAGGGTGGTCCTCAGACCAGACCGTTTCCAGCCCGTTACTTTCAGGTATCTAATTCCACAGTCTTCCTTATTTATGGCATGGTCGCCAATTTTTTGAAATTCGGCAAAGATGTGCTGCATGTTTACAATACTCAAGCCACTTGGAAGACACGGTTGTGCCTCAGGCTCGTCCACAGCTGCTTCCTGCGTGACGAATATATCTTTTTCGGAGACTGCAATTTCTAAATCTGTTCCTTCTTCTGTTTTCTGTTTCTTGCATTTCCACATACAATTTTCCTGAAATGTCTGTTGAACTCGCCATTTCAATTGCAGATGTTGACGGTTCCTCTACATGCTCACGAGTACATTTCTCGGGACTTCTACTTACCTCCTTAGCATGTGAAGTTTTTATGACGTTTTCCTTTATTTGAAGGGTCAAGCGTTGTCTCCTTTCGCGGGATGCTTTCTTTTTTGAATACCTTCTTGCAGACAATGACAAATGTGTAACACGCTTTCTGTTCACCCTCAAAAGATTTTGTTCACTGCGATTGTCCGCTTCATGGATGTCTTCACTGAACACATTTTTTGCAACACTCATTGTCACAATTTTTTTAACACACTTCAAGACACACCTCAATTCGGTTCACTTCAGTTTTCTAGAATAAAAAGTACGTTTTTTTCTTTTCAAGACTTGGAAAAGGATTGAATAATCCAATACGTTTCGTGTCTTGAAGAAAACTGGTGATGAAACGTAAAACGTGAGTTTTCTGTTATTGAAATGTGGTGCAGCATGGTGGGAAGTGTTATCAAGAACTATGAAGAGTATTTCAGTGGCAACGCATTTTTCAAGGGCCTAAGGGGGCGACTAGACCGACCCTATTGTGCCTTCGTACGATTTATGACATAGCATGCAGTTGGCCAGAGAAAGTGTTTATAGGAATGAGACATTTGGGCGACAGACGATGGTTAGTGACTTGGAGTCACGAAACCATCGAGTCTCGTGGGAATGATTGTTTTGAAGGCCTCAGTTTCGAAAACAAGGATGGCGATAAAGGGTAGGAACAGGACTTCGTTCCTGGAGGAGCAGGCCACGGAATGGAGAAGGTGGGGGTGCCTTCTGGCAAGAGGGCTGTGAGGAAATGGATGGAAGCAATCATTTCACAACGTGCCATGGAGGAATAAAGATACACACGAGTCAAAGTAAGTATTTCATTATGAAGTATAAAGTTAACACATTGCACGCGGTCCCCGCGATAATGCGGGACTTTTTGAAAATAAAAAATCGCATTTTCTGCTTCATTTAAAAATTAAAAACGACGGTTCTGTGGAGTGTTTGATTTTAATTATTTATAATAAAATAGTACATAAAACATCTTACTTGCAGATGGAAATTGAAATGATGGAAGAATTCCATAGAAAGAAGAAAGAAGGAACCAGCGAAGAAGAAAAGAGGGAAAAAGAAGGGAAGGATGAGGAAGCAGGGAAGAAAGAGGAAGAAGGGAAAAAACATGAAACGCAGGAGTTATCCCGAACAAACGTGAGTAAAAACGTTAACATTTCTATGATATACAGGGTGCTACCTATAACGCGACGCACGATTTTACACCCACTTGCAACAACTTGCAGTTTTCGACATTTTTTTTACTGATATCTATTGTACACTACATACCTTGGAACTCTTGCTTTAAACTTTTTTTGTCACATGGCTGCAAGTGGGTGAAAAATCGTGCGTCGCGTTAGAGGTAATACCCTGTATACACATGACGATATAATATTGTATATACAGAATGTATAAACACACACACACAATTGAATATATGTATGCATATTTAACCCTTCATTTTACTGTTTCAGATATAAAAAAAATGGTGAAAAACATTGTTTACGGCAGCCTTCGGGGCCGTGGTGGCAGCCGCGGTCGGAGTTGGGGCCATGGTGGCGACCGCGGGGGCCGTGGTGGCCGTGGCAAAACGGTCATAAATTGCATTTACAATTAGTATATCTCTTTTATTACTTTTATTAGTATACTTTATAATCTTTTTAAATAAATTAATGCGTACAATACATGTCTGTTTTTATTACTGGATATGTTTAAACAATGCTTTAAGCAATACTGTTTGCAGTTTTAATTTATAAAAATTTCATCCTCGATACTCTTTTTTTGTTCGCGCCATCCTTTTCTATTTTCAGTATAAATTAAAATACCGCCTCCAGATGTATTCAGTAAAGATTTCCTGTAAAGATGCATTCCCAGTTTTCATTTGTCATTCCGTACGATGATCGAGGTAATGAGAAAAAAGCGAATGGAATAAATTACAAAATTATCAGTATTTATATATATTTTCATAACTTGCATAAAATCGATCTAATAAATGTTTGCTTTTATTTTTAATTATCGTTATCAAATTATTAACGCATAGCGAATTCTATTAGTAAAAGTTTTTCAGTTGAACGTGGTAGTAAATATAAAGAGTCTCGACGCTCTTTCTTTCTGGCTCGAGCCGTTCTCTCCTACGTTCGGAATGAATCGAAATATCGGCTCAAGCCGATCCAGTCGAGATCTCATGATGGATAAAATTGTAATTAATGCGGCTACAGCGTGACAGAACTCTCCTACGATGCGATTTGGCAACTGTGCCGTTAGACTTGTCGCTTGTAATTCAACAGAATGCCGATAGATGTCACAATTTCTGATGGTTCATGTACAAACTTATGTTTTCACTAATGTCCGTTTCTTCGTAATAGCGCTTCGATCGATTCGGAGTAGGCCCCAAAGGAGTCTGCCCCCTTAACACATAAATAGAAAAATGTCTCCTGTGTAGGGGGCGTTAGACGTCATTGACAGGAACGTTGGTTCTTTTTTCGGATCTTCCCCAGAAAATAATCGAGTTGTTGAGAATCGAATCTTGAAATAATCGGTAGGATGATCGATTCTGCAGGAAAAGAATCGATCGATTCTAAACTAATCGAGTGGTATAGCCTAGCCTAGGTGGAAGTGTCAGGTGTCAAATACTGGCGAAAATTGTACTACAGCTTCCCGCCATAATTTTATGTACTACAAACACTGTATTTCTTTAAAGTTCATGAAGAAATTTTATATAACTTTATAAAACATGAAATTCAGATGTAAAATGGTGGATGTAATGGCTATGAGAGACTTCACTAGTAAGTTTAAAGCATCCAAATAATTTCTAACTTTCTTTAATGAAATTTCGAATAAATTGTACCATCCAAAGCGAACAAACAATATTGTATATTGTATATTGTTTGTGAATGGTATATTTTAGATATGATTAAATGGCAAGAAGATTAGATTTGATCACGTTGTCAGTACAAAACCTTGACATATTCTTGCATCCCATTTCAATAAAGTATTTAAGGTCATATTAATATCAAAAGAAAATTTCATTTCAGACATTGTTAATATCATTTCTCGAATAACGAAACATTGTACTTTACGATTAACGCTGAACGAGTTGAGCTTCAACATTGGTGACGATCGATCATCAATGGTTTGGGCAGAGCTGTCTCAAACTCATTTTTTTACCGAATATGTTATGATCGGAGTTACTGAAGAACAAAATGAAATTTATTTAGAAGTGGACGCCTCTATGCTCGCTAGATCTCTGAGGGCGACCGCGAGAAGTGTTAAAATAAAGCTAACTAATAAAGGGCAACCGTGTCTCACGCTAGAAATTCAATTGCCTTCGTTAAGTATAGAATCGAGGCAATGCTTGCACGATGTACCTGTTAGAATTATACCACGGAAAGAATGGGAGGAGCATCGAGCACCAAATATACCAGAATTTGATGTATGCAGGATTTTTATTTGATATTTCGTACTATTTCACGTTTTTATATTTTTATTTCAGATATCAGCTGATATGCCGCAACTTAAGTATGTAAAAAGCATCGTGGAGAGAATGAAAAACATGAGCCCGCGATTAACATTGAGCGCTGACAAATTGGGTGTGCTTGTGTTAGAGATCGATGCAGATAACGCAACCGTGTCTGCACATTTTCAAGGTTTGCCAGTTTCGAGCTGTAGCCAGGGAAATAAGGACAAAGTTTCGGCTACGATCGATATCAAAAAGTTTTGCATGTTTCTAGCTTGGGATATAATACATCCCGACACTGTGAAATGTAACATACTTCAAGACCGGATGGTTAATCTCTTTCTACACTTGGCGGATTACCTCAAAATACATTACTTTTTGCCTTCGATAGACGTTTGAACTGTATTAATTGTAGTGACAGTAGATTAATTTAATATATATATTTTTTACCTTTTATACAATCAGCGTGTTTTTTCTTCAACGCAAAACAACTGATGCCGCGGGTGATCCTTCGATTTAATTAATTATAAAAATTGAGGGATTGGAATTAGTTGTACGCTAGATTGAAGCTTCGTTCATTTTCCTGTCTGAAATTCTGATGCATTTGATCGATTTGTTGTATCTTCTGATTAAGCAATGTTGTTTGCTGGTCTATCCATTGTAAACTGTTCATGTGCGCGTTTAATATTTTGCCGATTTGTACGACTGGGTCGCTGGAATCTTGGGTACGATTAGCTTGATTCAAATGCTCGATGATTTCCTTTAGGTCTTCGGACATTCGTTTCAACTGCGTATCGAGATCTTCCGCCAAACGATACGTATACTCACGTTCCGGATCGGAAACCGAGAGAGATGCCAACTCTTTTTCCAATGGTACTAAACAATCTTGCAGCTCCTTTTGTTGGCCAACCTGCATTCATGATTATAACAAAATTGCGGTACATTTATTATATCATCCTGTGTTTAATAACTTACCACATAGTCCAATTCATGCTCCAATTGCTGTTGTTCAATCTTCACCCTCTCAACTTCCTGGTTCAGTGCCACTATTTTCTCCCCATTAGTAATGAGCAACTTATCCCAAGCGTTAACTTGAGCAGCTTGGTTTACAAATACTTTCTCTTGTTCCTCAAGCTCCATGGTCCATTTGTTGATGGTGTCTTCGAGGGAAATAATGGACGCAGGTTGCAGTGTACCCGCGGACGAAGTTACTCTGAAATATTTCATTTAATAAATAATAGAAGTGGAGTTCGAACTTAAGTCTTAAATTCACGAAACTCCGAAACTTTGTAAGGATTCGAATTTTCGGAACACGAAACATCGACGTTTCGGGAAACTCATCTCTAGCGAATAGTCCGATATTGCCATGTAATAGCAGAAATAAGTAACAAAACTTACGTAGTAGTCGTTCCTAATGTCGCCTGTGTACTCGTGAGACTCTGAGTAGCAGGAGTTTGGTTCAAGGAAAATCCACCGGTGCTGGCTGCGGTTGTGCCTGTTCCAAAGCTAAACCCTGTTGCTCCGCCGCTGGCTGCAGAAGTTGTGCCCAACGAGAAACCTGCAAAGGCCCGGAACGATGGATATCATGCACTACAATCAAATCGTCCCCTCATGTTCTTAAGTTTTAAAGACCTGTTGCTGGTGTTGTTGTCGCGGTTACTGCTGATGCTCCAGTGGATGCTGTAGATAATCCAAACCCAATACTCGTTGCTAGTGTGCTGGGTGTACCAAACGACAAGCCAGTCACAGAAGTCGGCGTCACAGCCTCCCCGCCACCCAAGCCGAATCCGGTTAACGGCTTGGATGCAAAAGCTGATGTTACAGTAGTCGTCGTAGTAGTTGTGCTGCCTCCTAAACTAAAGTTTAAGGTGCCCCCAGCTGGGGCTGCTGTCGCAAAACCACCAGGAGCTGCTGTGGTAATAGCTCCAGCAGTTAAGCCTGTGGCCGCAGTTGAGCCTGTAGCTGCACTCGTACCAGTACCAAATGTTACACCAGGTGTTTGTGCAATTGCAGTACTAGCTGGCGCCACGGCTACAGTTCCTAGACTGAAGCCAGTACTTGGAACAGGAGTATCAGTCAGACCAGCGCCGAACACGCTGTCTGGTTTACTTTGCGCGGGCGTAGATGTTAGCGAAAAGCCTGTCGGTTTTGCAGCATCCCCAGCTCCACTGGCTCCAAAAGTGAATGCTGAGAAATAATGCTTATTACGAAATGTTATTTAAATTTTTTATATATATTCCGCGAATGAAATATTTCGACTTACTCGTGGTTGGAGCAGTACTCGCAGGAGTAGTACCAGGTTGAGTTTTTGGCGCATTGAATGTGAACCTCATTTTGATTTCTTATGCTATTTCACCAATGCAATCAGATATACTTGAACTTTTTATCGTTCAGGTTTTAAATACGATGATGTCGCGATTTTTCCTCGCAACGTTCAACTGATATTCATTATGTATGTACTTTCTAGGTTCATCAACAACGTTATGATTAATCTTGTACACCTTAAATGTCAGCGATACGATAATCGATGGTTAAACTAAAAAGGATATACTATTTTAAGATGACGTTACAAGTTAAGATTAATATATATTCACCATCCTTACAGTTGAATCGGACTACATTAGAAACTTAACCGTACAACACACTTTGCTGATTGCAATCCAACGGATTCTAACCAATAGCGAACTAGAAGTTTAATTGAATCAAATTGAATGCAGATGGCATTGCAGTGAGGAAGCGCTTGTGTGAACATGTAACTTTGAAATTGCAACGAAACTTTGTATTAACTGAACATAAAAAATTCAATAAAACTTGTCTTTCGCATTGAATCGTATAAATGCATTTACTATCCATTACAAGTTATCTGCTGGCATCCATAGTATATGTTACAATCGCACTGACGCGATTAAGAGGTTATAAAAACTTATTTCAATCATGAATTATATTAACATTTTTCATGGTGTGTAGATGTGAATTCAACAGTCAGAAATGTTTGATTTAATAGAACCTAATCTTCTTTGTGACACATCAGCACCAATGTCTCAGATTTTTAACATTAACATTGAATTTTAATTATTGCATCGCATCAGTGCTTGAAGACGTTAACCGAATCGTTGTGTTGATATCGTATGGTGGAACTATACGTCATGCCTAAATAAATAGAGTGGACGCACGCTCATCTGCATGCTTGTGAACATTTCCAGAACTTTTAGCCGACTCGTGTGTCGAAGATTCCTTCTGGGCCGAGACGGAGTTTGCTTATGAAATCATTCAACCCACACGATCATTTATGCTCTGTGGCAGCTCTGTGCAATCGAGGAGCAATCATACGTCTGATATCTCTTCTCGGACGGAAGCATGTACTACTCCGCGCGACATAGTTGCATACAGTTGCATACTCGGTATGGAAATTAGTGTCACTTACGTGTATACAAAATTGTAGAATACGAATTCGCGTAATAGAATTCGAGGAGTAATCATTTCTTCGATAAGTATTTCTTCTCGGACTGAAGCATTTACTGCTTCGTGCGCCATGCAGTTAATACTCCGTTTGGAAATTGGTTTTGCTCACTTGTATACGTAATTCGCGAGAGTGCACGTGTGTGGCGGCAAAATTGTGTAATATGAATTCGCACAGCGTTTAAAACTACATTGTAATATTCGTGTAAAGAATAATAGACGAAGCAATTCGATAAATTGTACCTTACATTAACGATTACATTAGCTGGGTTTTGTGACTGTCATGCTTCAAAGAGTTAAGTTAGTGTTGTAACTTGAATAATCGACGAGTTATTGTATAATATCCTTATAAACTGTTATAGGCTATTAATAACTTCTTTCTCGAAACTCGGTGCCTATACTTGGTAACAGGAAGTAGCGCCGCTTTATCGCTCCGAAAGACCGTTTTTCTTTTTTTAGTGAACGAATAACCCGACTACGAGGTCGTTAATATGGCGATAACTGGTTACAGATCGCTCGAACTGGAGTAACCACTACTTCAATCAGAAGATACGACTACCTCTTCAACTTGCCCTAACATAAACATCGTTCTTTCTATACGAAGAGCGTGTTCACGGATTTTATTTCCACTGATCGATACTACCGTTCGATCAGAATGTCGGCAATCATCAAATTATGCCTGTGCCTCTACCTGACGAACATTGCGGATAGCTCCACGTTAACTGCACCCCCGCAATCGGCAGTGGTGATTGCATTCGAAGATATTTACGATTTGTCCCTGTTGGCTAATACTTTATCGGATCAAGGGATCGATACGACGTTAATCGTACCGGCGTCTGGCGTAGATGATCTTTACGAGACTTTAATCGACGTGGAAGTGCTCCCGGTGGAAGTGGAAGTTGTAGAATCCGCGCGTGCTGAGAAGAAAGCGACCAAGGCTTGCGAAGCTCTGTTGAAGAATGAGCAAATCGCTAGGAAGATACAGGAGATTCAGCCCACCTTCGCTGTGTTTCCCGCGATGAGGTACGTCTCTCTCATCGTTACTAACTTTCGTATTTTGAAGTTATAGAAAAAGAAAAACATTTCCGTCATCGGCAGATCTTTATACTTTCAGACACGATGGCTGTTTGTTACCATGGGCAAAAGCCATCGAATCCATCCCAGTGATATGGACACGCAACGAGGAAGAAGAAATATACGTGTTTGAGTACACTGGCGCTGCTTTGCCAGTTCAAAGCGCTGGATTTTGGACCAGACTGTGGACGGGTTCGTCCAGAAGGGCAATATTCACTACTGTTCGTGACGAATACGCGGCGCACGCTCTTCGGATAGCGGGAGAATATCTACCAGACACTGGACTCAATTTAGACAATCTTTACGCCGATGTTCGACTCATTCTTTGGGGCGCCGACATTGTCCTCCGTTCCGATTTTGCTGCGCTCACTCAACTGATAGTAGAAGTGAGTGCGATACCGGACGCATACTCCGTTTCTCGATTTTCCTGGTAACATACTCTAAATGGCTGATAAATTAATATTTCGAGTATTCACAAATTATGAAATATCACTCGAGCGACCCAAATTGAACAATATTAAAAATTAAAAAGGTTAAGTGCGGAAAGTTAGCTAAATATCAATTCCCGATTTTCATGTAATATTCCACCTTAGTCAGGGCAGAACCTGTCCTATGATATTACATACTTGTTAGTGGAGGCTTAATTGATTAGTGCAGCCGCTTGGAAAAAGGAAGGTTCAGGTTCGGATCCTGCTGTAGTAATTTAATACGTTTCCCCCTTTCCGTTTTATGACGATATATACAGTGATCAATTAACCCGGTTCTATTTATTCCATTATTCTTCAGGTTGGTTGTCATCACTGCAGAGGATCGCATCCGTTGCAAACCGATCTGCACAAGGCGTTGATCGAGTTCCGGTTAGGGACCGTTGTGGTCCTCCTGGATGTAAGTTACGAGACGTTAATTAAGGACCTAGCGCAAAGATTGCCGCAGGGTCGGGATGGTCAAGCAATCGTTTGGAAGAACAGGAAATGGCAAGCTTCGGATGATGCTCTGCCAGAGAATCTTTTCGTTCAACGGGGAGTTGATCGACAAGACCTAATAGGTAAAGGATCAGCGCATTGAAACCATATAATCTCCGCGTAGAATCCTCATAGGTTCTTGAATAAAGTTGCCGATAATTATACTATCCCTCTTATGTAAATTTTAAAAGAAGATGTTCTTTATCTACATACATATATTCGAACTTCTGGTTTCCCATATTTTACTGTTTTACCAACAGGAACACGAGTTGCGTCAATAAAACAATATCTTACCAATCTTACTCATTTCATTCCCAGGTTACGGACGTACAAGAGTGGTATTAAGTCACTGTGCAGACACAGAGCTTTCAGAAGTCGCCTTCCACGGAACTCCAGTAATATGTTTTCCCAGAAATTCTTACGAATCGAAAAACGCTGCGAGAGCAGTTCAGTTGGGTTTCGCGCGGTCCAGCGAAGACATCAGTACTCTGTCCGGCGAGGAATTAGCCAACACTGTGAACCAAATCCACGAGACCGCGGGCTATCGTGAAAATGCTAGAAAAGTTTCTTTGGCTATGCGCGACAGAATAAATCCCGCCATGGACAGATTAATTTATTGGCTACGCTACATGGCCAGGACAAAGGATTGGAACCTAGACTTCTTATCGGCAGCCAGTCCAGCGAAAACTTTCAACGAGGATCTTCAATTCTTTCTTGGTCTTCTCGTTGGTACCATTATTGGTGCGTTCACGGCGATCGGTTGTATATTGGCAAGATATTTGATGGTGTCGAAGAGAACGCAGAGATCGAAGGGCAGGTACACGCGATAAATAATGGTTAATTAGGAATAGTGATGGGTTCAAGTAGTTTCGAACACTGACCAACCAAGGTTCGAAGTCTTAAGTATTTTTAAAAATGGAAATAGTACTTTGAAGTGCTTCGAACATAAACGCTCCAGGTTCAAATCAGCTATGAGTACATCAAGAAATTAAAAAAGTACTTGTCAATAGGATCGAATATTAGCCGAATAGATTCGAAACATCAGAAATACTAGAAACTCTTCTTACACACACATACAGAAGAAGATCGATTAATTCTAGTATCGAAGTGCAATTCCGAAACTTACGGGTTCTCCTTCTAAGGTTCAGATCCAGTTTATGAAGATTGAGGACTTCGCAAGTAGCCTGAATGAACATTATATTTGATGGACAGTATTCGAACCATATGAAGTGAACTTTAAGAATCGGATTTGTTATTATAAGTTCATGCCGCGCTTGACCCCATCACTAATTTAGAATTACCGGCAGGTTGTACAAATTACGAACACTTTTCGCATATGTATTTATATAAATGCACGTAGAGTACAGGTACATACAAATACAAATGTTTTACGAGCTAGGGTTTATCTCATTGCTAATGAAGAGACGTAGCTATTACGAGAATACTTGATCGATAAGAGATTGACGATGATTCATGATTGATTGATTGCTTGGAAAAAGCTAGAAAGTACGATGTGGCGTGTTACCGTCGACGAGGAGAGAAAAATAAATTACAATTTGTCAATACTGCGCTCTGTATCTCGTCTCGTTGCACGAGTGCTCGCTCGTGTGCGTTTATCGCCTTGATATCCTTACAAACGTACGGACGAATCGGGACCTATAAGTTCATTCGATTCTCTTTCTCTCCCTCGCTTTCTCTCCTCGTTCGTTCACTCGCTCGCTTTCTCTCTTTTAAGGCCATATTCCTCTAGTTTGATCAGACGCTTTCGTTTACGCCGTTTAAATATGCAAATTATTAATGCCACAAATGTACAAGATATCTCGTTCTGAATTTTTATAAAGCAATAACAGTGGCGCCTCTGTAGGTGCATCGATTTTCTTGTATCTGCTGATGGATTAATCTTTCAAAAGTCTTTTTTAACGTTTTTTAAATAATTGATGTGTTTAGTTATTGTATTACAACACTTTAAAAATTGTCGGAGTTAGTGTAACTGAAGTTCAATTTCAATATACACCCTGTACATTGTCACATCGTTGTCTCCGACCTGCGCCGCTATGGATTTCGCGCTATCGTAGTCGATTCGTAGAAGAAAAAGATTGGTCATCGTGTATATGGGTCAAAATTAACATGACCTTCCTATAAAAGAATAAAATATTGTGTATTCAGTATAAAAGACACAGTTTCAGTGCAAAGAAGAAGATAAAATTTCAATGAACAGGTAAAAAAAAAAATCATCGGTATGAGAGATTGCGACACATGATCAATTCGGACATCGTAATTGACTAGACTGTGATCTATTGATAGATCAGTGTGTGGCTGAAATGCGACGAAGCAGCAGCTTCCACTTCGCGCAATTAGATATTACAGAAAGTTTCACCTCACGGAAAATCAGTAAAAATTCTGATTAACATTCTTTTATCTATACAATAGATGAAAACCACTGTAAGAATATGCAAAAATGGTTGAATAAAGTTAATGGGAGAAGGCGTACGCCGCGGAAAACGAGGGGCCGCTCCAGTTTCGTTTTTTCTCTCAACGCAGCATTCGATGATCCTAATTATTACATCGATCGTTGTTTACGTGCTTATGTGCTTGTGTGTATATACTTATTTATACATATACAGCGCGACAATCGTGGACGTAAAATCTACAAAATAGTAAGAGGACAGTATGTACAGCCATTGGCAGTATTGTTCCCGAATCGAGTGACGCGAGGCGAACTATCGAGAGCGGTCACATGTTTCGCTTTCTTTTTCTCATCCTCCCTTTGATGTCGACTCTCGCTTTCGTAGTCCGCCTCGCTCCTCGTAACTCGCATTTTTCGTCGATAGGCAGTCAACGTCGACACGCCGCGGCTCTCTCGTACAGTGAGCCGCGAAAGTATTTGAGCGTTTGCCGATTTGAGAAGCTGTAGTTCGATAGACAGTACCCGCCCAAGGCCACTGCATGCGGTCTTTCCCCGCCATCTAAGTTTAGTTGTTATATCACTGTATGGTTGGAGGTTCCATTATGGCATGCTGTTTTTTAAGTAGCACATTTTTAGGGAGTTATCCTGATCTTTGGATTAAGTAGCAGTTTACAAATTACTAAGTTTAGGCATCAGGATACTAAGTACTGATGGCCGCCCTTTACTGACAATTATTACGTGCAAAGTAAGAGAGTTGACGCGATAATATAATAAATAAATAGCAGTTCGTTCATCGTTTTCAAGCATATTCTTGCCGCTCACTGTCGACCACTGCGTATTTAGATGAGGACAAAGTGAATCTACGCGCTAGATCGCGTCAGTATACAACGAGACACCCTTTACACATCGTGGAGGCTTTTACTTTTGATATAAATAAGACTTTCGTGCCATCCGCGAATGCGCGAGCGTGAACGGAACAGAATAGGACGAGTGATTAACAGAACAAAAGGTGGTGCAAATTGCGTTGAAATGGGGAAAAACGCGCACAATAATTATTATTCTGACTAAAAGAAATATGTAAAATCTTGTCACTAACTTATTATTAAATAAATAAGGTATCATTTCTTGCATTTCATTTTCCCAAAATTCATTGTTGCTCCCCAGAATCAAACAGTCGAAGTTCAACGAAAATCCGTAAATTTAACTTTTACCTAGTTTTCTAGAAAAACGCTTTATTTACTAAGCTGTAATTGAATGCATGCACAACTTATAATTTTGTGCCTATACTATGTTGAAAGTTTGCTTCAAGACGAAAACAATAGGACGTACTTTCTTTTATTCCATTGCACACAGCATTCATAGATATTGGTAAAGCAAAGTATAATTATTAGGGTCCTTTTTCAGTGAAGAATACAGTTATAAAAGGATGGCCGTCGATTTCCGTATTAAATTTGTGTCCGTGTTAATAGTGGATATATCCCAAATAAAACTGAAAAGGTTTCAAGTGCAGATAGCTGCAGCTCTTTATTGTGGGAAACAAAAACAATGACCCGGAGAGTACGCATAGTGTATAGTACGCATAGTGCGTTGATGCGTCTACTCGTCGCGCCGCAGTAGGATGATTTCGAGCTTAAGATCGATTGATTCTACTGCCTATGGAATTGCGATAGAAGCGAGCGCATAAGCACGTCATTTGTTTTATCCTGTGCTTTGTTTTGACGGTTGAAACAACTTCGTCGCATTTTAGTTCTTTTAAATATAGCTGAGTATTGTTGTTATTTGAATTGTGGATTGTGAACTATTGTGCATTGTGTACTATAAATTGTGGACTGTGAGCTATAAACTTATAATCTTGTCCATCTAATTTAAATTTGTAAATTGCGCAATATGCAATAATTGAGGAATTTGACCCGAAGCTACTTAAAATCAAGTATGTAGATTTTTAATTAGTATAACATAGAATACTGTAACATACTCAGTCAAGTCCGAGATTATCGTTTCTAAACAAATTTTGTTCTATAACATTAACATGTTTTAAAATAGACTAAATCTGATTATTGCTTCCAACTTTGCACCGCAAAATCTATAAAAGTACACAGGTTTTATTAATGTAAACATATAAATAACTTCCAAAATAATTTTGTCCGCGTGTTTCCCATTTTAAAAGGAGGGAAAGAAGCAAAAGAGGGAAAGGCAGAATAGAATGGTCGCCAAGTGGCCTAATGTCTCGCCTATACATATTACTCTATGTCATCCACTCGCTCATACGCTCGCTTATCCAGACACTCGATCTCGTTCGGAACACATACATGTGTCTCTATTGTTCTTTACACGCGTCAGCAAAAACAGTAAATTATTAACATATTGAGTTTCAGCCGGTCCTGAGAACGTCATAAAATACGCTACCCAACTCTCAATATCGAATAAAACAAAATGATCATTGTTGCAAGAATGGAGCAAAAATGATCCTTTCTGAAGGGTTTAGTTTCACTCTCTACGATCACGTGAAGATCATTACAGTGGGGGGAGAGGGGGGGGGGGGGGTCCCTACCACATTTTGGATTGCTTTTGCCTTTAGATAAATAACGGCGCACCTGGTAGTCAGACTACTCTAATAAGCCACGTAGCTGCAAGTTAATAAATATCAGTTTTGTCTGCGATATTCATTCCTGAGGATATTCGATGGAATATCTTCATTATATTCCGTGATAGAAATAAATTCGCACGAGGACTTGCCACAGCGCAGCGGACTTACGATACTCTGACTGTCAGGTACAAGAATGTTTCAACGCAACAATGTCACGCTTCGTAGCCTCTCTCGGCGATTATTACCTCATCCATCTCGTAACCGATTCCGATACCGCGGCATCCGATTTTTCTTTCGATCGATTAACTTAAACAAATAAAATACAAAAGGTTAAAAAAAATAACCGGGGAGAGCAATAGATGCGTGGTCTCTACCCTGCTTTCGTCGCGGCCATGAGATTGGGTCGACATGTATCGAGAGATCGTGTAGAAACCGCCTTTATGCAGAGGGTCGTCAAGCACCTTTCGGTAGGCCGACCGGAATGCAATTTTTATTTTTCGTTTCCTCCATCTCCTTTCGTTCACCGCCTAATTGCACACGTGCTCCTCCCTCTTGTGCCGACAAAGCTCGCATTTCACGTGACAACACCAGACGAACCGACAGTTGCACTTCTCGGTTACGTCGCGGACTCTCGTTTGGTAGCCTCGGCCACAGCATAGCAGTCGGCAACCGTCCAGACCTAAGGACGTCCGGTTGCATATTCTTCCTCTTGTGCCGGGGATACCGAGTCTGCAATCGCACGGAATACACGTAAGGGATGAAAGAAAAGCAAACTAATGTCCAAAATAATCACTATAATAATTAAATGCTGTACTTCCGAAAGGCACCGATGGCCGATCGAGATGAAAATCGGTATGTATCCCAATTATAGAATGTCAGCTCTAGAAATTGACGCAATCGGAAGATATAGGTCTTTATATTTAATGGATCTTCAATGCTGTGCACATCGAGGATAGTTATGTTCAGCCTATCTTCCAAAACAGGTCCTCCGTAGGGAGCCCTTTCACTCAACACTCACTACATTTCGCCACGATTGACCACTGGTCCTTTCGGAAGAATATCCTAATTGAATTATATTAATTGTTATACAAAATGAATTTTTTCATTTGTTGAAACTGCGATTTTCATCAACTAAAAAAAAATTACTAAGGACTTTTATCTTTGGTCGATAAAGTCAATCGCACATTTCCAACTGGAATCAGCGGGTGGACCAAATAGAAATGGATTTCTTACGTAATATTTTTTTCGCAGTAGTCGGGACTGTCTTCGAGATACACTAGGTCGGTTTTATTAGGTCGCTTAAGGTCTGGACGAGCAGGCCTTAATCTGGCCGGTCTTTTTCCACCGCGTTGCGCCAATCGTACTAACGCTGCACCCTCGTGTAAGGCAGTCAGGGCTGCCCCAGCTACTCTGAACGACGGCAATCTTCTCCAACAGACGCGTACGCTGCACGAGCCAGACATACCTGCGCAAAGTGCATATAATAATACTTTTAAATGAGTCTAAAACAATTTAAGAATCATCAACTTTTATTCACAATGTTTATATATAGCAAGCACTTTTTATCATTTCAAGCAACAATAAAACTTCGCAGAACACTCCGCCATTTCACGATTTGCTTAGAGGCTGAAACAGGCCTCGCCAGATGTTCTTTCCATGAACCGGTACGCATGAACGCAGCGAACAGGAGGCACGAAACTAGGGATTTGTGAAATCCCAAGTCGTTAAAGCGTCAGGAATGAAAAATAAAAGTGTATTAGATGGTCAGGCATCATATCTATAGAACGCGTTAATGACTCACCGTGACACTTGCACACGCGTTGCATTCTCGAGCGAACCGCGCGCCTGCCAGCTTCGCTATCGTGCTTCCTCATCAGCTGGCCAGCCAGCCCTTTAGGTCCTTGCAGCACACCCTCCTTCACGAGTTCCTCGCCACCATCGGACCATTCCCGCGAGAACTTCTCCCCAAAGTGGATGTCCTGCATGAAAGAAAAATGCTTTAAAAGAGGTACATATTACTTTTGGGTGAATAGGGGTTTGCGAAGTTATTTAATCGATAAGTTGCATCTGTGGATCTTGGTGTATGCGAATACAAAACAATCACAGCATCGAGCAACACTTGGATTACCAATACTCCACGTGCTTTTAGTTGAGTCCTACTTTTAGCTACTTAACTCATGACACTCGACGGTTCGAGTAACACTCGATCCGCTTATTGGCTGAGTAATGCATTTGGCTTTTGATATCAACGATGATTTACAGAAAAATAGAAACAATAATTCTCAGGGAGTCTTAACGAGCGCAATTTTCATTGTACGTTTCTGGTTATTTTCTGATATATTTGGACGTTTACACTTATGTTTACAGATTTCTGCAGCAAGTCTTTTACCCTTTGAGAAAAAATACAAATTCTTCTGAACCTTCTTCGCCATTTTCGTTATACCAATCTCTCCCTAAGAATCCACATTATGCCGTTCCTTTAGTCTCGATTCGATCCAAAAGTTAAAAATTTCCGGAAAACAACATAGAGGTTGACTTATCGACTAAGGATATGATAGTAAACGATATTCGTTAAAGAAAACTCGGACCCGACCAGGTTGGCAAACATCATTAACTCGAAAATCTGTCAACGGGGCTGGAGCGTTGACGTATGTCTCAGGGGATCCTCTTAGCTCGTTAAGGAATCCGGAACTTGGTTTAGAGATTGGGGGCGGCATGTGGGCGAGTGGGTAATCCCGAATGTAAGAAGAGTGCCGCTTTCCCGGCACTTTTCACTCCTCTTCCTGCCACGTGGACTCTCTGGCGGCACGCGTCACCCTCCTTTCGCCTCTCACCTTTTTATTCGTGCTGTCTGTCTAGTCCGTTTTTTTTCTTGCTGCCAGCGCAATGGTCTCTTTGTTGCCTTTTCTCACGATCTTTTTACTCTTGCTTCTACCTTTTTTAACTTGACTTTTCACTTTAACTGTTCTTTCTCTTGTTCACTCATTTTTGTGGTACATGTATATTATTGTTTCCTCATTGTTTTTGCTCACTTCCTGCTTTTACCCTTGCTTTTAGTTTCGACTGTTCTCTCTCCGCCGTTTCTAACACTATCCTACGCCCTTTATTCTCCAATCCTTTTTTATGCTTCAACTGTTATTGTTCTCTTTTTTACATGATATTTTCACTTTCTCATTCCTTTACCTTTTTCGCTAGTATTATTGTTTAGTTTCTCCTTCAGCTAAGTACATTTTCTTCGCCATATCCCATTTTACAATACCGATCTCTCCAAATTCTCTACCCCTTACCTCATTCCCTTCCAATTCTCTCAATCTCCTATCCACTGTTTCCAATTTCTTTCTTGTCTCTTTCTAATTCCATCAACCTTTTTCATCCACTTTGATTTGTCTTCGAGCTTCTCCCCTAATCGCTCTTAACTTCCCCGCCATGTTCCTCCATGTTTCCCTATTTACCCTCCTGCCTCACCCCCTTCCATTCTCTCTCCAACATTACGTATTTACGTTCGTGTGCATCACTCACGTTCGAGTTACATGACCGATATGCCCTAGCCGAGCTGAGGGGCAGGAGGTGGCGGGTTGTTGCAACTTAACAAGCTTAGCCCCCTTAATCCCCTTGTAAGCTAGCAATGTCTACAAGGGGTCAGCCGTACGCATGAAATGCATCCGTTTACAGGACGAGCTTTGTCTTCGTTCCAGGGTTAAGGCTTACGTCGACCGACCGTGGAGATCGAGACGACAAATTGGGGATGCCCGGCCCGTGCGGGGCAGTGCTTCCCCCGTGCACTTAAGGGGTTAGGTCCGATCGAAAATTAAGGGGAAAACGGCTGGCCAATTAGAGTACGACCATATAATTTTTGCGCAGTTCTTTTTTAGAGAAGAAAAATGTATGAAAAGTTATAGAATTAAACAACTTTTTCTATCTGGGAGGGGCGTGGAAAAGGTTGGGAGGAACAGTGGGAGGTCAATTCGGGCGGGGAACTTTGTTTCTTTTCTATAAAGTACATTTTTGTAGAACATTTTTGCAAAATACATTTCATATTAAAATTTAAATCTCAAGACTCCGCTCATGGAGAGGTAATGATTTTGTCATAACTTTTAGCCCTCATCCGTCCCTCGTTTCCCCAAGATTAACCCAAGTGCTTCATGTAAAAAAATAAGTCGCGTTGTCTTAGGCGAATTTCTCCACAAATGGCTGAATAATATGACTTTTTATGAGAAAACTGTGTCAAATTGGCACTGGGGACGGACAAGGGTTAATACACCAAATAAAGTGTTTTTTTTTTTAACAAATGTTAAAGCTTCGAAAGAGAAATTATACTTCTTGTATACAAGTAAAAATATTTACTATATTTACTGCAAACACGCCGTAATTAAATTAAATTAAAAAAAAATCATAAAATTATTGAAAAATAATTCACCCCAACAATATCTACAACAAAGTGCAAGTTGATTTTTCTACGACATACAATCATTCCCAGACACCAAGTAACAAGCGTATGAACTTGAAATGCATTATTTGCCTGCGGGAAAAAGAAACGTCGAACAAAGGCTTTGGTCGACTCTAGCGCGTGCAGTTTCCAAGAAAAAGCCAGTCGTTCTTTGCATGTATCGGTCGAGGAGGAGTTTGTCCCCTGAACCGTGCACGCGCAACGCGAAGAAGAGTATACTGTTACGAGAGTTCGGTCTGTTCTCAACCGTGAAAGGGTGAAAATAATCGTCGTTTGTCGACGAAATGGAATTTCATTTAAGTTCCACCGTGGAGAAAATCACGTGGATCACAGCCGCGTGGATTGATTTACGATCGATGTAACAAAGAAACTGATTATGAAATTCGCGCGGCTATGAGTTCGCGAAATTGAAAGTGCTGCCTTCTGGTCCGTTTGTAATTCCACCTTCTGTCAGTCTTACTTGGAACTTAATTAACAGACGTTGTATTAGAATGGTAGGAATTTCTTTGGGTGGATTGAAATTAATTAACTTGGCTTTGAAGAAAGTAGGGAAATTGGTACACAAGCCTTTGGAACGATTAAATGATTCATTTAAATTTTTGAATAATCAATTAAATGAATTTAAGATTCTCTTAGTTTATTGTGAAAAAGAAAGCATCCTGTTGAAAAAAAAATATGAAAGACCAAGGAAGATTTAATTTTATACCATTCAAATGATGTTGTTTTGTTTGAAAGATAATAAACAATTACATTAAGGCATAAATTTTTCCTTCCAGTATAGCGGAAATGCCATCCAATTTGTATCTGTTTCAACTATCATGCACGTCGAAAGGAAAGAGCAATATTAACAAATTCTAAAGTGAAAAGTACACCCCCTCGACAATGGGGAAAAGTAAGCCCAATTTACGGTATCGTTTGTCGATGCTATATTTTTCACAGGATAAGGGAATACAAATAGAGGAAAAATTACCTCGCTGCAGCCGCCCCACTGCCAATTATTCGGGCGACGCGTTCTGACCCGGTTGTCGCACGAGCAATCGGTGAGTTCGCCCCTGGAACAGGCTCTGGTGACGCTGTAAGCAACCCCTGCCGCTGATATTGCGTACACGAACGCTGCTTCGCGACTATCTGCAAGGATTCATCGAAATCCCTTTCTTTTAATTCCAGTTCTTCCATTTATGCAAGATGTTGGATTTATTATTCAGGGATACAGGAAAGCATTTTTCGCTTTGGAAGGGGATTTTACTTGAATTTTTATGAATTTCAGCTATTCTTTAATTATTTTTATGTAAATTTCGTGTACCGTTTGTAAGTTAAACATCCACTTATTGGTTTACCCATCTTTCCTCTAGCGCCCGTAAAGGTAGATTAACGACAATGATCACAATACGACAATCAAATCCAACTTCGTCAAACACCCACCATTATCTTCTATATAAATAATCACTAGTTATCCATTATCTACTTTATTTATAGAAAGTCGACAATGACACAAATTAACACCAATATCATTCTTCTAATTGAACTATAATAATAATTATTGTCTCTATTTTCTTTTAATAGCATATACTCCACTTTGCACCCTCAGGAAAATTAAACTTCCGTTTCCTAAATCTATATCCAACGAAAAGTTCCATTTCCGAGTCACGTCGTTCTCGATCCTCCTCAGTCACGAGATTTCACGTTATCAGACACATTTTATTGTGTACACGTGCCTAAGCTTTATCCCCAAGATTACGCTTTTACTTACTGACTAGCATCACGCCGCCGAAAACGTTGTCCGGATTTTCCGGGCTGATGGAGCAGTTCCATCTGGCCGAACGGAACTGGTGTTGACATTCCTCTATGGCCAATCTCGCGCCTGCAACTACTGCCTGGAAGCAAAAAACGGTGAAAGCCGCGAATGGAAACGGGGAAGTGACTTGTTCGCGGCGCGAGCACCGGTCTCCATCGATTACTCCGCGAACGAGTCACGGAACGGATGCGCGAATAAGTACATAGATCTAGTAGATTAGTGTCAGACTGCAATTATGTTTAATATTGGAAGGTAATGGGGCTGGTATTCCGTTGATTTCATTTGCGTACTTATGCGTTATTATAGTCTTTAGTGACAAGGATTTAATTTAATACGATTTCGATCACTGCCATTATTACTAATTATGTATAATAATTTTTTGTCCTGCGTTGGTTTGATTTAGCTTATTATTGGTTATGGATTTCTATAAAATGGTTTGCAATTTTTATATATTCTGTAGATATTGAAACTTGAATATTAACATCGCCTTGACTCATTTTTACTGATGTTTCAAAGTACTTTGAGTACACTACTGTAGAATTACAGTATTACAAGGTGTCCCGTCTGAAGTGTTACAAGCTCTTAAGGATGTCGAGATGGCAAACAAATTTTCTCTGCAAATTTTTTATTTAAGAGATTGAGTTTCAACCGAGCTTAAATATTTTTCTTAGTTTTTATGCCAATTTAGTAAAAACAAAAAAATAATGACCAGTATCATCTGCAGCTTTTTATTCCATCATTCCAAATGATGGAATCGTTTTTATTCCAGAAATCCACAGCTACATTTGCATTTACAAGGATTAAATCAAATAAACTCTTCTTTATCAACATCCTGCTTCGGCTGCCTAAAAGTATTTCCAAATTTAAAAATCGACATTGCCGGAAGATCAGAACTACAAACTGTAAACATTCCATTCTAACTCAAGGAACTATTTCAACGAACGGAACATACACACGACAAAACATAAAAATTTCATAGCTGAAAATTTCAACACGAAGAACTCGAACGATCATCAATTTTTTTGTCGACGTTCCGTGCTGCTAATCGTGTACAGGGAAATTAAAAAAAAATGTTCATAGCAGTGTCAGTATGAATATTCATCGGGCCGTTCCTTTTTTTTTTTCTCTATCGGTGCGCGCCAGTTGGAAAAGCGGAGTCTGTCAGCGGCGGCAGCATTCAAAGAGATATATCCGGGCTTCGAGTTTACCTAGGCACCGGTTTCTAGACGAGCACTGCCCCCCCCCCCCCCCCCCCCCCCCGTCGCCGCTGCTGAGACAAGATTTGTGCATTAGGCGAAGGTAAACGCGGTTTTGGGCAACCTTCTTCGGCCGCCCTTTCATCGTTTATCCGTGAACCATTACGAATTGCGAGCAGCAAAAGTTTCTTCTCAGGTGTATACGCCTGACAGTTTCGCCTTTTGTTCCGGTTACGCTTGAGGAATAATAGTAAAACTGTTGCTGTTTCGCCTTTCGCTGGGCGGAACGAAGTTGCATTTCAATTGGAATTAACGAAGGATTCACCGAACGAAAATATATTGCTTGCCAGTTTTGACCGGGAACGACAAATTGTGTTAGATACACTTAGAATTAGTCAAGAAGGAAAGTATCCAAAATCGGACCCCTCCTCATGTGTTTGCCCGCCGACTTATTTAGCTCAACTGTTAGACGCTGTAATCTAGTAGGGCCAATTTCTGGTAACGGATTGTGATGAAGCTGAAATATGTTGTAGTCTACGTGAAATACTGGTGAGCTTATAACACCAATTCATTGATGTCAATGTTATTAACAAACTATAGGCAGTTAGAAATCGCGAGAAAGCTGGTTTTTAGACAAACATGACTGTATAAACAAATTTTTATCTCAGATACTATTACGCTTACAAAGAAATTCTATTGTATATCAGAATAATACCATGAAACAATGAAATCACGAGCACTTATCTATTACTAAGCTCTACTGTATGACGCGTTCATTTTTATAGTTTCCGAAACCGTTTCAACGTTTCATCTTTCCGATGTAACTTCATTTCCACGTTCATAAGCATTCGTTTCTCATTTGTAATTTGTACTAGTAGGGTAGTAATAACAATTTGTATAGTTTATTAACTGTTTTGTAATAATGAATAATGACATGTTTCTAAAACAATCCACTTCCCTTAAGTCGGATCCCAAGACATTCCAAAGGGAGCCCTGATCTTTGCCACAGTCGGAACACTTTCCACTCAATGTTCTTATGTGACCTGTTAGATGAAATCATTGCATCCGAAGTTATACTTGAGCGCACTTTATTACGATATTGTTTTATTGAAATGTTTGCGCATAACGCGCAATAGTAGAATATACGTTTGATTTTGATTAGTTGCGTGCAGTATATCCATTTGTGATTACTTAAATGTATTATCATTTCCTTGTATCATTATATAATAGTCTAAGTCTTTAGGTATAAGTATAATTACAAAAAATATAAGTGACTTACTCGTGAAAAGTGCAATCCACTAATTAAGTATCCTGGAAACCGCTGAATATAATTCTGACAGGATCAATTTATTTCTATTTTCTCTATGTACCCAAATAGCCCAACTTGCTTTGCAAAGGAAACTCCACCTGATTGCTGAGGCAATTTCGAACAATTTTTTCCTTTGTCAAAATGTTGGTTAAGGCTTTGTTTTTGAATTATTAACGAAGCTTTAACCACCATTTTGGCAAAGGAAAAAGTTGTTTAGAGTCACCTCGGCGATCGTCCCTTAAAATATTTGCATGAGATAGCGAAACACCCTGTATAATAATATGACTAACAACGACGTTGTCTGCATGTTTCGTGAAGGACATAGGTCATCAGATTGTCATAGCGAATTGTATGTGAGATGCCTACAATGATTGGGCCCATGTAAAATGTCCAGGAGCAAAACAAAATAAATATGTTTGCGACTTTTGCAAACAAAAGGGAAGCCGTTCCTAAGGTTATTTTTATTATACTCGACTTCTTGGGCACTCTTAAAATGCGTGGAATGCAGGATTCGACTTTCGAACACTTTTACTAAACCACCATTTTTAATACTTCGTAGATTTCAAAACGGGTTTCACTCTAATCTTTTATATGACTGCATGAGATTGTTAGATAACTAATCACTAATTAGAGAATCTTTTGCCGTTGATCGATTATTGTTAGCGTTAACATTACCAGAGGTAAAAGTACAAAATCAATTGAGGTCTTTCTTCTACTTACTTTTGTTTCTTACTCGCTTTTCACATTTGCAGCTATATACTCTCTAAATTCGATTTTCT
Organism: Holcopasites calliopsidis; assembly: GCA_023838395.1. Classification (NCBI taxonomy): domain Eukaryota; kingdom Metazoa; phylum Arthropoda; class Insecta; order Hymenoptera; family Apidae; genus Holcopasites; species Holcopasites calliopsidis. The sequence goes on from JALHAQ010000076.1 coordinate 84,065, forward strand.
AATGTCTACTGCGTGTAACATAATTATACTTTTTGTTTTAAACTGCACTAAGCACATTGACATTGTGTCTTGTTCTAAATTCCAAATGAAAGAAACTCTTTCTAAAGGATTCTTGGGCTATTTCGTTTTTTTTTTTAATGATGGTCTGTAGAACTGAATGGCGTGTGGAGAAAATCGGAAAACACGGCTGAACGTGGTTTAAAGTTGCCGGAATTCTTTAAACGAGCGTGTTTCATTTTGTAAGGTCTCAGTTTTATTTAATACTACCTGTGCGGTTAATGGCTTTCAAGTGGAGGAAATTACCAGATTCAACATGTCAGACCACACAGATATTCAGCTTTAAAAAATTACTCAGTTCAATCAATTATTTACAGGCTCACTTTGGCTCAACAATTGTACTCAATCACTTTTTAGAAACCGAATTTCGTTAAATCAAAATTAAAATTGAAACTAAAACAAAAAAATGAAACTAAAATAAAATTTCTAAGACAGTATTTGGAATTGTAAGAAACAATTGGATATCTAAAAATTCTTCGAACCTCAATTCACAATCGAATTTCCTTATTACGTATTATAAAATACGTTTTGAAGATTCCTTCAGAAATTAATTCTCAACTAAAATGGAATTCATCGTTTTTAAGTTCAATTAATTTTGAACGAAAGCATTTAATTAAAAGCATCAAAATAATTCTCCAATATCGAGGCAGAACTGAAGATTGTGAAGACATAATATATTTCTGCATACACGTTACAGAACCGGTGCTGTTTCAGTTTAATTTACTGCAACAGCAATTCTAAGGTGATCCAGCGGCTCGATCCAAGATCACAGAATCCGCGACTTCATTTCCCGACCGCGGACGACTCGAAAGGAGGTCGTGCTGGGGTTCACTGAAGACCGTGACTGTTTCAGAGCTTGAGTATTAAATATTGCAGCCGCGGCAAACGAAAGCTACAACTCGGTCTCTGCATTCCGGGAGTTCTTTAGAATCGCGCGAATTTACATTTTACGCAGACGTCCAATTTCATCTCACGATCCGAGATCGCTGTGACGATCCTTGCGTGAAACGAAAGCGCAAAAAAATTCGGATTCTTCGTACGTAAAGATAAATAATGCGTAAGATTTCGCGATACGACGAAACTGGAATAAATAATTCGAATATAGTAGTTGCACAAACTTGTAAAAATGTGAAATTAAGATATGTATTTTATTTGTATAATATGAGTCTGTATTTAAATCTCGACCTGAATTATTTCAGCTTGAATCTTTTTTTTATTTTGTCATTTGATTTCAATGTATATTTACAGATAATATTATATTTCTTCTGGAGCAAATAAAATATTACATATATAGAAAGATAAATGTATAAGAATATGTAAAATCATTATTAATATTACCATAATTGTTCATGGCAGATAATCGTTAGACTAAATTCTTTCTATAAATTCGCAACTATATTTTATCTTGCTAATTCTAAGTGGCTGTATACAAATCAATTTTCTTCGAAATAAACGACAAAATGCGGTAACCAACTAAACCAATTTTTCCAGGCTTTTATAAATATAAAAATTGGTTTGGTCGATTACTGTATTTTGTTGTTTAATTTCGAAAGAAATTGATTTGTATACAATAGCAACTTAGTAAGATAAAATATAGTTCTGAACTTATAGAAACAAGTTAGTGTAACAATTATCTGTCGTAAAAATAGGTGATAATGTTAATAATGTATTTACCTAATCTTATACAATTATTTTTTTATTTATGTATTTCTCTATTTACACTAGAAGAAATATAATGTAATTATTTATGACCACCCCTTTTTGAAAATTTAACGGCCTTAATTGTTCACGAAATACATATACATATACACACGTGCCAGTGGCGATGCTTCGAGTTTCTTTAAACGTCGTACACCGTTCCGCAGTCGTATCGACGGTTACTGAAGTCGATACAGAGAAATTCTTAAATAATTGTCGTAAAGTAGTTTTTATAGCTTTCCAGCAATAACATCGCCCTTGGTCGATTATTAATTCCATGGCCTGATCCAAGAAAGTCTCGCGCATCGGTAATAAAATTCTTGGAATTTCTCGATTAAATGGATTTCTAAACCATGCATCTATTTACTATTTCAACCCTTTTCCTAAATGTGCTTTCAAATCAACGAAGCAGGAAATTAGAATCGATTCTTCCCTTGATACATAGTAGAGTATAATTGCAAAACTTTGCCTATGCATATCGTTCAGTGAAACCTGATTAAAAAGATCACATTAATTATTTGTATATTCAACTTAATTAAATTGATTATAATAATGGGTCTTTGGGTGATTTTAACGTTTTCTGATAGAATTTCGTACGGTAATAAAGTATACAGAGTAATAATGTAATAGTCACGTGAACTGTGTAATAGAAGTTTCGGTAATTGCATTATTGAAATATTGGATCGTTAAGAAAGCTACTATTAAAAATATTTATTTAATATATCTTGCGGAAGCATTACTTGTCAATCACTTCACCACAGTACCTATATTTGTATGCAGACTTGCAAGCGAATATCATCTGCATAAAAAAAAGCAATCTACACTCTTACACACGGAAAAATTTATAATTTTGGGTAATTTGAATAATCTTACGAATGTAGTATCTACTTTTTTAACCGCCCATTTTGTCCTCTGCCATTCTTTTTTAACTGTACAGAGAAAAGAGCGACAGCTTGTATCAATCGCATGGACCACCCTACATAGATAACCCATGTGATTCCTGTAACACGATTTCCTAGGATTCCTGTAACGCGCATCGCATTCCCCTAATTACACGCTGATCTATTGTATTTGCCTTCTTCTTATTCATGTGACAGATATACTCCAAGAATCCGGCGCGAGCGAAATCTCAAGCACGTCGGATTATCGGAGATCCACCGTAGTAAACATTTCTTCTCCATTCACCGGAAACGTTCGGGCCGAAAATCTGCCTAGTAGAAGCATCACGCGCGGGCAATGTTACGAGCGATTGGCAGGCAGGCCCCTCGGTAAAAGGCCGGTGAATCGAATTAGCCCCGCGCGCTTCCGCGCCATTAATCCAAGGTCGCCCCTGCGGCGAGGTAAATACCTGTAGAACGGGAGGCGAGCGGGAGCATATCGCCTGCTGCTTTGCGGTCAGGTGCACGCTCTTGCAGTTCTTTTCGGCGCTCGCTGGACCGATCACACCCGCGCCGACGATCTGTGTCTGGCCGTCGCCGCCGTTCCCTTGGCTTGATCCGCTGTTCAACCGTGGTTCCACTCCCAGGTACCTGAAACAATCCCCAAAGCAACCACTGTCACTATCCCTTGCCTCTCTCGGTCTTGTTACAGCTGATCCTACTGATCACGGTCTTCCGGAGAGTTTCACGTAATGAAATTACAGCTTGTGTTATACAGGGTGTTATACAGGGTGTTCTGCTACTGCATGTCAATATTTTAGGCAGCAATTGCTGAGGCAATTTTGATCAGCTTTTTCCTTTGCCAAAACGGTGGTTAAAGTTTCGTTTTTGAATGATTAACGAAAAACGGTGGCCAATCAGAGCGCGTGTAGAGCGCGCGCTCAGCCGGCAGAAGATCGTGATACGTTTAACTTCAGCCTTGAACGCCTTCTCAGCTAAGCGCGCGCTCTACACGCGCTCTGATTGGTCAGTGTTTTTCGTTAATCATCCAAAAACGAAGCTTTAACCACCGTTTTGGCAAAGGAAAAAGTTGTTCAGAATTGCCTTAGCAATCATCCCTTAAAATATTGACATGCAGTAGCAGAACACCCTGTATATGGCACAGGGGCAACACGCGTACACCGCGCTTCATACGCGTAACGCCAGAAGCTCGCGCCTGATAGGTTACGTACCACTTTCTTTGTGAGTATGTATACGTGAGCGATACAGATATCTAATTGGTTTGAATTCGGCTCTAATGGAATCTGACCAATCAAGCCAGCATTAATGAGTACTCGAATGATCACTTAATTTGTATCTGGAGGATAGTATGGTTGTACTTCCGAATGGGACCTGTTTGCCCATCGACATGAAACTTGGTGAGGAGGTGGCGGGGGGAGGGGGGGGGGGGCAAATCTAAAATTTTAGGTTCGGGTATTTAATAGTTTCCGAGATATTATTTACAAACTTTCGGCACAATACATTGAATTCTTCATATACAGACACAACTAACACAATCGTATTTGCTGTAGCAGCCGTCGTCGTCAAGTGTTCAGTAGCTGATGACGGAATAAGGATACCGTCCACAGAATCTATAGGGTGTCGCCCAAGGAATGCTCCCTCTTTGCAAGATGTACACCTTTTTCCCGAAATATGTTCCATTTTAATTCCAGATGGAAAATATCGGATTGCAGTGCGCCGTACTTACTGTAATTTTGTATAATAGCACCACGTCAGCTTCCGATCCTCGGATAAACAATTCGGATTGACCGTAGAATTTAAATTATTCGCTATATGACATGCAATTCGAGCTATGGGCGTACTATTTATACGGAAAAGAGATGTTAGTTAGGTTTCGGCATACAATCTTCCGGCAGAGCCGACAGGCGGCCGGTAACACTTAGACAGTGGTCGCCTCGTCGAAATTGTTTGCCGCAAACTGTTAACACTATTAGTACTGAAGCCGTATTGTAGGTAGAGAAAATCCCTTGCGCGTCAGAAGTTACAGTAACCGATTTTGCGTGGGTCACCCTATACATTCTGAGGACGGTATCCTTATTGTGTCAATAGCTACTGAATACTTGAGGACGACGGCTACTGCAGCGAGGATCGGGGTACCATCGGCCACTTAACACTCGATAACGGCGGCTGCTACAGCGAAAACGGTTGCGTTAGTTGTGCCTGTATATGAGGAATTCAGTGTATTGTACCGAAAGTTTTTAATTAATATTTCGGAATCTTTTAAATACCCGCACCTAAAGTTTTAGATTTGTCCCCCCTCCCCCCCCCCCCCACACACACACACCGGCCACCCACCACCCGTCCATATTCCATGTCGATCGGCAACAGGTCCCATTCAGAAGAATATACGATAGTATAGGTAGATAAACTAACAACAAGTATATTAGAGTTCTTGGATTTATTAATTTATCATAACAGTTGTGATACTAAATATAGAAACCGAACATATTTGAGTACTTGCATTTATTAATTTATCATAGTAATTGCCATCGTCTCTTTGGACATTTTTCTGTTTGTCCGGAAAGTTAAATTCGTTGCCCTTGCAAAATTTTGGGAAACCTAAACTGTCTTGTTCATTGGGAGACTTCAAACTTTGTCCTTCCTGATTTCCTTCATCTACCTGATTATTTATTTACGGTGAAACAAGTAGAATTGTCACTCCATATTAAATCCAATACATTCTTCTGTTGCAATCTTAAAATAGCACAACCAAATAAAATAGAGTTGAATAATTATTAATGTACTGCGTCCCTCTTTCTTTTTCCCAATCCTTCCAACTTTCACCTACTTACAACCTTGTCGCAAGGAAAAGAATCTAATTATAGGTGGTTCGAAAGTTTCATTCTGCGGCTAGGTTAGGGCTATCCCGACCGATCGCTTTGCGCGCGAACGCGCATCCTGTGCTTCGAGAAAACATTTAGTGGGTCATATCTGTAGTCTGCGCCCTTTTTTTTGTATAAATAACTCGAGAATCATTTTAAACTAATATAGAGATCCGTTTCCTTTTTTTTGTATAAATAACTCGAGAATCATTTTAAACGGATCTCTATATTAGTTTAAAATGATTCTCAAGTTATTTATACAAAAAAAAGGACGCAGACTACAGATATGACCCACTAAATGTTTTCTCGAAGCACAGGCTGCGCGTTCGCGCGCAAAGCGATCGGTCGAGATAGCCCTAACCTAGCCGAGGAATGAAACTCTCGAACCACCTATAATTAGAGCAGGTATTCGAGTGAAAATTATAGAGGGGAAAAGGACGAAGGGCAGAGCGGCTAGGGTAAGCGATGAGAATGTATGTAAGAGGAGAATCATCGGGATAAGAATCATCGTTAAAGCGTTTAAGCGAGACACATGGGAAAGAACACGAACGATTGATCCAATGAAATTGGATGATCAGATGAAAAGCCAAACATATCGAGCTTCTTGGGGGCTGGGGCGGGGGGGGGGGGGGGGGGGGGCTGGTATAAACGGCTGATAATAAGGGAATTTTTAGGAGTATGACGTGAAGAAAATATTAAAGAAAATATTAAAATTTATCTTAAACTTGGACGATGCTTTATGTTACAGTTGCACAAAACAAGAAAAATTTCTGTTGTTGTGAATCCACAGATATTACGCATATAAGAACACGCGTGCAGCCCGTCAAATTTTGTGCCACGGAATATAGCGCTTGTGCCTTTCACCCGAAATGGAAAAAAAGCATTATTTAATTTATAAACGTACGATCAGCAAGAACCTATTTTTCCCCGGCGCAAAATATGACAGACTGCGCATATGTCTTTGTATCAACAATGTTTGTGGACTTTCTACAACAACAAGAATTGTTTTATTTAGTGCAATTGTAAGATAAAAGCATCTTTCAAATTTTAAAGGAATTGGTTTAATATGTTCTTCACAGTAAATTCCTACAAATTCCTTTGTAGGCGTTTATAGCAGGCATCCCCCTTAAGAGGGGAAGAAAGACGAGGACCAAAATAAGGCGGGTGGCAGGTGGGGACAGGTCGATATTTTCTCGCATCCACATGAGAGTATAGATTCTGCGGAGTAAGGTGCTCATTACGAGCGACCGGCATTAAATAAATTCGGTAATTGAACCGAACGCTCTCGCCACGATGTATCTCCTAGCGGCACACCCATAAATTAATGGAGCTTTACGACGAATTAAATTCGATATGCTTTCTCTGGGTATATGTATATACGGTACATAAGTTGCACGGGCTTTGCAAACGCTGTACAGCGCGCTTTCTCTCAGCTACACCAAAGGGCACCTTTGGTGGTAAAGACTGTGGTAAAATTTTTTCACGCAGTTCATGGGAGTTATTCAGGCATCGAGGAGAAATCGAGTTTACCTTGATTGCGAGAAGAAGCTGAGAATGGTGGAGTGGTACCTGAAGGGTTGAATGATTATTATTATGAATAATGATATAAATATATTACAAGTAGTATTATTATAAAAGTCTGGAAAAATTGGTATTGGTTGGTAACTGTAATTTATTAATTTTCAAAAGACTATAATTTAACAAGGCTTTAGGCATAATTGACCTATCATGTCATTGAACTGGCTCAAGGTGAGCCTATAGTTCCCATGAAAAAAGAGGATTATCTTAGGTGTGAGAATACAAGTAAAACTGCAAAGAGGGTAAAAGTAAATGTAACGAAAAATTGGGATAGTAAACAATGTTACCATAATACCAAAATAAATAGAAATTATATTAATATTTGTCAAAGAATATTAAGTAATTATAAGCTGATGCATTAACACATAAATTCCCCGGATACTGAAGGAAGGGTTAGCCATAAAAAGAACGAAAGAAAGGAAAATAGAGGGATTCTTGTGGATGTTCCTCCGCCTCTCGCTAATCGACGTCCTTGCCCTTTAAAAAGCGGCCGCGTCATTTTCTATTATTTTTCCAATGAAACCTACTTCGTAGCATAGGTAGCACTATTTCAGGCGGTAAATCTTAATGAGAATCGAGGGTGTGGCTTTGCCTGCTGTCGGAACCATGATAGAAACTACCCCGTGGGCTACGTTTTGTGAACCAGGAGTCGCGTCAACTTCTATGTATCTACACATATTAAATACGACACACGACGGGGGAGTGACCGATTCTACATATTGCGGGCTTGCCTGCGAGCTCCCTTAATGCGAGTTCGAGAAGATTTTAATCTGCCCCCGAGCTGGATTACCTTTCAGCTGCTGGCTATCCCGGAATTGTAGACAGCGGATGGAGAATGGAATGGTTGCTTGGGCTATTGATCTTCGCCGAGCGTTTAACTACGTGTCATTAAATACTGTTTAAGATTACTGAGATTGCTAATGTGCTACAGTTCTATTTTTTAAAACAATTTTTTATATTTCTTTCATTCTTTTTTTCATTTAGATTGATAGTAACTGAGAACTGGATTGAGGTTGCTAACGAATTTTTACAACTCTTTCTTTTTTTTATTTTTACGTTGAAGGTATTTTTTTTTATCGTACGGAATATATGGAATATCATCGTGAAAGTATTAAATAGGATGTAACCCATTTAAATGGAAGAAGAAATAATATCTCTTGTTGCAAAAATGATGTGCTGGTCACCAGGCAATTGAACTGATTACCAGAGAAGGTAATCAACATAAAACGGCGGTTCTAACATTATGCTTGCCGGGCTCTTTCATCAATATCTTAGATACACTCGTTGAACTCCCCAATCCACTTGTTCCACAATGCCCTCAATAGGTATTTAGAATACCAGCTCTCAATACTTACAAATTGTACACTCCCATTAGAATAATAATAGAATCAAATTACAACTAATTACACTACTAACTTACAGATATCTCTTTGACCCCCTTGATTTTTATGTCCTCCTTCCAAATGATAAAAAGCAAATAGAAGAAGAGGTGTTAAAATGCCCCCCTCTCCCCAGTTTTACATTTCATCCTAGAATCTGATCCATCGCCTAATCTGCTTTATATTTTTGGTCAAAATTAAGATAAACTAGTAGGGTTAGCTGTTACAAGACATGGAAGTAAAAGAAATATAACTTAATACAATTGGACATGTTTTATGAACATAAAACATTGTGGGCATTCCTACAGGAAGTGAGGGTAATATGCCCCCCCCCCCCCTACCCCAGCAAAAATCATAGAAAGTATCTTTTTGATTGCATTACAGATCATAAGTGAATGACTCAAGTAAATTGTATAGCTCATAAAGAAAAGTCGAACACATATTCTTCTTCGCACGATGCGCATTCGCTGTGTGCCAGTAAGGTGTGCGCCGGCACAATATTCTCAGACAGGACAAAACTACTATCAATGAGCTGTAACGTGTGAAATACATTTTACGAGTCGTTAAACAAGAAGATGAAGTTAATTTGCAGGTAATATTACGTTTAATGAGGGGGCCATAGTACCCTCCATTAGGGGGGGGGGGGGCATTTTATCAACAGGTGTAAGTTCGGAAACATTAACTGTATTTTTGAAAATGTCAAAGATTAAGTGATCTACTTAATAGCAGAACTACCGACAGTTAAGACGAAGCTATTTCTACCAAAGAACCACACAAAATGACTGGTCTTTACAAAATACGTAATGATAGAATAGTTTTATATTTAATGATTTGTTACTTTCTTACATAAGAAATTTCATGTTATGTAGTACATTTTTGGTATCATTAACCCATCTGGCACCATGATCCCTAAATGAGGGTTGGCACATTTCACCACTTACACATCAATAAGAACAACAAGTATAATAAAGAATATATGCTTCTGTAACAAAAATATTCAAATAAATTTCTATTTCAAAGTTAAGTTACTCTTATAGTATAAAGTAAATTATTAGGTATAAAAAGTTGTAATTTGTCGCATTTCGAACAAACGTAGTTTTTACTTCCAATTCTGACGGATTTCTGTTTCGAACTCAATATAGAACATTTTCTCTTCGATTTACTTTTATAAATTGTAAGAAAACACCCATTTGATCTAGAAAGTAATGATGAAGAGCGAATCATAGTATCCCTCTTTTTTCTGCAAATTTTTTTATTTTGAGAGATTTTTGAATGAAGCGATGTGGTGCACGATAAAACTTCATAACAAAAACTTCAATTCACATTATACGTCTTCAGATCTAAATGAACGACTCAAAATATTTTCGAATAAATGCATTATTTTTGCATTAGCATCATGATCGATCCGGAACTTTCCTGATAATTATCACCATCATATTGAATGATACGCAGTAAAAATTCTAAAGACGTATGAAAAGCTCTGCAGAACGACGAAACTGGTTAATCTGGGGTTCGGTAAACAGATTGTAGGACCGTTTTACACTTTGATAAGTACCAGTCATTCTGACTGGTTCTTTGTTTTTGGATAGCGGGTGCTACAGATAATACCAATGGTCGCTGAATATATTTGTTATAAATATAAGAATCACGAGGAAGCCGCATTACCACCAGGGTGGATACCACCCCTTCCTCTAATAAAGTGAAAAAATTGCATATAAAACATATATTAGTCATTTAACGATGCTTTAGCCAGCTATCAGGTGCACTTTACTTCGTGCTTACTGTCGCGTAGGATCATCTATTATTTGTTTGCAGGCCAGCTCCCCGATTCGCTTAATTACTCCAGCGTTTGCTTGACCACGGTTTAAGGCTCACCTTTGCCAAAAGTCAGTTTCGCTCTGAACCTTACTCTTCCTTGCCATTTAACTTACCAACGCAACTCTTACTTGCCACGGTACTATTGCGGGTAGATCATTGATTCAAAATCAAGGATTAATATCATCGACAAAGCTCGAACCTCCTCGAGATGATCCTCGTTTCTAGAGTGTCGACGTTTACGAAAGCGCTTAGCTGCTGAGTAAATAGGAGATTTTGTTGCTAGGCCGCCGCTAAACACGGTCGGTGGTCGAGCAATATTGCAATCAATATACGGATGAACATACATAACCTATCATACATACATAACATATATGTACAATCTATGATAGGTAGTATGACGGTAACTGAAAAAGTTTCGAGAACGTATGGGAAAAGACATATAACAATTTGGACCAAATAGTTTTATTGTTTTTTAAAATGTTCTCCTTTAAGATTTATTCACCTTTGCATACCAAATTAACTGAAACCAGCTTTTGGAACATTTTCTCCATTCAGAACGAGGCATGCACAGCCAAAATATGCGATTGAGTGGCAGCACTAGAAGCGGCCAATGACCGAAACTTTTGCAGTAACAGTAATCCTCGTATAAAACAAGGTAGTTCTACTGAACGGTATTCCTATGGGCGAAGGGTATTGGCTTTATTACAATTTATACGATCAAAGTGACATGTAGAAGATAGTTATTTTCTTTATGTATCATTTGCCAAATCGATTAACTCCACAAAGCAAACATAAAAAGTTAAGTATTAATCAATTATGTACTCTTAATTAACATGTACATAGAATAATTCAAAAAGTGATGTTGTTAATCACTTTGATCTCTGAACAGCTCATTTATGATTGGGACATTGTACAATAGTGTTTGAATATTTAACTACTTTTACGAAAAAGAAGGATTTATGAAGAATGTTGGAGGTAGTGGATTTTAGAGCAGGTATTTACTTTCTAACGACTGTTCGAGACTTTTCCATAAATAATATAAAACGTGCAGATGATGGACAATTGATAATGGAACAATTAAAGTAATTAATATTTTCCAAAAAAACATTCCAATAGTTTTGTTGAAGGAAGAATTAAGAAATTTACAGGACAAGAGACTATACAGGGTGTTCTGCTACTGAACGTCAATATTTTAAGAAGTGATTTCTGAGGCAACTCTGAACAACTTTTTCCTTTGCTAAAACGATAGCTTCGTTTTTGAATGATTCACGAAAAACGCTGACCAATCAGAGCGCGTGTAAAGCGCGCGCTTAGCCGAGATGGCGTTCAAGGCTGTAGCTGAGCGTATCACGATCTTCTCTTGGCTGAGCGCGTGCTCTACACGCGCTCTGATTGGTCAGCGTTTTTCGTTAATCATTCAAAATCGAAGCTTTAACCATCGTTTTGGCAAAGGAAAAAGTTGTTCAAAATTGCCTCGGCAATCGTTTCTTAAAATATTGGCATGCAGTAGCAGAACACCCTATATAGATCATGCTCATCGATTCAAAATCAACTACATTACGGATCATTCCATATGTTCAATTTGTACCACAAGACCTATCTCACGTATCACATCGAGCACTGTTAATTGAATTCGCCAGCAATAAAAGCAACTGGCACGCCACAAAGAAACGACACGACAACTAGATACGTACACAGCCAACCGACCGCGAACCCGATTCCGCGAACGGCGCGTCCGTTTACTTGTACAAATCGTTGATCCTGCGACCGCAATGGTCGAGATCGAATCACGGGCAAACGACAGCGCAGGAAGTCGCCGTCGCGATAGATAACCGCTCGAGGGATGCAGAAAAGGATGCGACAGTCCAGTGCACATTCTGCTTGTCCGGATAAAGACCGTGGTGTACGTTTAGAGGGTAAGTCGAGATGTTTTGCGAATAAAAGTAAATTGAAGCTTGGGGGAAAAAGGTAGGTAACAAAGGAGTAGGGTGAATATTTTGATATTGCTAGAGGGGGTGGCATTGTGGCCCGCCGCGTGATTTTTATGTTTATAACAATGATATGCAGCTACCACTGATATCGTCTGGTACCAAAATTGGTATCAAAAACCAAGAAAAGCATGTTTACTCTAAGGCCTAACTCAGACGGACCACTTTCGGATGACAGGACAACGACAAAACGTTGGTTCGCTTGCAGCCAAAAGAAGATAGAAACAAGAAATCATTTGTCTTTCCTAGTTTCTATCTTCTTTCGACTGCAAGCGAACCACCATTCTGTGGTTGCCGTTCGGTTCAAAAGTGGTTCGTCTGAGTTAGGCCTAAATGTCGCATAGCTGTCGCTAATAATAATTATTTGCAACATGAGTTAGCAGACAAAAGTTTGTTTGTCTTCCAAGAAAAAAGCAGTACAGCAGATTCTCGATAAGTGATGGTAAGTCGGAACACCGAGACCGTCACTTACGGGGTAGGAGGAGCAAAATCTGAGATGAGGTAACTTACGTAACTTAAAACACCAATGCAACGATGAACCATATTTCTTTTTGACTTTTATTTAAATGAAACTTTCATAAACGCATTTGTGAGACTTTCTGATAAAATGCGACCAAACACAATGTAGTTTATAACAAACATATTCTAAAGTATATCCTGTTTACTTTCATTTTAATACTGTGTCAAAGATCTCAAAACTTTGACCTACCCGAACTGCCTTAAACGTCGGCACCATACCTTAAAGTGGTGGGGATAACTTACCGTCACTTATGTGGAGATCGGAACAGTGTCACGTATCGAGAATCTACTGTATTTCTTGAAAATTAAGGGAGTAGAAGTATTGTGTGTAGTATAAATATGGTAAAAGGTACGTAGAATTGATTTGCTTAAGCAAATCACTTAAGTTAATGTTTCCGAACCTGTACCTGCTGATAAATTTCTCCCTCCGCCCCACGCCCACACACACACACGCACGCACAATGGAGGATAATATGCCCCCTTCAGTAATTGTGATATTACCTGCAAAGTAGTTTCATCTTCTTTTTTAACGACTCGTACAAATATGTTTGACAGCTATCGAAATGTACCTCACTCGCTACAGTTCATAGATGGTAGTTTTCCCTAGCTGAGAATATTATGCCGACCCACACCTTATTGGCACACATCGAATGCATATCGTGTGAAGAAGAAGTCATTCACTTATGATCTGTAATGCAACCAAAAAGATGGTTTCTATGATTTTTGCTGGGAGAAGGGGGGGGGGGGGCATATTACCCTCACTTAGTGCAGGAATGCCCAAAATGCTTTATGTTCATAAAACATGTCCAATTGTATTAAGTTATCTTTCTTTTACTTCCATGTCTTGTAACAGCTAACCCTACTAGTTTATCTTAATGTTGACCAAAAATTTAAAGCAGATTAGGCGATGGATCAGATTCTAGGATGAAATTTAAAACTGGGGGGGAGGGGGATATACTTACATCCCTTCTTCTATTTACTTTTGTTTATGAGCAATACAATTTAATGCAGTCATTCGTCTTTGATCTGCAATGCAACCAAAAATATTGTTTCTATGATTTTCGTTGGGGTCACCTCACTTTTGTAGGAATGCCTAAAGTGACCTATGTTCATAAAAAATGTTAAACTGTTTCTTTTACTCCCATATTTTGTTACTTGTAACCTTAACAGTTTAACTACATTTCTGCTAAAAATCAAAAGCAGTTTAGATGATGGATCAGAGTTTAGAATAAAGTATAAAGCAGGGGGCTCGTAAGTGCTATCATTCCCCTATTATTTAACAGCTGTGTGGATTAATTTATTGGAGATTGTTCAATAGAATTTTCGTAACACAATTAGGTAATGCAAAGTCACAGTACTGTTATTCACGCTTCCACCCCACTTTTATCTAATAAAAAGGATTATTACCCATTATTAATACCGCAATCCTTAAATACCCAAAAAATGTCCGATCGTTCAACATTAATTAAAATATTACCAAAGCCTCTTAATCTCCTCAAATCCTCGGCAACCTGCACTAATAATCCCCCTACTGAAACAAAGACGGACGAAGCACGCGGGGACAACGGCAGCAGGCGGACTACAGTGAAAGAAGCAACGCAAGGAGAATGATAAAAAGTAAAAGGAGAATGATGGTTAACGTGGAGGGAGAATAATAATTCGACAAAGCGCGGCGGTCGGAAAGAAAGGAGGAAATCCATATTCAGAGCCGATGATGTGCCCCGGGTCGCGGAAGGGCTGCTCCCCATATAAAAGGCGAGAGAGGAACGAGAAGTATGGAGGAGGCGGAAAGGAAGGAGGAAGCCGCGTCAACGTGCACCAGGTCTCTCCAGGCATCTCTTCCTCTCCCTCCATCTACACGCCGCGTTTGCCTTGATCATTCTGCGTGGCTACGACGGGGTAAAGGGTGAGCAGCGGCGGGGGCGGAAGGGGGTTCGTAACCCCCGGACCCGGGCACAGGAGGACGATTATGATTCCGATTATTATGATTATGATTATTGTTCGAAGAGGTATCGCGTTGCCGTCACGGCCACGTCGGCCCGCGCTTTGTCCACGTGACAGCGATAGGGCCCATTTGCGTCGAGAACACTCCATGCCGACATTATAATGGGGGGGGGGGGATTAATCCCCCAGAAAGCCTACAATACGTCGTGCATCGTAGTATTAACCGGTAAGTAGGCAGATATATCGGTGTGTAGTGTGTGCAGGCTGTATTGTCACGGTTAAAGAAAAATTTAATTGCTTTTTTTGGGTAGCAAGGGGTGGTTTTGGGGTGAAAAATTAATACTCAGATAATTAGTACTGTTTATATCCGGCACTTAGAACCAAAGGGATGCAGGTGATATTTGTTTTAATTTCTTAGTTAAGTATAGAAAATCGTTCTGTTAAATCGTTAAGTATTATGTCATAACAATTTAAGTAATCTTTAATAATTTATGTCAAATGCTAGAAAACATTTACTGCTAAGTAAATGGTTGAAATAAGTTCGTACCAAAAGGATGGCAGCGATTTATCATCTAATATGCTGCAGTATAAACATTCATTTACTATTAGTGACAAGACATTGGTCGTATCTGTTTACTTGTTGGAGCGAGATTTCTATAAATCCAATGAGTAAAGCTAAACCCAATATAGCTTTAATAATATTATAAATTAATATTGGTATCTATAATAAAGCCATTTTACAACACTAACATGTCTGTAGAATGTGATGTTTCATGTCCCTTTCCATTTTTTTTTTTCACAAAACACTCATTATGAAAAATTTCGTTAGGGCTACAGGGACGCAAGTGAAATAACATTATTTACCTTGAAGTAGAAATCTTCCATAAAGTATGTTTTATAACACATAACTAAAGGATGATTATTCGTTAGAAGCTTGTGCGTGTGTGATCCTTATTATATTATGTCAAGCATTAAATATAACTTGATTTTCATAGAGACTTTACGTGAAATTCTTTTGATAAATTTCAAACTCGATTTTCTGAACATCAGAAAGATGTAACTTGCATCTCTTTGGTTAAAGGTACCTTATATAAGTTCCTCAGCTATTTGTATTGTTACCTACTTGATGGGGCGATAATTTATATCCTGAGTGGAGAAATATTTCGTTGATTTCTTTGGGTAAGAGAGTTGGTCCTGGGGTAAGAAATGAGTATCTAGCTAAGTAGTATTTTATTATTGTTATTATTATTATAAGTAGTATTTTTTATATTGTTTCCCCAACCGTTTGTATTATTACATAATTACGTGTTAACTTACATGACTGGAGAAATATTTCGTCGATTTTTTTTGGGTAACAGGGACCGTTCGGGGGTAGTAAACCAGTACTCAGAAAAGCAGTTTATTTCCTTAGATATTTACAGTGCTACTTAATTGAATATTAATTTTTATGATGATAAATGATGGGACACATCGACCGGAAATTTTTCATCCAAGGGAGTGGTAAGTAGGGGGCTAATAGTATGTAATAACAAGGGGTGTTTGATGCATTGTACCTTTTTTATTACGTTCGTCTACTACACCTTATTCAGGAAAAGCAAATCATCGTAGGATGTTTCTGTTTGAAATCACCACCAGAATTATCTGTTAAAATCTTTCATTCCCGCCTGAGAGATCACCCTGTATACATGCACAATGTGTATATTTGTACTTACGTACGTGATGGAACACGCTGAAGAGTACAACATCCCCTCGTACCTCTAGCCGTGGCAGAAACGAAACTTTGCCTCGTCCTAATTAGTATCGATTACCGAACATCCTCTGCCTGGCCATGTACTTGTGCAACACGCGTATCTCTTCTGCGTCTAACCCTCGCCGTGACATCTACGGCGGAAAAAAGGGGGTTTCCCATCCATGGCTAGAGGGTGGCATAGATTGTACAGGACTGGATGGAGAAGTTTCGATGGATGGGACGTACAAGTGCATGGTGCACGGATGTTCCAAGAGGAACCTCGGTTCGTGTCGCTCCTTATGGTTAATTAATTTGGATTGTCGTGGAGAGAGGGTGTGGAACAGGGGAAGGGATCGGGGATGAAATGTCGCGAGGGTTGGACACGGGGTAGCTGATATCTGGTCAACTTGGGGTGGTGATTTGTTTCGTTTTTTTTTTTTTTTTTAATGGGTACATCGTACATTTGCGATGAATAATAGATAAAGGGGCTTTGTTATTTATGACAGCAACTTATTATTCTTCGTTACTGCCAACCTATTGAAAAATTTAGTTGGGGAATATCCGAGAAACGAATTCACTGTCCACAGTAAATTAATTATAATAAAAAAATCGAGTTTCCACTTTTCATTCACTTACAACGAATTGCAATGCAAATTGAAATCCTATCCCCAGCTAAAAGTCCCTTGTTCATTTCAACGAGAGTATACTTCGCCACTCGAAGCACTTCAATAGCCTAACAACCCTCTCCTTCACCCGTCCAAACCAACAACCACTGCAGGAATCTTCGAAAGAACAACAAGCTCGTTCTTCCAGAAGCTGCGGTGGCAAGAAAAACTGTAATCGGATCTTGGTCTGACAGGGATGCATTTTTCAGAAATTCCTCTTTCCGCGGGTTAGACGCGTGTCAAAGAAGCCGCGACGTGACGACGGAACCCGAAACATAATAAATAATCAGATACGGTATAACATGTGGTAGCTCTCTTCTTGAAGTAAACATGAGTATTGTTTTTATTATTATTATTAGCAATTTTGTAAGGCAGGAAAGTATTAAAAATATGCTGATAATAAAAAGATGATATCTATTAGTTTTGCAGTGCAATCAATTTTTTATCCTGCATCAATCCCAAGCTTCCTCTTTTATTTCATAAAATAACTGTAATAATTTTTACCCTCTCAACCCTTCACAATTAAATTGTAAAACACTACGGTACAAAAGGCTGATATCTATCAATTTGACAATACAATTAATTTTTTATCCTGCATCAATTCCAAGCTCCTTTTGCTGTTTTCTAAAATAAGTATAATAGTTTCTATCCTCTCAACCCTTTATAGTCCAATCTTAAAATACATGCTACGGTATAAAAGTATCTACTACTGTAATATGTACTTTAACCAGTGAAACATTATAACATTGGTGAATAATTCCATATATCAAATCAAATTTTCAACGTTTTATACGACACCTCATGCGCCCCTGTAATCCTTTGCGCACACCGTTAAACTGTACTTTTCCCTAAAAAGTATTACCACTTCCATTTGGCATTCCCAAGCCCACCAAAAGATTAACATTATTACACACTCTTAGTACTCTACTATAATGGGACGTAAAACGCATTTCATCCACAAAATCGAGATCCTCAAAGAGCCACACCGAGCCAAACGCGCAGTTGACAAGGCTTAGACGGCATCTATCGTCGAGCTACTCGTAAACCCGACGATACCAAACGGAAAGGGCGACCGTTCGTCAGGTGGTCTGGCAAAGATTCGATCCCGTGTGCTTCGTTTATGAATACCGTGCGCGTTGGTAGGGGAAAGGAACGTGGATAAATAGCGGGCCGGTTTTACGACCGGCCTTAACTCTGCCGTTCTCTCCTCTGGCTAACGAAAATTTCGATCTGCATTCTCTCAAACCGACCCCTCTTATCGCCCTCTAAATACCTTCGGGATCTATTGAATCGCCCGTAGGCACGTGAACTGGCACGTTTCCGGCGCTTCGTGGTGTTTTTCGTGAGCACAGATCGTTTGGGGTGGATTGAGGCTGTAAGTTTGTGAAAGTGGGGTTAGAGGGTTTTGGAAAAAGGGGGATTCCAAGTACTTCGGCTTAGAAGAAATTGCAATAAGAAATTTAAAGAAAGGAAATGACGATAATTACCGTCATAAGAAAAACAAATATTTCTTTTCCAAAACCAAAAAATTTATTTGAATGGGGCAAACGTTCTAGACTAAAATGAAAAAAAAATAAGCTCAGTCGGTTCATTAATTTCTGAGATGAAAATTCGTAAGCACAGCATGTTTCAGTAAAAATTGCTAACAACTGCCGAATTCAAGGGTCTGTATTTTTTAAACAAATTCGAAACCAGCCAAATGATAACTTAAACCCCCCATTAATTGCACATGGACTGTATTATATTTCATTTAGAACAAAATCCGTGATGTAGAGGTCAAAAAGTGATCGTTTTGGCGTGGCATGACCCAATAGATTTCTCATTTTAACGGAAAGAAACGCAATTAGCGATGAAACAACTACCACTGTTGGCACTATTAAGAAGAAACGGCATTGAACACAAGCAGCTGCTAGCTTGTAAAACCCATTAACGTCAAAACGTCAAGCTTCTGAAGCTCCATAAAAAGCGACACCATAAAGAAAGCCACGAGAAGAATATTCTCACAATGCCTGGGCAATATCTTCACCTGTCGATACTCGAAACTCTATCTTCCAGCTAATGGGTTAAACATGAATCATACGGGGCAATAAAAAATTATCAAATGGAATAGACGTCCCCCGCCGAGCCGAGCCGTGCCGTCTGGCACAAGACGGTGTTTACCGTGAAAGGGTTTTCAAAATAATGGGGATATTATAAAACTTATCTCACCTGAGCGTGGATAGGAGCCGCTTATCGTTTCTAGTTTGCCTTTTGTTCTCCATTTCTTCCGAGAACTCTGCTTCATCGTTGCTTCGACACCGAGAAACAATGTTAAACACGGGACCAGGGGCAAATACATATAATGGTAGATGGACTGAGGAAATTATTTTAATAATTCAATTTTGAGCTAAATATTAACACTAATTACGGAATTAATTTTCATTTTTAATAGTTTTTTATTCTTGCGATATCATTAAAATTGAAAATGTTTCCAGGGCTGAAGGAAAGCAACTACCATTCATTAATATACAAATAATTATTGTTGGTAACTAATTGATGTATAATTCACACATAAAATAATAAAGTTTCTGTTGTGAACATATCTAATTAATAATTAGTAATTTTTTAATCATTGATTACTCCATTTTAGATGGGATTGAAATTTTATTAGACACCCTATTATCTGGTTATTCAATACCAAATCAATTTCAGAAAAAAATACATAATCATTGCGATCTAAATAAATGTTTGGCTACACATAAATGAATACGGAGCAGCGATACATATGGCGATGGTAGAGAATTGAGCGCAGAGATTTCAACGTGATTCGGTGAGGCAAGGTTTCCGAATGTCGCGCGCATGTCGCCCGATTCTTGCCTCGCTAATTTCCTTACGCGAAAAGCCTTAAGCTTGATGGCTCAAGCGCGCAGAATCTAACAAGATACAGGCCCAGGAATTAGCTCTAACGAGATTAAAGAATTTTAAAAGGAACGCGCGCCGTAGCCTCACATAATAGAATATTAAACGCGAAACCGACAAACAGAAAGAGAAAGAGAAAAAGCAAGAGAAAGAGAAAGAGAAAGAGCGAGAGGGAGAGAGAGAATCGTATATCGTTCGGATGTGAAAACCTTTTAAAATTGTCTCAATTGCAATAGAGGTTTCGACGTTAGTAGAAATGGAAATAGTTGCGTGTGGGGAAATTAGTGTCTCACAGAAGCTTGCCAAGTTTTAATGAACATGTGCAGTGGAGGTGAATCGAAGTTCCGGAAAAATATTCTCTTCTGTTTTCATGTTTTATGAAAGGCAGGCAATATTTTTTAGTATTAAAAGTAATAATAAGGTTTTTTCTTATACGTTATATCGATAATGATATTTGTTATATTTAATTGAAATTATTTTATCAAACAGCAATGCCTTGATATAAAATTTCCTCCTTACAATTCATTACAAAAAAGATCACATTTTATTATTATCACTAGACTTCAGATGTTTATGCACGATAAATATGTAACAAGCATATGACATTTATGCACGAAAAATATGCAAATATGCAAAATATTAAGTGTTACGTGTAATATTAAGTATCAACAAATATTTTACAGTTATTTTGATGTATTATATTTAGAATTACAATAAGTTATAAGCATTTTTTCTAAATTTGGTGGCGTTAATTGGTGGCGTTTGTCTGTAAAAATTAATTTATGCGTCGAAAACGACCGCTCCAAACCACACTACATGCTATCGGTTGTATACATTAAATTTACTCAAGCAGTGATGTGTCATGCATCGGCTCTTCTACAAATTCAAAAATACGTGAAATTTTTCTTCGTTTCATATGACCTGTATTGTTTGTAACATAGCACTTATTTTCCTTTTATTTTAATCAATATAATATTTTAATAAAGGCAAGCCTGTGGTCTCCGATTATGCAGTATGTTGTTGCATATGGTTTTAAACATAAATATGCAAAGCATATGCATTACGCAAAAAGTGCAAAGCAAAAATTTGGTGGCGTTAATTGGTGGCGTTTGTCTGTAAAAATTAATTTATGCGTCGAAAACGACCGCTCCAAACCACACTACATGCTATCGGTTGTATACATTAAATTTACTCAAGCAGTGATGTGTCATGCATCGGCTCTTCTACAAATTCAAAAATACGTGAAATTTTTCTTCGTTTCATATGACCTGTATTGTTTGTAACATAGCACTTATTTTCCTTTTATTTTAATCAATATAATATTTTAATAAAGGCAAGCCTGTGGTCTCCGATTATGCAGTATGTTGTTGCATATGGTTTTAAACATAAATATGCAAAGCATATGCATTACGCAAAAAGTGCAAAGCAAAAAATATGTTTTTAAGAACCTCTAATTACGAAACATATTTCTGTCCAGGTTTCATTATTTTACCTGTTTTCTATGAAAATAGGCATTTGCATAAACATCCGCAGTCTAATTATCACTATTAATATGCATGTTAATTAGTTTTAATATTAAATAGTCTTTACTATTGATAGTACAAAATATAATTTAAAAAAGCAATACTAATTAATCACATGAAAGGGTGCAGCATTTTTTAGTATTAAAACAAAATTTGGTAATAAGAAAGTGTAATATGATGTGTGTTATATTTGACTGAAATTGTTTTATCAAACAGCAGTGACTTGGTATAAAAGTTTCAGTCCATAATTCATACAAAAAACTGCTATTTGTTATTATGATTATTAATAATGTTTGTCCTCGATAATACGAGAAGTTTCTACGTTAGCAGAAATGGAGTTGGTTGTGTGTGGGAAAATTAGTGTCTCACAGAAATTGGCCAAGTTTAATGAACAGATACAGCGGGGGTAAGTCGGAGTTCTGGAAGAATATACTCTTCTATTTTTATGTTTTATAAAAGGCATTTAATATCTTTTAGTATTAAAAAAATAATAAGAAGGTTTTTTCCTATACGTTATATTGACATTTGTTATATTTAATTGAAATTGTTTTATCAAACAGCAGTGCCTTGATAAGAAATTTCCACCACACAATTCATTACAAAAAGGATCAGGTTTTATTATTATCGATATACTCTTTACTCTTGATAGTACAAAATATAATAAAAAAAAAAACAATACTAATAAATTGCATGAAGGAATGCAGTGTCTTTTAGTATTAAAACAAAATTTAGTAATAAGAAAGTGTAATGTGGCGTTGGTTATATTTGATTGAAATTGTTTTATCACGCTGCAGTGACTTAATATAAAATTTCCACCCCCAATTGATTAAAAAAGGTCAGGTTTTACTATAGTCGCTGTTAATACTCTTTACCTTTGACAGTACAAAATATAATAAATTGATGTGTCGAAAGAATGTAATAAAATGATACTAATAGATAACATAAAGTGATACAGTATTTTTTAGTATTAGAAATGTAATAAGAAAGTGTAATGTAATGTAATGTTATATTATGTTTGATTGAAATTGCCTTACCATACTGCAGTGCCTTGATATAAGTATTTCACGTCATAATTCATGAAAAAAAAATCAGGCTTCATTATTGTCACTACTAATAGTTTTCACTTTTCATAATACAAAGTCTAATAAATAACATGAAGGGATGCAGTATTTTCTGGTGTCAAAAAAGTAATAATGCAATTGTTATGACCTATGGCATAGTATTTTACCATAATATTTATCATATCCGAAACTACTTCATTAAACAGCAGTGGCTTAATTTAAAAAAAATCGTCTGCTCCAACTTTCACCCCATAATGCGTAGAAGAAGAATCACTTTTTATTATGATTATTATTAGTAATGTTTGTATTGGATAATATAAGATAAATTGATACACGGTAAGGATAGAGAAAAAAGGTATGACGCTAATAAATAATATAAGGAGTAAAAAGAAAATGTAAGGACGATCCTGCAGCTGCTAGTAATCCCCAGTCCAATTAATTAACCCTAACCAATATTCACCCCTTGCCACAGGGAACAATTCGAGGCTGCTAACCCAAAAGCAGCCCGAAAAGGCAGCAAGATATCCTTCCTTCGCCTATCAACCTGTAATTTACTCGCAGCCATTACACCACGTACATACGGCGTACGCAGCATCTCCCGCGTGCACTCCGAACCACCCTCTAACCCTCGTGCGCCTTTTTTCTTCCTTTCCTTTCAAAGCAGCGCACACAAGCCTAACGAATCGTAAGTTGCGCGCACGACAATCGATATCTCTCACCGGCGTCACTCGTTATTTCCTCGTTCCAGTCCCGTTTAATACGTTTCACCCCCGCGCTGCTCCCCACGCGCTCTACTACACCATTCTTCGTTTCTCTTTGTCCCACCAGCATGCAAAACCGTAACGACCGCGACTATGACGCCCCCACGATCCTCATCGGACGATCGAAAACATTTTCCTCGATTGCGTAATGCGAAGTCGGGAGCAGAGCTAATACGTGCCTCTCAATCGGTCGTGCTTTCACGAGTTTAACGGTCCAGAAAGATTTACGTAACAAAAGGATGCAGGGGGTGGTAAAGGAAGAAGAGCGAAGGATTATGTAACGAGTCTTGTCGATCGGCTGTAGTGGGAATCGATGTATACGCTTGAGGGATCGGCGAATCATTCAGAGGGTTGCTCCAAACAAGGCCAATCTTAATTAGGGGATGCACCGGCGAATGCGTTCCCATGGGATACGTCATTGTTTCACCTTTTTTTTTTTGCTTTTTTCCTTTTGCGCGGCAGGTTATGCGCCGAGGTACATACATGGCGAGTCTAAAAGTGCATGGCACCGAGCCCCTGGGATATCAAATAGAGTACTACCGGGTCTACTATGCCGCTTATCAGAGAATAGCATTCCTTGGATCGTGCTCGAGTACTCCTCCAGATGCGGACGATCCGCTTACGTTTACGTACACTCCGGTGCACAAGTCAGTGGTCATGTTAGCCGCTGTACTTTGGTCAAGAGTTAGGATATTATGTAGATACGTACTAATTAAGGTGTAAACTATTTTTGTAAATTCGTATTTTTCATAAAATAGTAAAAAAAAAAGCAGAACTTTGGTAAGAAATTACTTCACCTACCAGGTATTATGAGAAGTGCTATAATTTGGGTATATTGTATATTTATTCATTGAATTTCCTAGGAATGCATACAAATCTGCAGTCGAATGAGTAGGATTAATAAGATCGACTTTTCTTATTTAATCAATTTTTCTATTTACACTTTACTTAGCAACAGATACTCCTTTCGAAAAATTTATGAACCCTTAACCCGAGGCTGCTTTCATCTCCGAAATATTCAAAAAGGAAGACGTGTCATATATTTGTTTGTGTGTTTTAGGGGTTGATCGTTGTTTCTCCATATGCGGAGGAAACACTTATGTTTATGTGAACTAAATCACTGGACAATTTAACCGCTGTACTTTGATCAAGAGTGGGGATATGCATATATACTAATTTAAACCTTTTACAAGTAGAATTACTAAGATTCGATTTCTCGGTATAATCAATTCTTATGTAGCTTCTAAATGTTACAGATTCTGAACCGTTAACCCTGGGCTGTTTTCATTCCCTAGCCCTAGGTACGCAAAAGGGAAGACGTATTAAGTATGTATTTCTTTGTACATGTTAGGGGTTGTTCGTTGTTTGTGTATTTAGACTAGAAACAAGTTTATATTATTGGCTGCCAAGTAGAATTGAAAGAAAATTAATATACCTGTATACACATGCATTTAATGTGAAGGAGTAGTGGGTAACTGAAGTTCACGAGCCTCAGAAGCGTTAACCGATTGCACACATATGAGACATGGTGGAATGATATACATACATATATTGACGGGTATGATTGGCAAACGTTACGCGGCTCTCTCTCTCTCTCTCTCTCTCTCTCTCTCTCTCTCTCCCCCCCCCTCTCCTGGCCGAAGAAGAAGCAGCAGAGAATCTCTTACGACTTCTAGTCTTTGGCCGTGCCGCCGCCTCGCATAGCCCTTTTCTTCACTTTCCAATCAGCCTCCAATCCTTTAATATCGCGTTCAATTACTTCCTGAATTGTAATCCTCGTAATATACATAATAAAACAACAAACAGGAAAAGAAATAGTAGAAGTAAGCACAAAGCAAGTAGGTAATGCAAATGCAAAACTAAAATATAAATTCATATCTAATTTTTATATTTAACATCAAGGGTACGTTAATTTAAAAAAAACTTTAGATTTACTATAAACGTAACTGCTAATTAAAACTGATTAGTTCTGACATGATCTAATATGTATAAAAGGTAAACATGGCAGAATGCTTTCAATTGCCCAATAGCATACCACCAAATATAAACAGAAATTTATTTCTTAACTCTAATCGAATACAATAAAATCCAAAGCTATTGGAATGGTAGCATATTTGTTGAATTATCAAGTCACGTATTGGGATGAAACGTCCAATTTGTTAGAGACGGCACAGGATTAAACAAGATACCCTGGAGAAATTTTCAATACAGTATAATTATACAATATATTGTGCCGTTATTCAATCCCCCTTGCGAGTGGATAAATAATGCAAAAGCGGAAAATAATGCAACCACCGACGAATACATTTCTAAAGTAAAAGGTTCGTTGTCAGCAATATTTTATCCAGTGATTTCATTACAAAGAAACCGAAAGAACAAAAGCATTCGCTACACGCTTCATTTTCCTCACCGTGTGCCTTCTCCGCTATTCCGTCCCACCGTGGATTTTTCATTTCTTAAAAGCATGCCCCCCCCCCCCTCGAACAATCTAAATTAAGACTATCTGGGACAAAAACGTACAAACCATCGATGTAACTCTACATCAATACTTGCACCTTTCCATTCTCTCACATCATTCAACATCATTTTTACCACTCGAATGACTCGGATGAACCGCGATGGAAACCAATAAAAAATTGTACTACTTGATAAACCATCCAGGAAGAAAAAGACTTAGATTTACAAGCGTCTTCTTAAAAAAAAATTGTACAGATTAAAAGAAAATTGATACACTTGTATCACTGGCAAATAGGTGAATAAATGAAAATGAAATGTGTGGGAAAATTAATAAGTATCTTCCATTAACCCTTGTGTAGCTAACTAGACACCCACTTCTGTTTTTTTCCTTTAACAAGCGTTTCATGTTTTTATAAAGATATCGGAAAACCGAATTTGGATACATCCATTCTATAAACATTTTTACAAAGATTCACATTTGCAGAGTAGAAAGAAAAATGTACGAAAATGTTATTACTGAAGCTTGAAACTATACGAATTTTGAATAACATTTCGGTTGGACGCAAAAGGAGTAAATATTGTTGAAATAAAATAATAGCTACGCTGCAGATTTTTATGCATTTATAGAAGATTTAAACATGCAAAATCGCACAGACTACACGTAATATGCAAAAGTATGCAGGATATCTAAACTGTAGTGTTTTTTATAATACCTACTACATGAAATAATTTTCTACCCAAGTTCTACTTTTTTCTTTACTATATTCTCAAAAATATGAATTTGCATAAAAATCCGCAGTCTAATAATAGCATTTAATCAAACCGTACTAATACCTTAATAAAATAAAAAGTAAATCTATGTACAAATTTCGTTTCTCAATCGAAATAATTTACTTAAACTCTTCTTTCTGAACACCTGTTATCTCAAACTCTGTTTTGAACATTCTCTACATAAACAACTATTTTATATAAATACCGCATGAAATTCATTATTTAAAAGAAAAACAATTCAAACATTTGTCCTTAAAATTTGTTCCAGACCCGAGGACTTCCCGCCGGGTCCACTCCCTTGCAATCGGGATCCATTGGAGGGCGGTGGAGGAGATGGTAACGAGTGGTGCGTGAAAACATTCGGTGTTGATTCAGGCGTTGCTCTAGCGGCGGGTTAAGGCTCGTTCACGCGTGAAACAAGGAGTCCTGGCCTGGGATCTTACCGCTCGGTTAGACAAACGTTCTCGGCTGCTCGCATTAGCATATTGCGATTTGCATTTCGCTGTACTATCGAGGCCCCTATAACCATCCGCTGCGTCGCGTGTTTTGCCCAGAGACGCTCGCGCTGGTATCTCCCTGCTCCTCGCAAAAGAGGGTTTCGGTGTATCTATCTCGCCCAAAGCAAATAAGAAGAGGCACGCGACTCGACGAACGATACTAGACGATCGATTCGGCCTCCACCACACCGGCTGATTTTACTATCCCGTGACGCGATTCTCTTCCATGGGATCGGTTTATGGCTAATTTATGGCCGGGGAGAATTTAGGGACGACGGCGGTTCGGATGGTTTGTAGAGTTGGACGGTGAAACGCGAAGCTTACCGATTTTTTCGTATTGGGAATACGGGAAGGGATCATTATGCTTTACGGTACGAAAGGGAAAGTGTGATATGGTACAAAGGCCGTTAGAAGGTATAATTATTTTATTATCATAAGTTACTGCTACAATTATTGTTAAGTAAAGTTGAAATTTAAAAAACCGGGTGAGAATGGAGGCTTCTTTTTGCTGTTGCACTAACAGGACGATTAATTTGAACTACAGAAGAAATAGAAATTTTAACCTCGATAGATTAGTTATTTGTTTATGTTTTAATATAACTCCACTTCCTTTTTGTAAAAAATTCAGAATAATGGTATAGTATTTCGTTCAAAGTCAAATACCATTTTTTTTCTTTTTCCAGCAAACTGTTTAATTGTCCTCCAGGCTCTGAGAATTATCTTTGGAATTTTACTTCACTTTCTATTAATAAAATCGATGTAATAGGTATTAATAAGAGCAATGAAATTGTTTTTGAGAATTCGTGAAATCCATCGTGTTTTATGAATCGTATCTACTACCTATATAAATATTTATGTATACAGTCACACTAGTAACTAATCTTTATTGTGGTTGTTCCATACACATTTATACAAATAAGATACACAAGGGAGAAACCGGAAACTATTGGAATACAAACACCTTCTCAAGATCCGGCTGATCATCATACAATGTTGCGGCTGATTACGAGCAACCACGCGTGTCTGCCGAACAAATCGCACTTCTGAGCACACAGAATGCACGCAAGTAAATGGCATCCTTTTCTGCGAGTAGGTGGTTATAAGAGGTCGTAAGGATTATAGTATATGTATACAGCAGAACGTGTATCGGAGATAATGGAAAATGTTACTTCCGTGTAACCAGGAATCTGAGATAAGTGGTAATATTAAAATCGTGTTGCGAATCCATCTTCGGCTTGTACTTTCCACCTTATTCGCTATAGGAATCGTAATTCTGTTAGACTTCTTGCGGGTTACAAATTGCAGGAAGTATTTCGACAGTTCGATAGACGAATTTCCGTGGTCTTACGAAAGATGGTGGGAATTACTTCCTATGGTTGTGCCCGTGATGGTACTTAGAGTCTTGATGTGAAATGACGAGCTTTAGACGGGAAATAGTAAGGCAGTAAAGTTGGAATACGAAAGTAGATAAGTGCGATGGAATGAGTTCCAGAACTTTTTAAATTTGAGTATATATGCTTTCAAACTTAAAAATCTTTCAAGCTCTCAATCTGCCAAGGTCCTTAGTTCCCAAGTTCTGAAGTTCTCAAGCTCCCAAGTTCTAAAGTTCCCAAGCTCTTAAGTTTCTAAGCTCCTAAGCTCCACAGCTTTGAAGGTTCTAAGTTCCAAAGCAACCAAGTTCTGAAGTTCCCAAGCTCTTACGTTTCCAAGCTCCTAAGTTAGCAAGCTTCCAAGTACCCTAGTTTCCAAGCTCGTAAGCTCCAAAGTACCTGAAGTTCTGGAGTTTTCAACTTCCTCAGATCCAGAGTTCTGAAATTTCCAAGCTCTCAAGCACCCAAGTTCCTAAGCCATCAAACTTCCTAGTCCCTTAGTTTCCAAGCTCCAAAGTATCTGAATTTCTGTAGTTCGCAAGTTCCTAAGCTCCCGAGTTCTGAAGTTCTCAAATTTCCAAGCTCTGAAGTTTCTAAGTTCCTAAGCTCTGAAGTTTCCAAGTTCCTAAGCTACCACGCGTCCAAGTTCCTTAGTTCCCAAGCTCGTAAGCTCCAATGTACCTGATGTTCTGGAGTTCTTGAGTTCCTAAGCTCCTGAGTTCTAAAGTTTCCCAGTTCTTGTGCTTCTGAGTTCTGACGTTTCCAAGTTTCCAAGCACCCAAGTTCCCAAGTTTCCAAGCTCTCCAAGCTTCGAAGTTTCCAAGTCCTGAAGCTTCAAAGCTGCCCAGATCTCGAATTCTTAAATCTTCAGACTTTAAATTTTATAATGTTCATATCTTCCATTGTACAACTCCAACTCCACCCAAAACCTGCCCATTCTCAAAGCATTAATGAACACTCCTCTTCCACTTAAGCTACACTACGGAGCAGCGTTTCGGCAAAAGAACAGACATCATTTTCCCCGAAGACATAATTTCCAAGTGGTTCAGGCGGAAACGTCCGGCGGACCTCCCCGTATATAAATTCATCCCGCAATGGCGAGATAAAGAACGGCCGCACCTATATATAACCAGTCGAAACGAGCGCCGAAAGTCCAAGCAGCGGGAATCGGCGCGGGTGTGCTCTGTTGCTCCGCGGCGCGAATCGCAAACCGTTCGAGAGAGGGTACGTATTGCACGTTTGTCCCGACAAACAAGAGTCGCGAGAGCGCACGCGAGCGTGGGCGGCTTGACGGGTGTCGACGAAGGCATCGGAAGCGCGATTTATCGCGCGCGCTCTCCGCGAAGAAAGAGTCGTCCCGCTGGTGGTGGTCGTTAATTCCTGTCGCACGTGTCCCACCGCTTTGATCACGCGAGTATGCTAATTGCCGTCCGCCGCCCACTCGCCGCTGTGCCGCGAGCAATACCGGCAAGAACCAAAAGGAGGAAGAAGAAGAAAAGCGAAAGAAGACCAAGACATCGGGAGGAAGAAGATCCTACGATGGAGGAAAAAGGAGGCGAATAGAGAGGCTTTGACTCGAGTGGATGGCTTTGCCAGCTCTCCAACCGCGTGCGGATACACTCTGTTGGCACATGCGCGAATACCGACCCCGTGATACGGGTTACACGTTTCTCGAGGAGCGTTCACAGGATCGCGAGGATTGTCTTGATTTCATGTCGCCATCCTCTTCGACGCGTACTAAGGGTTGCTCGAAATAAGTCAGCGGGAAGAAATGCAGGCCCGATCGGCTGTATCCCCACAGACCCAGACCCAGACCCCCTTCGTCTAACGCAGGCGTAGACAGTAGGATGCATGCCCTATCCTAATTGGCGGAAGGAGTCACCTCCGCTACTTCGGTCCTACAGTTGTGGGATTGTCACGTAAGGGTATGGGCTTTGAGAGCGCCACGTTAGGCGGGGGCAAACGAAGCATCCTATTGCTCTTATGTTGGGCTTACATTAGTCCAGTAGCACTCCAGTCCAGTGAAGAATCTGGACTGGAATAAAGTAGACACGTACCGATTTCCAGTCAAACCACTGAAACGCAATTATTTGATCCAGCGACTGAACTAATGTAAAGCATTATGTTATCCTGTAGGACATCTTCTGAGTAACGCATGATTACACAGTTGGGCAGATACAGCGTAAAGGCTAATTGGGTGGCTGGATGGACAACAGGGGTAGTATATGGTTGGATCTGTTGGCTGGATTCATAGATGGACCCCTTTACAGGGGTTAACCCTTTTAATGGGAGTATTTTATGGTGGAACTAAATTGTGTTATGGACAATCGTTTGGTACTGGAGGGTTCATACTATAAACCCGTACCCCATACTATGAACTTCATAAACATACTTACGCAACATTGGTAACTGAAGTGATGGCAGGTGGTACGTTACAAAGCCAAGACAAGAGTTTTCCCACTTCCACTGTTGACAGACCCAATTTTGGCCAATTAGAGAAGCGCGTGTGCATTGTCACCTTGTGAATACTCAGCTGGGCCTGCTAGCAGTACGGTCAATGAAAACCGACTGCCATCATTCCAGCTCTGCATGATATACAGCGCGCATATCATGCGATTTAAATGCATTTCCGAAAAGAGTACGTTAGAACGTAGCCTATAATTTGGGCCTACAAAATAAATGACTGACACTTTGTAACTGACACTTTGATTCATGGAAACGATATGAGATTATTTAAAAGCGGGCACCAGTCCTGCAGAGGAAAGGGTGAAGTGGAAATGCTGTTTTCCAAACGGTCGAAAAAGGGCAGCTTGCAGAGACGTTTGGAGAATTAGAGGAACGGTTGGAAAGAAGCGGCCGCGGCGCGGCACAAAGCGTGCCGCCCAAGACCGGGCCCGTTTGCCCCGCGGAGGTAATTGTCTTCTTAGCCGCACGAAGGCGCACATATTTCGCGAGCAAATACACATCGAGTACGGTATTCTCACGAGACGGTGAATAAATACCATGGCCCGGTCTGTTTCCGACCTTTCAGCTTTCTGTTGCCGAACACGCGTTCCACGGTCGACTTTCGGTAATACGACAGCTATTACTGTTGAGCCTTCCTGGCTTTATCTTGTTTTATCAATTTATTTATATTTATATCCTAGAATGAAACGGAGAAATTACGACTTTTGTTTTCTTTTATTAAAAAATTTCTTTAAGTGGAAAATATGCTGTTGGCCAAAAGTGTCCCCGCACTGCTTTGAAACAGAATAACTTTTTTGCTATTGAACCGAACGACTTGAGGTTTCGAAAGAAGATAGAGGGATTAGTTTACTAGGTGTTTTCATCGTTTTGAAGAAAATCAGAATTTTCTAAATTAAAAAAAAAAAGAACAAAAAGAATAGTTGACATCATTTTAATAGTGGATGCATTAACCGATTTGAATGCGATTTTCCAGGGTGCATATTATATCTTACATAAATCTATAAAAGGCATTTCTTTAACTTTCATTATAAGGTCAGACAAGAATGTTGAAAAAAATGACTTCCACTATCTTTTTCTTGTAATTCCTAAAATTCCGATTCTCTTTTCAAAACAATGGAAACACGACATATAGCAAACCAATCTTTCTATCTTCTTGCAAAACCTCAAGTCGATATCGGTTCAATTATAAGGAAGCTAGTCCGTTTTAAAGGGGATGGGAATACTTTTGGCCAATAATGTATTTAATAATGGAATTGTCAGATTAAATCTTCTGACATCCGTTGTTCTATTTCAATTCTAATTATGAATGTTGCACAAAGTTCCGGTACTAATGTAAATCGTTCCAAGTGGGCAGGCGTCTATGTTTTTCTTCTATCTCCAGAGACAGATGAGCGAACTCGTCTGAAATTTATCGAGAACGGCTGTAGAACGCCTTTTCATGATTATTCTCAGCGTTCATACATCGTGTGGTCTCTCTTTGAACCTTCCTGACATACATATAAATCGAAGGAAGCACTAAACCGCATACACACCACGGAATGTTTATGATTTTCAAACGGGAAACACTTTTTTAATTTCTGGAAGACTTTTCCTAATGAAATCGATTTTACGAATTCAAGATACTTACTGTAAATGCAGGACCGCGTTTATCAGTAGGCCAATTAGGTACGTGCTTAGGGCCCGCGTAACGGCGTTATCACTACATTAAATAAATAAATCCGTTGGCTTTAATTTATAGAAATTGAAAAATATATTACAATAATAATACCTTTATTGCAACGCCATTGTCATATTTGGGTAACATCTTTTGTCAATAAATTGTCCTACTCATTCTTATTTATGTAAGAAGGACCCCGATTCGTATGTCTAGGGCCTAAAAAGGATCTAGACGCGGCCATGTGTTAATGTCTGGATGATATATTTTTTTAAATATATCAGAAGTGCATTTCATTACGTAATAGGATATTTGTATTACGTAATAGTAAGACCTGATCATCCAGTAAAGTATTACCTTTATGCCAAACAGTTCTTTGAAATCCGCAAAGCAATTAGTACCGATCTCTTTGCGCTTTAAGCCGGTATGGTGCAGTTGTGCGTCGGCAGGTGGTTCATAAAAACGGTGTAAAGGGTCAGCGTACAAAAACAGAGAAGAAGAATGTTATCTGTTTATAATTTATCAGATCGACCTGTTCTCCTTGGGAACGCACTTCTCCGTGAGAAAGCGTTCGGCCGAGAAACAATGTATTTCTTTAGAGGACAGAATATGGCATGCCCTCTTATTCTATGAACGTAGCACGCTCCTATTCGGCGACTTCAAATAAAGAAGTGGAGATAGCGAGTTGCTTCTTTTGAGCCACAAACCAGTAGCTTATTGCGGATCAGCACGGTATTTTTTTTTTCTGAAAAATGTACGATTTAGGATTACTGTCCCTAAATCGTTCCACACTTATCCTAATTCGTGCCTTTAGATTTGACGGCTACAATGATCACATAAATATTGAAAAGTTTGTCCATTTTCCCCCGCACAAAGCATATGTACCGCATTATACACTTTGTGCATTTTTCTGCATTTCTTTACATGGACTCTCTGTTAATGTTTGGGAAGCCGTGGTTCTTCTGGTTGACTTTTTTCTGAGCTACTACAATGCAGCATTTTGCGAGCATGAAGCAATTTCCAGACCCTAAGTGACTGTCTCTGTGCTGATAAGATTTGGTTGTTATAAAATGCAAAACCCCAGACGCGGGCACCATTGCCATATAGGCGTACATGGTGGTACGAAATAGGCATGTAGCTTAGTTTTTATTCAAACTTTTCACACTAAACTATAGCACTCTGGTCGTCAATGTAAGACCAAGAAATAACTTTGAGGATATTTATAGTTTCACACAGGAATGTTTGTGATCAATTCTCGCGAATAGTAGTTGCACAAAATCCTTACGAATTACGTTAAAATTACACTGAGATGTACCCCAAAAACTTATTTTCAGTACATTTTTTATAGAGTAATCCTATAGCGACCCGGTTTGTTAATGGATCATTTCTAGCCGTTATTCATACTTTCCATTGCTGAAAGTGCTTGTAACTGTCATAGTTTAAATAAAAAGGCTGAGGTATGATTTAGGCTTAGGTATGAATTAAGCAAGTTTGCCCTACTTAAAAATGGTGTTGGCGGAGTTATTTTTCGGAATTGAAGAAGTTCTTGAGCATGCTCGGTTTGTTTAAATGCAGGAAAAATTCGACCCAAATGCAACGCTACCTCAAAATAAAAAATCACCAGCCACAGCATGCTCGATCGCTCGAAAGTCCACTGCAAATATAATACACAGTTCCAAACAACAAGTTGTACCCCGACTATATTGCAAATAATTCTCAATCCAAATATCATTTTTCAATATTATCGTACGACAAACTCTCGATATTCCACCATATGACACCGAAGGGGAGCAACGGGGGCATAGAAGCCCCCCCAACAATTGCCGCGGAGTTAATTCTTGCTTGTGTGCACACAGCACACGCGATACATCATACTGCGACGTACCGCATAATAGTGCACTGCATCAACAATGATGTTTACCTTTGGCGTAATACGCAAACAGATGTATGTAGTATCTCGACGCGGCGAGCTTCGCTTGGATCATTTTACACGAGCGATGTTTCCGCAAATTATCCTCACCGTATGATATACCTCCTTTCTGCTGTCTGTACCATAGTGGGAATCTGCATTTCATGAGGGAATAATCCCATCCATTAAGCGCCCAACCAAACATGTGATTTGATTCAAAACGATTCATTACTTGCGGACATTATTTTTGGGGAGAAATATTGTTTAGATTCTTGTTTGATTT
Organism: Holcopasites calliopsidis; assembly: GCA_023838395.1. Lineage (NCBI taxonomy): Eukaryota > Metazoa > Arthropoda > Insecta > Hymenoptera > Apidae > Holcopasites > Holcopasites calliopsidis. Next base: position 118,850 of record JALHAQ010000076.1, read on the forward strand.
AATTAGCCTCAGTGGATGTGAATTTTGTCATTGTTGAGCCGTTTTGTTTGCAGCGCACTGTGTTATAATAATAATTGCACTCCAATTTTTGCATTAATAATATATTATTTTATATAGTGTGGAAGTTTAATTATTTTTCAATCATTTTTCATTACCAATACTGGACCAATTAATTCTTTTCCAGACTGTACTTAATATTACATTTATTATATTTATTCATATTGTTGTATTAAAAATAAGACGAATGTAGATATTAATTCATGTAAATTTTAAACGAAATATGCAAAATCTTAAACTAAATATGTAAAATCTTAAACAATAGAAACAATGATATCCAATCCAGACGATCGTCTCCCTTACAAACCACTTTATCCCAATCTAACAAAATGTACCAAAATTAAATTCAGCCAACGGAAACATGATAATTTACTAGTTTCAAAATTCAAACAAAACTTAAGTCCAGCAGACATCCAATCACTACCGAGAAAGAAATCATTCTATCTATCTGTAACAGCATCTGTAGCTACTAGGAAGAAGGTTGCAAGGTCGACCTGGCGGTTCTTTCTTACCACGAAAGAAGCAAAATATACACGAAGCCAGCAAGAAAAGAGAGTGGTCCCGCGTGACTCTTGGCTTCTTAGAAAAAAAAACGGGCGGGGATGGTGGGCGAAACGACCAGAGAAGCGTAGAGACGTGGATGCACGGTCCATTGAGCGCCGGGGAAACTCTGATTAGCTCTCTCGTTTCTTATTGGAAAACTTTCATTCTGCCGCCACGGCGCAACGAAAGGGGAAAAATTCCATCTCCTCCTGCGGCTGGCTTAATTTACCAGAAAATTCTCCGAGTTACCCCGACGTTTATACTCTAAACTCGGCCCCCGTTTGCTTGATAATTCTGTTGCCTTTCGGAGATTTTTAGAAAGATTCGGTGTCTGTTGATTTAGGTGGCTCGGACCGGTCGCCGTTTTTATTTGGCGCAGGGCCGACTTCTCAGGGATGAATTTATTGTGATCAGAATTATTTGTTATCTCCCGTGGTGTTTATTTAAAATACATTTGTAGATGTGAAGTAAGAGATAGATAATATTGGGAAGAATGTCTGGAATAGTTTAGTTAAATATAATAATGAAGAAGTTACAAATAAAATAATTTCGAAATAAAATTTGTTTGATATAAATAATTTACACATATGCAGCCCCTGGGCGTTAAGGAATCATGCTTAAGATGACAGAGAAGGTACACAACATATGTTTCAGCATCTTTCAAGAAATTAAACATATGCTACTATAAACTCGAATTTCCTGGAAAACGGTAAATTACTTTTGACATTTTTAATTATTTTCACATTGAACCCTACAGAAGCCAGCCATAAGATCACAACATGACAGGGTAAACAGTGTGAATGAAATTGGTTGGACGAATTTTCATTCACCGCTCGAATAAAAAAAAGAACTAAAAGTTGGTAGCGGTAACCGAAAGCCGTGAAAAATCAAAAGTGGAAGACCCCCATATAGCCGCGTAAATAAAGAAACACCCCGGGAGGGATAAGTGTGAACACGATGGCCTCCTTTCTACTTGTCCGATAAAAGTGCGCGAGATCAAAGCTTACTTATTTCGAGGAATCGGCCGGGGTTCCCGTGAAAAGTCCGCGGGTCGAGGAAAATGGGCGTAGCCGGATGTGCAACGGGGTTAGGCGGGCCGTGCACGGTCGAGGCCGCAGCGTGGCTGGAGAGACGCGGCGTTTTACGGTGAACGCGTTTTATTGCCCGCGGCGGCTGCCGCATGCCGGCGCGGCGCAGTTCAAAGGACCAGTAAAGGCTAGTTTAACGGTGCTAACAGCGACCGCAACACACCGAACGTATTACTATACCGGCGATACCCTCTTCTACTTTTCTTTGGTTCATTCGTCGTTCTTTTGACGTACATATGTATGTACGCGCCCATTCACACGCGCAAATACGGGCAGAGAAAAAGTTGATCACCTTTTCGTGGGTGTCTCTGTTGACGCAGCTTACGAAAGGTGATCACCTTTTCGGTTTGGTTAAATTGACTCCGTTTTGCCGTAACATACATTTTTTTATTCGATGAAATTCGCCCTGCATATTACCTAATAATAAATTTGTGTCTTATTCGCACCGTTAAATGGTCGATGATTTTATTGTCAGACTTGATAAATTGAATTCTTCAGTTATTCAATAGATATTCAAATAAATATTGATGCAAACATGTACTCCTTTCTATCTGGATAAACGCACACTTTGACGACAGTGTGCTACCGCATGCAGTAGCCTCACTTTCCAAACAACTTTAAAGCGTTAATACCGTACGAAATTTTAAATAGTTGATGCATTTTGATTCCAAGAAAATAAAATGGGTAAATATTGACGATAAATATGAACGCATCTCCGATCAGTTTGACCTTGAAATAAGTCGTCAAGGACATCATTTTAAACTACTTTTTCCTATACATGTCACCGTCGCTCGGCTTTACTTTCTGAGATATTTACAAAAAACTCTTGTTAAACTTAAATCACGATTACACTTCATTTAGCGTAAGCGTTCGCCTATGTTACAGAAATCAATGTTTTGAACAACTTGTTCCTACACGTATAAACGTCGGTCGGCTTTAGTTTTCACGATATTTGCAAAAAGCCATCGTTATCGCTATAATGAATTCTACCACAGTATAAGAATAACCAATAGCGACACTACGCGTTGCTCCCTTTGATGTTGATATCCGAGGTCACGTGACATGCGGCCACGTTGTTGGTGTAGCTGCGCGCGATGTTCTGATTGGTTGTTGTTACGCTACGAAATGACGCTGCGGGTGCGCATGAAGAAAACTGACGCCATCTTGTCAGTAGTAATATGGGGCATGCGCTCTAGAATTTCTCAGGCACGATTTTGAGGGGGGGGGGGGGGGTCACTACTAGTTATTCCTAATACTGTGAAGAATCACATTGTAGGTAGAAACCTATAATTGCGCGTCTGCTTCGCTTGCTGTTAACCTAAATGTGCACGCTGCGAAAGATCCAAAGATCCTCGCGGAGAAGTCAATCGCAATAGACGATAAATATATTCTAATTTCTCGTGTCATTTTTTTTCTAACAATGTCAAATTAAGGTTTTTCTGGAATATACCACGTAGGCCGCCGGCCTAAGCCAGCCGCAAATAAAGATACTACCAAACCTAACCTATACTTTACAATTGGAGCTAAGTCTCAAGATAATTGTTTTATAAATCCTTCATTTGACAATCTTAGAAAACAACATAAAAAAGTAGAGTACATTTATTGCCTCCCACGGTTGATTTGTCGTTTCAGTCATAAAATGAAGCTACTAAGAAGAAAGCTATACTGAAGTAGTCAAAACTGAGGGAAACCATTAAACCGCATAACTATCAAAGTTTTTTTTTTTGCAAATGTCTCGAAAACTAAAGCCGAGAGACAGCAACACGTACATGAGAAAGTTGTTCGAAATGATGTCTTTGACAACATACACTTCAAGGTAAAAGTAACTGAAGCTGGGTCCCTTATTGTTAATATTTACCACAAAATGTAATAAAACTCGATTTTTATCGAGTTCGAATAGTTGATTCATGTAGCCGTTTTTCTCGGACTATTTCGTTTTTCCCGTACGATAGCTGTACTCGCCGCCACATCTAGTACCTTGTCGATAGCACTATAACTTACATGAACGCACGATTTTAATTTAAATTTGTACTTGAATCAAGCGAGATGCAGGTGAGCGACAGCGGCCACGGTCTTCGACGGAAGCGCAGACGGAAGTGGAGGAACGAAGACATATTGAGAGCAACGGGGTTGACTGGTAGAAAATAGGGGATGTAAATTGTGGCGGGAAATTGGAGCTATTTCAAGTGACCTTAGATATTTGACAGTGAACTTTGTGAAATCTCCGGCATATTTATGTGTTTGATTGATTTATTTGTAAGAAGCAACCGTAATGCTTGTTTCCCCTTTATTCGATAAGATTCATTTTATTTTATCACACTATTGTCGAATTTATTTTTGGCAATCATCTAATTTTCACAAAAATATTCGAGTGTAATTAATTTTTCTGTTTCTTCAATAGGGCATTAAAGCATTTTTTTTTTTAATGAATAGGTTTCTATTCGATTAATAGTAATTTGGTGATTTGAAGTGAAGGTAAAGCGGATAGAGAGTGACTACAAAAAAGTGTTCTACGTTGTACGTAAGGAAAATGAACGTTAATAGCATAGAGAGTCACGCTGGTATTAAATCTAATTTTGCGGAAGCGGTTTTGCGACTTATTTATGCTTTTCACGAAGATTAATGCCCTACTGCACGAGCCCCTTAAGTATTGCTACTGAAGCGACTCCTCTTATCCACAATCAGTGTATTTTTTTCAGCCATCGCTGCAAGTTCAATGATTCTCTGATATTCACTTCTCGGTTAATATCTAAGTGTATACATCTTTTATATGTATGCACAAAAAACTTAAAAGGAAAACAAATTTACGTTCGCTGTGTTTAATAAATTGTCGATACTTTTATTACGCAATATTTGATCCTCAATCCTCCAATATTCAATATAACATGGATATCCATTAATCGACGCTTAATCTTTCATGTTACAATACTCAGCATACCCGATACTTTCCATTGAACGCCTAGTTTTCAATTTTCCATTAATTAATTAGTTTCGTCACTGCCAGCCACGCACACTCTATACTCTCACGCCGCAGAATTAATAGTATGTTAATTATTTTCGATGCACCCATTCTTCAAACGTTTTATGCATATTACTCAACTAAAAATGTTTCCACTAAGGTAAGCAATTAATTTATTCCAGCATGAAACGATGAAAATCTATCTATACCCAGAATTGGTCATAACTGAAAGACAAAATCAAACATTTTTCTTATAAAAATGCCTAAATTTAAAGAAAAAGATAGTTGCATGTAAGGAAATTCATTTATTCAAGCATGAAACGATGAAAATTCTATTTTTATACCTAGAATTGGTCATAATAAAGGGAAAAAATCAAACACTTCTCTCATAAAAATGCCTAAATCAAACGAAAAAAACAGTTCTTTGTTAGGAAATTAATTTACTCAAACATGAAACGGAGAAAATTCGATTCATACCGCCAATAACCAGTAGATGAATGGTTTCATCTTGGATGACAATTTTGTAAAGCAAAAGTTTCCATTCAAACTGTTAGTTTTATAAAATGACGAATGCTCCTTCTTTAAAATAGAAAAAAAAACAATAATATAAATCACAAATTTAATTTTACTATAACTGTCGATTAGTCTACAATTCGTTTATCTACTGGACTTTGTCTGTCTGCGGGCTTGCTCACCTTGCATTGCACTTGTTCTTCAACCGTGAAATCAGGAAATAACTGAACTAAACCGAACTAAGCGTAATGAATTATCGACACAGTTTTTCCGCTTTTCCACATTTATTGGAGTGTTTTAGAAAAGTGATATACAAGATAGCAAAGTGATATTTCTCTGTTAAAAAGAAAATCATTGTCACAACGCAAAAATCTATTTTTGACACAACTTTATGATACGAATGACACAACAGTTTACACTGTGTGTACTGCGTTTACAAATCGGCAGAGGGATGTAAGTTTTATGAAGAGATCTCGTGCAGGAAGTGGTGCGGCATTGCGCTTATAAATAAGCTAGGAGGAGGCGTTCGAGGATTAAAATTGATTTCGTGTATATGAAATGTCGCGGGTACCTTCGCACGATCCGCCGCTACCGTTTCGTCGTCCAAGGCGGGCTCCCACCTTCCAAGAATAGCCGCGATTTAGCGGCGGCTTTTAATGCGTCCAGGAGCACGAGATTAGCGGTGACTTGAATAAAATAGAAACCGCAGTCATATGTATACAATAAAAGTATGAAACTTTTAATGAGTTAATCAAAGTATAAAAGCGTTCCGGCTATCAACGTTTTGTTACACCACTTAAAAAATGGAACGCCAAAAGAGACATTTTTTTCAAGAAATAAGGATTAAATCATCGGACAAATCAGTTAAAACAAAACAAACAAAATAAAGGAGGAGGATACATAAAAATCTGCGAGAAAAGCATAAGCTTACAAATCGCTGAAAGGGCGAATCAAAAATTACCAAGTCAAACACCCAGAAGAATCTTCAGGGCATGTAAGAGACGAAAGAACGCCAAAAACCACATCAATTTCAAGAAATAAAAGTTTAGTCACCGAACAAATCAATTAAACCAAAAGAAAAGGGGAAACTTAGATATGTGAGAGAACAGAATAAACCACCGAAATGATGAATCAAGGACTACCCAGATAAACATTCAGAAGAAGGATTCAGGAGACGAAAAATTTCCAGCGTTTAATGTTTTTATTCTGTTGTAGAGGAGATGGTTCAAATACGGGCTAGTTAAAGTTTCAGATATCATATTAGGTGCTTCATCTTACTGGCAGTAATGAGAAACTACGGTTCGAAATTCAAAGAAAGCCAGGGGAAGATTTCACAGGGATGCTTGTTTCATCTTCTTATCGATAATCTGTTGAACTCAGAGCCAATTTGCCAGCAGCACTCCATTGCTGGCATCGCAAGCTTCTTCCGACATAAATTGTTTAATAATCACATAGTAATGCCTGACACCTCTCTAAGCATCCCTGAACAAGTGGTCTAAATCTAGACTACAGGATGAAATTCGTCAGGGGAATTACCCAAAGGGGACATTCGAGTTGCATATATTGCAAGCATCTTTTCTCTGAAGATTTTGAAGTAGAACTTTGGACGTGGTGTTCCTAGTGTAACCTGTGGGCACGGAAAATGCTTGTGCAAGTGTTGAATGATATATATCTACGTTTACAACAATTGCAAACGAACTATCAGCATTTACCTTTTTTTAGCAGTATTTGGGACATGTTTCAAAACATTTTAGTCCGAAAGTATCCAGTTTGTACTTTTAGATTATTTCAAGGGTAGCCTGTATTTAGACTGCACTTTTAAACACGAGCATTTTCACTGTTACTTTAAATACACAATTTATAACAAACACGATTTTTCTTCAGCTTATTGGACCAGCATATCGTATAGCAAATTTGTTGTAGATATTCACTGTAGAATTAAATTGTCAAAATCTTCAACTAGCTTGACAACAATGTCTGAAATAAAAGTGGTAGCCGTAGCGCATATTTGGACCATTTCCACTACTATTTAAAAACAGGGAACGCCAAGAAACACATCTATTTCAAGAAATAAAAATCTAGTCATAGAACAAATCAGTTAAAACAATAAAAGGAGGAAACTTAAAAATCTGCGAGCAACAAATGAACTTAAAAATCACCGGAAGGATGAATAAAAAATGATGAAGATAGACGCTCAAAAAAAAGCTTCAGTGGATGGAAAGAGGGGAGAGGTTTGAAGGCCGATATCTGCTTCGGAAGCATTCACGCGGTACTTATTAACGAGTACGCGATCTGGCCGCACGTCATTCAAGTGCGTCATTTTGTCGGCTGAGCTTTATAAACCAGCCTGTCCGATATGGGGAATAGGCTCAGAGAACCGGCAGACCGGGTATTAGGGTTGTGAATTTGGCGACCGCCTAATGCTCTCCCCTCCTTCACCCCCCCCCCCGTCTTTTTTCTCTTCGACTAACGATTCTCCATCGAAATCTGTTCGTTAACGTGTCCGGTAGGCCAACGGATCTCGAGACTTATGGGTATGATGGCCAGCCTTGAAGAAGGATATTTAAATCCTCTTCTTCAACGCGATTTGCAAAGAAACGTACGATACGTGAATTTTATCGATCTACAATTTCAATCCGCAAGAGTGATTGTTATGTTTTTATGGTAGATAGCAAATGCACTGGTCCGTCTGCCTATGAGCTGAACCTTAGAGTAGTACGATGTTCGTTAAATATGTTAGTAATCACTTTGAGTTATGGCGTTTTACGTAGAAGCTTCGAAGAAATGCTGATGGGAGGCGTTGGTGTCGCTGGACATTATCGCAGTACGAAGTGTAGAATGAGTTGCCCTAGTATGGATTACGTGCCTAATATGAAGTACCACGATGTTAACCAATCCTGATATTTCCATTCGTTGGCGACAGATACAGTCGGTTACGTTTATCATTTACTTGAACTATTGAACATATGCCGAATTTATAAGAAAGCACTTGTTGGCAAAAGAATATTGAAGCGAAATTCACATATGAAATGATTTACACGTAAGAAGGTGTTATTATGGTTTATAATTCTTTAAATAAAAACAATTATTAGACACGTTACTTACTTATTTCTATCCTACTTACCTTCTTCTAAGGAGTAAACACCATATAATGTGCTATTCGATATTGGGCGTATACTGTATATGTATGTAATATTTCATATTAGGAGCACTATCAGCCAAATATGGGAAATGAGAAACTCAGTAAAAATAATAGATATTGTCTAAATCGTCATTATGTTTTCAATTTGTCTGTTACCTATCAAAAGAGAAGACATTGTAAACAGGTATAGCATGTGCTTGAAAAAGCAGTATGTATTCCATATTTGGGCAACTCACCCTACATCGATTCGATTTGTACGGAACTGCTATAGTATAATTTAGTAAGAAGGTATTATTACTAAGATTGGTATTCGAAATAAAAACATTAATCTTGTAAATCCAAAAAATATCGTCTGGGAAAAATACTTTTTTTTTATACTATCGACATTAAATGCACAGTAAATATTTACAAATTGAAGCGCTATAAGCGCTTATACAATTCAAAGGCTTATCATAAGTCCGATAATATTCTGTGAACGAGCCTCTCAAATAAATTATTCCAGAGATACAAAATTAAAAAGAAGAATGTGCAGAATATTTGCCTGCGTTCTGCGATCTCGCGAAAGTATCGGCGTCTTCGAAATGATTCGGATCGATTCCGGTTTGTCCAAATTCATTCCACGGCGAAATCACCGCCGCGGGTCGCAGAGAGTATCGAGGAACCCGCGAGTCTTTTGCGATCCGACCACGATTGTTACGCTCCACGATTCTAAAAGAGCAGAGAGGAGAAGAGAGCGAAGCCGAGTCAAGGATGCCACGCGAGCGTTGCGATTCCAAGAAAGACCACCCGAGCAATCTACGACGGGACTCCTCTCTTGGGAGGCAACCGGAGCACCCTTTTCTTTTATCTTATTACACCGGAACATTACCCACTGTGATCGCCCCATATCTGGAAATCGTGTTATCGAGATCGTTCATAGCGAGTATACATCTATACCGGCTAACAAATATTTTTTCTGAATGTTCAACAAACATTAATTGTACATTACGAGAAAATATCTTTTTCTCAATGTGGAATAAATATTGTATGAATATTTAAATATTAAAAACAGAGTGAATCATTGCATGGATATGTACTCAATATTTTGTGCTACAAGGATACGTTGTGAATGAAACGTGTCTGTACCGCAGTTGTGCAGAATAACAAATGAATTATTTCCTGGATAATAATTGCAAAGTAATTCAATTACGTTATTTTTTAATTATATTGTAATTCGTATTTCAGATATCTTATTCAATGAAGTTACCATATTGTTCGTAATTGTAATTGAAATATAATTACAAGGCGTAGTATTATAAATATGTAGCATTTGTTTCACTTCTTCAAAGTCCGAGTTGTGAGCTATAATTTAGTTACATTGATTTTTAATTATATTATTATTCAATTACATGGATGATTGCAGTAATCAGCAATTGAATTAATTAAAGAGATTGAATTATGTAATTCGCAATTACAACGCAATAAAATACTACGTAATTGAGCTACAATGTAATCGAATTATTTAATTAAATTACAATGTTATTCAGTTATCAACTATGGTCCCTGTACATACATATGTATATGATCTTCTTTGATAAGGATACGGCCAGCGTTTGCTTAGATCTCATGCTTTGTGTTTTATCTTTGCAGGTTTTCCTAATGTTTAATCTCTTAACGCGAGCCACAGTTGAAAAAGTAGATGTATTAGATGAAAGATTGCATATGTAGCTTAGTAGTTGCTTAGCGCTATAGCCTGCACGAAATCAACTAGCATTTCAAGGACATTATGAGGCATTGCCCCCCACCATACAGGCCGACCAACTTGACTCTTTCTCCCCGTTACAATTGTATCAACTCTATCCCTAAACTAATGAGCATTGCAATTGTACGAGTTTTGTATTCAAATTGCAATCAATCAAATTTGTTCAATCTCCATAATCTTTAAAACTAAAAACGCTTCTGTAGGACCCCAATCTTCGTTCAAATCTCCGTACTTCGAATAAAACTACATTCGACCCTTTAAGGACAGCCGTATTAATAGAGTTTCAGTTTTCTGTTAACTTTCCTTTATCCCGTGTTAACATGGTCCTACTAAATCCAGAACCACTTTCATTTTAGACATGGTCATCAAACTAGTTGAACGTTTTAACAATTTAATTCTACAGTGGATATCTACAACACATTTGCTATACGATATGCTGGTCAAATAAGCTGAACAAAAATCGTGTTTGTTATAAATTGTGTATTTAAAATAACAGTGAAAATGCTCGTGTTTAAAAGTGCAGTCTAAATACAGGCTACCCTTGAAATAATCTAAAAGTACAAACTGGATACTTTCGGACTAAAATGTTTTGAAACATGTCCCAAATACTGCTAAAAAAAGGTAAATGCTGATAGTTCGTTTGCAATTGTTGTAAACGTAGATATATATCATTCAACACTTGCACAAGCATTTTCCGTGCCCACAGGTTACACTAGGAACACCACGTCCAAAGTTCTACTTCAAAATCTTCAGAGAAAAGATGCTTGCAATATATGCAACTCGAATGTCCCCTTTGGGTAATTCCCCTGACGAATTTCATCCTGTAGTCTAGATTTAGACCACTTGTTCAGGGATGCTTAGAGAGGTGTCAGGCATTACTATGTGATTATTAAACAATTTATGTCGGAAGAAGCTTGCGATGCCAGCAATGGAGTGCTGCTGGCAAATTGGCTCTGAGTTCAACAGATTATCGATAAGAAGATGAAACAAGCATCCCTGTGAAAGCTTTGGACATGGTAAAATAAGTCAAATGGCACATTTTATAAGATATCACGTTAACAAAACAATTAGAAGCCATTATCCACTTGCCCTGGCTTTCTCTGAGTTTCGAAACGTAGTTTCTCATTATTGTCACTAACAATGAAGCACCTAATATGATATCGTAAACTTCAGCTAGCCCATATCTGAACCATCTCCTCTACAACAGAATAAAAACATTAAACGCTGGAAATGTTTGGTCTCCTGAATGATCTTCAGGGTGTCTATCCTGGTAATTCTTCATTCATCATCTCAGTGGTTTTTAGGTGTATTCTGTTCTCGCAGATAATTTAAGTTTCCCCTTTTCTTTTGTTTTAATTGATTTGTTCGATGGCTAAACCTTTATTTCTTGAAGTTGGCGTGCTTTTTTGGCGTTCTATTTTTTTAAGTGGTATAACGAAACATTGGACGCTGGTACTCTTTCTTCCCTTACATATTCTGAAGATTCTTCTGAGTGTCTATCTTGGTAATTTTTGGTTCACCCTTTCAGTGATTTGTCAGTTTATGCTTGTCCCACGGATTTTTAAGTGTCCTCCTATTTGAACCATCTCCTCTATATGAAAAATTAACATCAATATTAGAATTTCTCAGGATAAAAAGCATCCTACAGTGACTACATTTCGAAATAAGCAGCTTATGTTCCCCTACTTTCCTTTTCCCCTCGAAAAAATCAGCACAGTTGCAATTTCGCAGGGGACACCTTACAAATGAAGATCCGCATCTACGCATCGCGGCGAGTTTCCATCGATAAACTTACTGTTCGAAAAATTGTAGAGCAGGCAAAAAGCCCGGTAATACGAAGACGCGAGTCCGCAACTTTTCTGGCAGGAAGGATCGATCGATCGGCTCCGTCCGGTCGCTCACTTCCTTTCCTCCCTGATTCCTCTGAATCCTCGTTTTCTTTTAACAAAAAAAGAATCTGTTCCTCTCTCTTATCTTGCACCGCTTTAATTCCAAGTCCCGCTACCTTCCTAGCTTCGCTTCGGTATAGGATGGAATCGTTTCGTTTCGTTCTCTCAAAGTGGACCGATGCTTCGAAATGAGATAGGAGGTCGGGGGAGGAGGACGAGAAAAGTTGGAAGAAGCCAATCTCAGAAATGAATATGACTGCTGAAAAATTCACAGAACAATCCGCGGGTCCAGTCGCTGAATACCGGCTTGTTTGTTTGTTTGCGCGCCTATTTCCGCTCTCGTTTATATGCACGCGCATCAGTCTATTTTAGCGTGTGTTCGGAGCATGCACCTATTCTGCTCGATGAATACGCTGCGCAGTATGCAGGTGGGTACCTGTGCTCAAGATCTGGATCAATCCAGGATGCTGATAATCTCAGTGTTATTATTATTATTATCATCATTAGAGCCTCATTTCGTATGTTTGATACTAAGAACCAAACATAGACTCAAATTGATTACTTCTTTTTCTAATGCTATGTTAGGTACAGCCTATGTTAGAATACGTTAGGTTACTGGCACCGGAAGCGATGCAATGAGGTAGCAAAATTAGACTGACGTTGGAAGTTGAATATTTCATAACCAAAACGTGGGGGGGGGGGGGGGTGTAGAAACATTGTACTTAAAGAGCTCTGTGAACATGTTGTTGATCTTGAAGCATGTAGTTTTTAACGCCTGATCATTTTACGACGTCACTATATCGCTTCCAGGGACAGTAATTGGAATCCGCCAGGTTAAGTTAGGATCTAAGAGCGTTCCTTTTTTTCTATTGGTTCTCTTTATAGTCGCATGAAGTACAATGTCATTTTCGATGTCAGCTTCGTTTGCTTAAATTACAGTTTATAAAGCTTAAATGAAGTAACTTATTAGGCCCTCAATTTTGTTGCTGTACAGTTTTATTTCTTTTAAGAATTGTAGCACATTAACCAATTTGGTTGGATCCTCCAACAGTTTCTGTCATCCTTAATTACTTTCGTTCAGCTTTGGACTTCTTTAGATTCATCGGACTCGATGCAATTATATTGCTTTTCCTTCATCCCCCTTTGCTCCGTTTCGCATCACTAATATCGAGCAAGGGAATACTGGAAACACCGATGCAGCAATCCTGACCGCTTTTGCGTTGCGACACTGCTTTCGATTCCTTCGGCGGTGGCGAAGTGAGGAATGCGTCAAACAGGTCCACGCTGATCGGTTTCTTCTCCCGGTTCATCGCGTTAAAGTTTTTCCGCGCTGAGAGCGATAAACCCGTGCGAAACGGACGACCTGGTTGCATGTCGTGGTTGTTCTGTCTTTCTTCGAATTCCACGTGCATTGGTACACCACTGCAAACTCACGCAGTAGAATTGTACGTAGAAACGCCACTGTGCGGGCGTTTTTTAATTGTTTTATCCTTGACGCGAAATGGAAAAGGAGGAATAGAGAAATGAAAGGGGACGGCGAAGTGTCACGTTTATAATTCAGCTCATTTAACTATCTGTTTAGAGAATTGTGGTAAATCAGATGTGCTCTACAGAGTGTTTCGCTACCTCAAACAAATATTTTAAGAAATGATTGCCGAGGCGATTCTGAACAACTTTTTCCATTGCCAAAATGTTGGTTAAGGCTTCATTTTTGAATTATTCACGAAAAACGCTGACCAATTAGAGCACGGGTGGAGCACGCCTTCAGCCGATAGAAGGCTCACTGTTGAGCATCCGCTCTACGCGCGTCCTGATTGGTCAGTGTTTTTGTTAATCATTCAAAAACGAAGCTTTAGCCATCATTTCGGCGAAGGAAAAAGTTGCTCAGAATTGCCTCGGCAATCTGTATAATACTCTTTTAGACATATCCGCAAAAGGTACGGCAATCAGGGGGGAAATTCAGGCAACTTTAAAGTCTCCATTTGGAGGGTTCAGAAGCCAGTCAGTGTAAGTTTTACTTTTCCTCAAAACTTTTAAGGAAAAATGGCTATTTTCTTATGCTTCTGGAGTTATATTCATTTGCATATTATCTTGCATTAAAAACAGTTTTTGGACTTTTACCAGCATTGTCACCTTTTTTTGCAAGTAGATTGTAAGAACCTTATATCTCTTCGATTTCATATTAGTAGATTTACACTGATTGGCTTCTGAGCCATCCATTTACACGCTTCACTGTAAGCGAAGTGATGGGGACACTTCTAACCAATGACATTGCCTGTTCAATTAACTTGGTCACTCTGACATCTCTTCCTTCTTGCACGAGCAAAGCATCAAAGTGATTTCATCGAAGAACAGTTTCCCTCTACTTAATTTGGTCACTCTGACATCTCCTCCTTCTTGCACGACCAAAGTATCAAAGTGATTTCATCGGCGAACAGTTTCCCTCTACGCGTAACGGAAAGATCAATTCCTTCGATTGTCGAAAGTAGTTTCAGCCAAACGGATAGCAAAACACGCGGAGTGCGCTTGGCACGAACAGAGCAAGGCATTAAATCCCAACGGACAGCGAAAGTGTTGCTTCGTCATTTGACGGTCGGCCAGCGATAAGTTAAAGTGAGTAAACGTACTGTATACAATACTGTATACAATTTGATCCAAGAAGGTATATGATTTCGATGTCCTATGAATCGCCGCAACACCGTGACGATCTGACAAGCACCAAAGTTGCATGGAAGAATTCGAAGATCGTGGCTGATAAAACCGCGACGCGGCGTTACCTGAGTCGACGTGGAACCACGATGCATACGTAACCACGAGGGAAAGTCGATTGTCGAAGGAAGAGGGTCTTTTCATTCTCGAATTGAGAGAGTGAAATCGCTGATTACATTACGATCAATTTCGATCGTGGAATCATTGATACCTAGCCGGGGTGGTAGAATAATTTTACAATTAGGTACAGAGGAATAGGGTAAACTCTAGGAGAAATGCCGCACTTTTGGTTAAGAGACAATAACGGATTTGGTTTCGCACGAATTAACACGTTTTATTTATTCTAACAAGAATAGAGGAGAACTAAATATGGGCTAGTTGAAGTTTCAGATCGTATTAGGTGCTTCACCTTAGTGTAGAGGAACTTTGAAATGCGGCTTTAAACAAAACAATAAACAATCTCTCCTGAATTCACCCTAATAGGAAGAGTAAACTCTATTTCTTATATCTCTTACATATTCTCCTCTAACTGCCTAAATTTTGTATTAAACTTTTCGCAATAGAGGGACCTACACAATGGATTAAGCGAAGCATCTTCAACGACGCAATAGATAGGCAAAGAGGCTAAAAGGGCTTTAGAGAAGCGGAAGAATCTCCCCGAAAAACCGAGTTCCCGCCTCTTGAGGCATCGTAAAGCGGAGGAAAGAGAGTCTCCGAGGTATACAACGGCATGTCACCAATGGCAATTCTTACCGTGATAGCTCAACGAGACAAAAGCTCGCGGGACAGCGCAGCACTTGGCCTATCCTTCTCTATGAACTGTCGAAGTGGATCGTGTGCAACGACGAACAGGCGGAAGTGCAGCGGCTCGAGAGAAGAGGAATCGTGTTCACCGAAATGAAGACTGTAACCAACACTCGTGTGCATACGTACGTATACATGTATCTACAAATGAACAGTGGAAATGAAATAAAAATAATATTAATGAATTTATAATTATAATGAAACTAATTATTGTATTACGCTATTGTAATGGAAAAGTTTGGGTTTTCGGAAGTAGTGTTTGAAGGTTCTTTTATCAGCAAGACCCTACACAGTTCATGGAATGAATCTTGTGCCTAGTTAAGAAACTCTTATGTAAATTATATTGCGAGATGTTATTATTTCTATAATAATAAGATTGGCTAGGATGAAGGTCTGATTTATTTGCCTGCTTTAAAAATTATATTCTTTGCTATAATTATCATTCAAACAATAAATCGCCTGCACTCGAAAGGGGAATGATCTGAAAGCTCAAAGTTCACGAAGGCTCTTTATCCACGTACGAACTAAACAATCTCCTTCTACACCTCGAATCTCAAGCCTCGCCCCCTCCCCCCATTTTTAAAGCACCCTGTAAGTACTATAAGCGCCCCAGGAGAAGGCGCACTTCCTACAAGCTGAAACTACACAGGGAAACGAGAATTCTTCTGCTCACTCCAGCCACTCCCCACTACTAAGAAGTCGTTGCATTTTACTTTGTCGCGTTTTCTTCGTTCGCACATTTCGTTACGCGAGGGACTTCCATACGTGACATTTCTGCCTAGAAACAGCAACGCACCGCGTCTTATCTGGATCGGGGCGGTAATCGACACTGCGAGTGGAGGACACCCCGGGGTGCCTATAATAGGTACACGCTTGCACGGAAAGCCTCCCCACCAAGTAGAACGCTGTCCGCGACACCGGTAGAGATACAGCGAAGGCGGGAAACGAAGAAAGTACTACCAGCGACGACAGCTGGAGCAAGGAGTGGTTCTGTTGCTGGCAGCAGTGCTTAAACAAAATAGAATTCCGCGGCGAAACTGTTCTCCGCAGCGCGCACATGTTTCTCGGCCGCGCACGACGAGAGAGTGGAACCGTGCATGAACAGAGGAGGGCGCACGTGCACAGTGGGCCAGATTGAAGAATTAGCTGTTCATTTGCTAAAAATTCAGATTCCTCATATCGATATTTGACGAATGTATATTGTTTTCCAAATGTCCATCACATTGAAAACTGATGAAATTAATGGGGTTTATTAAAAATTGTGGTTAAAACAAGCATTTAAAAATCACACTTTTATAGATACCATTTTTCACTGAAAAAATTACTTTTCTTCATATTGATGCCCCGGAAAACCTATTAAACATTACGTGCCCATTTTTTTTAATGAATAGCATACGTCTATATTGTGAACGCACCTGAAATTAAAAATTATTGTTCATAATTTATTAGAAAAAATAATAGTCAGTGAACTAAAGGCAATCGTCAAATTTTTTCACATTTGACAAGAGATATCTTTCAAGTTTTACAGAGTTATGCGTCCTATGGAAGTGGAATATTTGCGGCGTTAATTTCTCTATAAAATCATGCAAGATTCACTTCCCCCCTCGTCCCACCCGATAAATTATTATTGTTTGAAGCGTCGCGTAACACGCATCACAGCGACGAGTCGCGTCGCGCGAGACGCATAAACGGCGCGCTATACGTTTTCCACTAGCGTTAATGTATACATCTGCTTTTCTACTTATTTTCGCAGTATTTCGTTTACCACTTATACATCTATAAGGAAGAACAAACTGCATAAGACAACTCCTCAGAAGAAAAATTTTGTACAAGAGGTTCGATTCTTCTTCTTTTGGAACTTATTGAAAGATTGCTGAATTATTAAACGGATGACCTTTGTGTATTAGAACTAGCCGAACTTGCAGATGGAATATTTGCTAACACTGAATTTGGGTATACAAAATCATTTTGTAACCACACCTGATTCTGTTTAAAAAACATTGATTCCGTATAGTTAGTTTTCGTCCATCTTTTTTTTAGAATAGTGGCAAATACTTTCAATTTTTTTCCTCAATTCTTTTTCACACGTTATTGTATACATCCGATATTTTTATATCCTCAATTTCGGCGGAAAGCCGCAAAATTGGTAAAAAACATACACGTTCTGATATTTTTAATGATGAAATTGAAAGACTAGTGTTAAAAGAGGACCTCCAAGACGATGATGATTCTTTATAGATAATAAATAAAAGTTTAATAATAAAATATAACAAAAATAACAATGATTTTTTTCTTTATAAGCTGAAAATCCATATGGTTCATTTATTATATTCACTAACTTTCTAAAATATAAAGCTTATTTTTATTTGAATATATTTAATTTTTCTAATAACAAAGTAGTCACACATTCTTGTTATCTGATTAAATGTAATAAAACTCATTGATTCAAGAATCATGGACTATTCTACTTGTTTGAAAAGACTGAACAGCTAGTTTCCATTTATTGGTCATTCACATGTCATCACGATTTTTCAGGCATTTCTGATGTTCCGACAAAAAATGTTTTCAACCAAAAATTAATCACCTCTGATTATGAAATATGAAAAATCAAAAGATTCTCTTTTTTTTTTTTAATAAAACATTTAAATCCCCTTGATTTTTTAATCGTCACTATATGTTTTTTACTTAATAATGTTATAGCTAACGTCAAGACGAATTCAGCGACCTATATACTGCGGCATTTAAGTCTTGAAATAACGCTAAAATAGTTGTGAACAGCTAATTCTTCGATCTGGCCTACTGTGACGCGGGGCGACATAGAAAAAAGGTGGCCCTCGTGGAGGAGCCGACTATACACGACTAACAGCTGGCGGCGATTGGTCGAACGACCCAAAAAGGGTTGGATTTTCGAGAGAGCATCGCAGCGTAAAGGGGTGGGGTGCTCGAGGACGCTCGAGATTGCTGGAGCACGCAGCTATGCACCGCGTGTACGCTCCGCGCGATCTGCTACCAGAAGGGGGCGGAGGGCACGAAGAAGGGGTAAGAAGTGGAAAAGAGAAGATGAACAGGGTTGGAAAGGACGAGATGTATGCAACAACGGTGGCATCGCGTACGCTCGGCTTTTCTCCGCTCGAGAGTACTTCTTCCTCCTCTCCTGTACTTGCTACTCCTCTCGATGACTAGGCGAAGAGAGGCGACGAGATACAACAGCGCGCGGAGCACAGCCTCGAGCTTGTTTCCCACAACCTCTGCTTACGGAAGCTTGTTAGGGAGATTCGCCATTTTTACCGATCCCTCCTCCATGCTATTCTACGGGCACGCATATGAGCACGTCTGTGTATTTCTTATACGCCACATGTACGGTGGTATTGGCCCCCCTTCGATTTTTGGGCTGAGTTATGAATTGGTGCATTGGCGAGTGGTCGAATTGTGTTGATTGCACCGCGATTTCAGGATGGGACTGATTAGAAATAGGCGTATTGGAAGGAGTCAGTTGAAGAAGTTGAAGTAATAATAAGTAGGTAGCATAAACTTGCTTAATTCGTACCCCTTAAGAAGAAACGGTTATTACACGAAAAGTAACAGGAAAAGTCTCACACAGTCAATGGTAATCAACTCTTTATTAATAAACTAATCTAAGGTAATAAAAAAAAAAAGAAAAACAAAAAGTAATCAACTTTTAATCATAAAAGCGATTTAGTTTTTGTTCTGGAAAAAGTACGATTTAGGATTACTGTTCCTATCGCTTGTCCTAATTCGCACCTTCAGATTTGACGGCTACAACGATCGCATAAATATTCAAAAGCTTGTCTATTTGACCCTGCACAAGGCATATGTACCACATTATACACTTTGTGCATTTTTTTATATGAACTGTGTTAATATTCAGGAAGCTGCAGTTCTTCCGATTGATTTTTCCTGAGTTGCTATAGTGTTGCATTTTATGATCACAAAACAGTTTCTAGAACCTAAGTCTCTGCCTCGGTGCTGATGGGATTTGGTTATCATAAAATGCAAAGGCTCAAACGCGGCCACCGTTGCCATATAGGAGAGCATCGTTGCCATATAGGCGTACACATGATGGTACGAAATGGGCATATAGCCAAGCTTTTAGTTAAGTTTATCACACTGAAGTATAGGACGGTGATCGTTAATTTAAAAACAAGGAACAACTTTGAGGATAGCCATACAAGGTGAATCTAGAAACTGAGACAGGTTACTGCTCTTTTTTAAGTAAGAATAAAAAAAAATCATAGAGGAAAAAGTCATTAAGCATAATACATCCTAACTTCCCATGATCTTATTTTTTTGTGGATGCACCGATGCACCCGCCAGGTGCAATTGCACTTTATCCTTCAATGCGACATATTTTTTTTTTTAGGTAAACCAATCGATCCCTTTTAATGTTCTACGTATGAAAGTATTAACTCAAGATCATCGAAATGTCAATGCTTCACACGATATTTGACATCTTATGCCAGAAACGTACTTCATTACAATAAGTATTCGAATGTTCCACCATCGCACTCTAAGTATTTTGTAACGCGTTTTTTTTTTCGCATTTTACATTACATGTTTTAGTTGACTTGCATTGGCATTCAAACAATGTATTTTGATACGCTCCTTTAAATCACCAACCGATACAAAAAGACGTGAATTCACCTTATCTTTTTAAACAAACCCAAAGAAAAAGATCCAATGGATTCAAATCCGCCGAAGCAGCTGGCCAAGGCGTAGGGCTATGAGTGCCGAACCATTTTCCTTGGCAGATATTGTGCAAATGTCTTGTGGCAATTTGGATATTATGGGCTGGTGCGCCATCTTGCTGATAATATTTTAATTTTAATCTTTGCCGAAACGAAACATCAGCAAGAATAGTGGGCAATGTATTGTGAAAAATACCATTTAAAATGTTATCGTTAAAACATGTAAAGAAAAATTTAAAAAAAAAGGGGGGGGTTAGAAAATGTTTAGAGTGCAATGGTGAAACATTCGAACACTTGTAATTGTAATAAACTACGTTTCTGACGTAAGATGTCAAATATCTCGTAAAGTATTGACATTTCGATGGCCTTGGGTTTATACTTCTACATATAGAATATTAAAAGGGATCTACTGGTTTGATAAAGAAAAAGTGGGTTGCATTAAACAATAAGGTGCGATTGCACCTGGCGGGCGCATCGGCGCATACACATAAAAAGTAAAGTCATAGGAAGTTAGGACGTATTATGCTTAACGATTCTTTTCTCTACCATTTTTCTCTATTTTTACTTTAAAAGAGTGCAGGAACCTGTCCCAGTTTCCAGAATCACCCTGCACTTTCACACAGGAATTTGTCTGATCAATTCTCGCAAATAGTAATTACACGAACTCCTTATGCATTACGTCAAAATTTTACTGAGAAGTACCCCAAAAACTTAATTTCTTTATACTTCTTCATAGACTGATCCTATAATAACCCGGCTTGTTAATGGTGTATTTCCAACTGTTATTTAAACTTTTCGCCGCTGGAAGTGCTTGTAACTATCATAGTTTAAACAAAGATTTAGGCGCAGATACGAATTAAGCAAGTTTACCCTACATAATAATAAGTAGGCGCTTCTATCTAGAAAATGGATGCAGGATATTTTCTTAAGTTTTA
Source organism: Holcopasites calliopsidis (assembly GCA_023838395.1). Lineage (NCBI taxonomy): Eukaryota > Metazoa > Arthropoda > Insecta > Hymenoptera > Apidae > Holcopasites > Holcopasites calliopsidis. The sequence continues at coordinate 139,936 of JALHAQ010000076.1, forward strand.
TAAAGATAACATGGAATTAAATGTACAAGGATTAAATAATTTTAGATGAAAGTGATCCAATATCTCAGTACTTTGACTCGGTTCAACTAGTAGTAATAGTTCAGTTCAATATCTTAGCAGCTCAGTAGTAGCAATATGTCAGTAGTGTTATTTGGAAAACCTGCCACGTTTTTAACACCGATTGGCTCTATATCTATTAAGTTTTTTTCACTAATTCTCCACATTAATGATCATCTGCGACTGCCAAACCATACCAGCTTCGGGCTACCCCAATGTCACAAGAGCACTCATACTCCTCACCTCCATATTTCCTCCTCACACATTTTCTTCCGCACCCATTCCTTTCATTTCTTTTTTCTCCATTTCATCCTCATCTCGGAGTACGCGTTACGCCCCAGTTACAGCGATTCCCCCTTCTCCATCCAGTATGTTTCCGGCGCACCACAAGCACCCGCTTGGACCGCGATAATAATGCTGGAGAAATGAACAACTATCAAGGAAAGGGGCCCTGAGAGGGTTAGGGGGCCACCAGATGAACCTCAGAGGGTGAAAGGATGCAGAAGTGGAGGAGCAAAAAGAGGGAAATGCAAGAACACGCAGAACCCGATCACTTTTTTTTTCCTTCGACCTTTTCTTTTGAATTTTCTCGTACTCGACTCGAATACCACGACGACATGTACATATGTGTGTATGTTTGTGGATGTCGTTGAACAAAGAGGACCAGCGGATCCGTGGCGCAACCCCACGATGAAAAATCATCCCCTCTTCCACGATTTTTATTCTTTTCCTGCTGCTGTCCAGTCCCTGGGTTCGATCGAGAGTCATACATGAGGGTAATGAACGGAAATCATTTCGCTGTGAAGAAAATGCTTGTCCGATAAGTCCGTGCTGCTGTTACGACAACGTGGAAATTTTATTTCCGCGAGCACGCTGTACCAATTAATGGATCGCATTATTCTTGCCAGTTGAATTGAAATTAAAGTGTTAAATGGAATAAGTTAATAATCTTTCGTTAATTCAAAATTAATATCGCAGGGGTTAGCACTGATTTACTTGAAAGCCTTATCCATTGTTCACTTTTAAATGGTTTTCAGTATTTAAGTAAAATGTTCAACGTAAATCATATGGTATAAATACAGACTTTACAAGAAAAATTCATACATTAATCAGGGAGTAGTTAACTCAAAAAGAGGAATCAGGAACTTGTTAAATTTCTGTCACTAACTCAAACCTTTGCTGACTCATAGCGTAATTATACCCCTCGACTCCGTCAATGCAACATAATACAAAAATTCTTTGTCAAAAAACAGAGTACTGTTCCATGCGTGAGTTACACGGTAGAAAATCACCCCAGCTTCTGCTACTCTTCCTTTTCTACCGCTGCCACCGTTCCCTGTCGCTGCCTCCGTTCCCGGAACGACCCGAACGGAAATCACCTTGCCACGGACAAAAAAGAAGGATCACCCCATAGGCAGTTGGGTATACGCAACGAGTAATGGCCTCTTCTCCGACAGAGCCTCAAGCCCCAACTACCTACACAGTTTTTCCGGAAAGTTCCCGGACTGATTTTTTCTTGGAGTTGCTATTCGACTTCTGGGGTTGGTAACGCGTGAAATAGTTACATTCACATCTCAGTAGTTCCCTATCATTGGTTGGTCGTGTTTTGTTTCATCTACGCCTAATGTCACCTGTTCTGCTAAGAAAAACATTTCTAAACTCGTCACGATGGAACAGCGTGCTGCTATTAAATTTTGTCTGAAATGCGGTAAATCAGCCTCAGAAACTTTTAATATGTTGCAAAGGGCTTATAGCGATGATTGTCCATCGAAAAGCACTGTTTATGAGAGGTACAAACGATTTCGCGATGGTCGGGTGTCGTTGGAAGAAGATCCAAGGGTTGGACGTCCACGCACAACCACCGACGACGAAAATGCGCAATCCATTCGTGATCTTCTGACTAAAGATCGTCGTTTAACGTGTAGAATGATTGCAGAAGAATTAATGTAGAATTCACAATGTAGAATTCAGAGTTAATGCAGAAGAATTAAGTTGCGGAGAATGGTTCTTGTTGCACGACAACGCACCGGCCCACACTTCATGTGTAGTGAGTCAATATTTGTCCAAAAAAACGGGTCACAATGATTGTGTACCCACCCTACTCGCCCAACTTACCACCTGCCGACTTTTACCTTTTCCCAAAATTAAAACTTCATATGAAGAGGACACAATATCAGTCGGTTTCTAGCATTCAACAAACTGTTACGCAATATTTAAAAACAATTCCACAATCTGACTTTCCTAAGGCATTTGAAAATATTCTCGAACGCTGCGAAGGGTGCATTGAGAAGGAAGGGGACTATGTAGAAACACGAAGTAATAAAATTTATTTCTCTACAAAAATTATAAAGTTACACAATTATTCCAGGAACTTTCCGGGCAAACCGTGTACATATAGCGATTTCTGAAGTGATTTTGAACAAAGTTTTCCTGCACGAAAATACTGGTTACGGCTTCGTTTTTGAATTATTTAGGAAAAACCACTCACCAATCAGAGCGATCAACCGAGAGGGCGTTCAAGACCGTGGTTCAGAGTGCCGCAATCGTCCCTCGGCTGAGGGCGCGCTCTACGCCCGCTCTGATTGGTCAGTGTTTTTCGTTAATCATTCAAAACGAAGCCTTAACCAGCATTTTCGTACAGGAAAACGTTGTTTAGAACCACCTCAGCAATCGCCCCTTAAAATATTGGCATGCAGTAACCGAACACCCTGTATATAGGTACCTATCTACATGCGTGCTCCATTAGCCGCCCATATAGGGACAGTCCGACATGGAAACGGTCAGTTTGTCTGACGAATGTGCCCCGCTTGTTCTGCCTCGCTATTCTTCCGTCTAGGCCTTTGTCCACGGTCTGCGGGTAATATGTTGGTCGATCACCGTGAAAGCATATGACTGCTTCAGCGGGGCTTTTGGGATATCGATGGAATTGTTTCCGGGGATCTTTCCTTCTCGTAGGGCTGGACCGTGGCGTGCTGATTAGTTTGCGTGCATGATTCTGTGTAATACGAGGGCCGATTGCAGGGAAGCAGGATAAAGGGGATCGAAAATATAGGAAAGTTGCTTTAGTATTTTTAGGGGGATAATTTTGATCTAGGCTGAATAATATAGTACTATTAATTTATTGTAATTAATCTTGAAACAATCAGGTGTATGAATTTAGAAAGCTTTTAGAATTTCTTTGGGTTGCTGATTAGAAAGTACAAATCAAATTTTTGAATGGATATTACAACCCCAAAATAATATTAGGAAAACTATTTCCAAACAACCGTCTATTAACTCCGAGCAAAAAATCGTCAATTAATACTTCCTATTCCCTCAGTACCTCAATTAATTCTTCAAAATTATTTATTTAATGCATTCTTCAAAACTTCCCACGAAATGGAGAACACGCTTCACCGCTCCATTATATAGCACTAGCTATTTAAACTATTAAATACAGATCGTAATCCAATCAGCCTCCCCTCCCCCTCCCCCCCCCCCCCCCCCCAAGAAAAACACGAGATACTACGCGGCTATCGTTTCAAGAGGGAAACTCATATTTACTTATCGCGTGAGCAAGCGATACCTTGAAAGGGTAGGAGAGGACCAAGGGAAAGAAGTTGACCTTTTTTACCTGGTCATAGCCAGCGTTTCCTATAATGCCACGCGAGGGGAAAAAAGGGGAACAGCCTTATGGGTCCTCCCTTTTTTCCCTTCTCGACTATCGCGATCGAGTCAGGTCAGACGGAGGCTGGAAAAAGATCGAGTAGTCGAAGACGCCACGAACCGAATACCTCAGAATCGTTCGCCTATGAAATTCTGATTCATTGACCTCCCTCTCGAATGGAGTCGTTAGACTTGTCCGGCAATGATTTGTCGCTGTGACGAATGAAGAAACTTTTATTTGAAAGCGGAGGGCAGGTCGGGTTTCCCGTGTGATCGGCATGAGGGTGAGAACCCAGTCTGAAAACGGTGGATCAAAATATTTTATACGAGATGACAGACGGAAGATTCATTACAAATTATATGATGGATGAAGCTGATAAGGCAGTGGTGAAGTATATTTATGGGAAATTAATAGCTTGATGGGACGTCGTGATAAGGATAAGAATGTAATGAGATTGTTTACGTACAATATACTGCACTATTGAACAATTTAAACTATGTGACAATAGTAGACAAAAGTTAGGATGGAGAAAGGTAGTGATCTAAATATAGACTACCACATTTATTTCAGACATTATTGTCAACTTACAAATTCTTGTTTATTTGGTGGGAAAGACAATGGTGTGTCAAGCCTCCCTATGTATCATGCGATTCCATCATCAGTTGAATAGTAGAGGAGATAGTTTTAATATTGGCTAGTTGAAGTTTAAGATAGTAGGGGAGCCTGGGGAGGCTTGGTACAGCTCTATATTTTCTCCCCATAAACGAATCAAACGAACAACAATATATACTTAATGCTAAGAGTACTCTATACTGTAACTTACAATTCTCTGTTTTTTATTTGGTTCGTTTATCGGTGGAAAATATAAAACTGTATCAAGTCTCCCCTATGACCTTAAACTTCAACTAGCCCATATTTGAACCATCTCCTCTATTAACACGTTCGGTGCGTGGTCGATACATCTATCGAGGAGCCGGCGCTAGAGGTTGCGATCCCGCAACGAGGGATCTCGCAGTCCCGCAAGATCCGCGCAACTTTTTGGTCCCGCATACACGATACGGCAAGAAAGTAATGAGACTGAATTTCTACCGGCATACAATGCGGCAACAATGTTATGCATATGGTCGAAACAGTGAACATCAGGCGATAGTTCGTTTTCGTAAAGTACAGAAGTGTTTTCCGCGTCTTGTTTTATCGTGCCGTCACAACCTTTACGATGGAGCAACGTTGTAATATAAAACTTTGCGTAAAACTGAGAAAAGGTACAAGTGAAACACATGATATGTTAAAGACAGCTTATGGGGGAGATACTCTGTCTCGTGCACAGTTGGTTCAAACGTTTTAAAAACGGCAAAAATGATATTGAGGATGATGCCCGAAGTGAACGACCAAGAACGACTTCGAACCTCGAACTAGTAAGAAAAGTGAGATATTCACTTAAAAACGACGCCTCTTTAACTCTCCGAATGATGGCTGATGATTTAAAACTAAATAAAGAATCCATAATATCAACAATTAGCGGAGAGTTGGGTAAATGAAAAGTGTATGCAAAATTCGTAACCGCACAGTTTGCGTGATGACGATAAAGTCAGACATCTAAATGCTTGCAAAGACTTTTTACAATTAGTTAAAAGTGAGTCTAGTGTCTTCGACACTATTGTTATTGGAGATGAAACGTGGTGCTGCCAGTACGATCCAGCAACTAAGAAACAAAGTTCTGAATGGCGATTACCATCTTCACCAAAGCCGCACAAGTTCCAGAAGTCGTTTCCAGAAATCACGCGTTAAGACAGTGTTGATAGCATTCTTCGACTCGAAGGGAATAATCTACAAGGAATTTGTCCCGCAAGGGAAAACGATTAATAGTGCATTTTGTTTAGAAGTATTCAAACGACGTCAGCGAGAATCCATCGCGTGAAGCGAAATTTGGAACGCTCAGGATGACGATTGTTGCATGACAATGCACCTGCACACACATCATTAGCCGTAACAACTTTTTTTTAGCTAAAAAAGGAATTCCTGTGTTCAACCACCCTCCTTAGTCGCCTGATTTGGCCCCCGCAGATTTTTTTCATTCCCGCAATTACAATTGAAATTGAAGGGTAAACGATTCCAAATTATGCTCGATATTCAACAGACTGTTACGAGGCAGTTAAAAGAAATTAAAGCAGAGCAATTTTTAAACTCCTTTAAACAATTGTGTGATCGATATAATCGTTGTATTGAGTTCCTTGGAGGAAATAAACAAATATTTTGAAGGAAATAAATAAAAAGTCCGCAATGTCATGTATTAGTATCTTGTATTTTTTATTAGTCTCATTACTTTCTTGCCGCATCGTGTATGTTGAAATATGAGCTGCGGGATCCAGCAGATTTTGCGGGGCTGTGTGTGTAACCAAAATTGTATGCGTGAAGAACTGCACATCTCGAAATATACAATGGCCTGAGACAGGCGACGATCAGAGAGCGCGAGATTGCTTTGTTTAGCGGATCGTGAATCATAACCCACACTTTTACCGTTTAGCGTTGCCACGTTGCTCAACGGGTACATATTTAATCATGTTCTTAAAAAATTCATTTACTTAACGTTGCATCCACCTCTAGTTTCATCTTGTCTAAGTACGAATTTATTATTTACTTTAATATATCTATTATATATTACGCGTTGTTTCAATTAATTCGTAGTACAATCAAAATATGTTATCCAATGGAGGAGCAAAGTATGATGCCGAGGAAGGAAACAGTAATAAAACTCTTTGGGATTATTTCGCGAAAAGTGATAATGCCGAAACCGCTACATGCTCGAAATGTTCTGCCCCTTTAAAATTAAGTCAACGATCAAGAAACGGATTAGTGATTCATCTAAAAAGTAAACATTGTATAGATCTGAAGTCGCAGTTGCAACTAATAACATCGAAAAGGAATCCATGTAATGTTTCGCAAGCAGCCTCCTAGTCACGGATTGACGATAATTTCGAGAATGCAATAGCAAAAATAAGAGCCAAAACAGTTGACAACTTTTTCGTTAAAGAAAACTTCATGGAAAAAATGATATCTCGAGTGATTACAAAGGAAGGCTTTACTTTAAACGCTTCTCATAAATCTGCATATTTAAGATATTGGTTTCTGAAAAGTGGTTTGAGACTTCCGACTTCTCTCAATACAATAAGATTCGTAGTTATTGCGTCCTCGAATTCTGTAAAAGTCAATATAATAAATAAATTTAGGAGACTCCAAGAACAAAAGCAACGGTTTTCATTAACATTTGATGAATTAACCGAAAGAATCGGCGATACTTAAACAGAAGTGTGCGTTGTAAAGAGCAACATTTTTATCTGGATTTAATTCGAATTCACGTCTGAAGAGTTTAAATTTAAACGTTAAAGAGAATGTTACCGGTATAACTACTGATGGAGCGAGTATGATGGCAGAAGTTGGTAGACTTGTGCCTCGTTATCAACAATTTTGTTATGCATACGGCATACAACTTCAACCTGATTCGCTTCAACGTGTCTGACGATGAGGGCGATTACATTGAAGATGAAGAGGATGGCATATTCAAGCCCCCCTTCCGTAGAAATAGTTTTAAATTATCGAGATCTTCTTGCAAACCTAAGGAAGGCCGTGAAGATCTTCAAAAAGTCGCAAACAAAAAATGATGTTTATTTGCAGAAATATGTGCAGAAAGAACACGGCAAGAGATTAGAGTTAATTTTGGTCTGTAAGGCTCGTTGGAATAGTTTGCTTAATATGTTGGAAAGCTTTTACAACTTAAGATTGTGTATAAGTAAGGTGTTAATTGATACAGAATCAGAAGTACATTTCATCGAGGAATAGTGGTCCAAAAGAAAAGACTTAAAGTTATGTCTGGAACCAATAAAACTAAGTCTCGAAGTAATGTGCAGGAGAGATTTAACTCTGATAACTGCAGAAACAATTTTTCGTTTTATCTTGGAAAAATTGGACAAGCAATGTACTCCTCTCAGCAGAGATTTAGCTGCGGTCTTTCGTGAAAATTCTTGCAGGGCAACGACGAACTGATATAAGCGGAACACTGATTTATCTGCAAAATCCAAATAAATTCTAACATGTTTTGAAACATTTAAAAGATACTACTATACATTTGCATTGCTTAAGAAAGTTATAATACGTAAAGAAATAAAAAATCTTTTAGAAAGAGTTCTCAATAATACACGTAGGGATAATAATATCACTGAACTCGATACTGTATCTAACTACTTCGAAGAACACCAAAATCAATATATTCAAGAAGGTAAGCCACAGCCTAATTTAACGTTACAGGAAGAGTTCGAGCTCCGATTGCAAAAGGACTATTCCGAAGTAACTGAAACAAAATGTTTGTCAAAAGACATGGACAAAATTTTAGAGAAACCGAGATGAGCGTCTTTAAAAGCGACGGCACAAAAGGAAAATATTTACGTCTAGCTGATGAATATTTATTGACCATTAGCCCTACAAGTGTAGATGCTGAACGAGCTTCTCCTGCCGCAGGATATCTTTGCAGAGACTTGAGGAGTAGCATAGGAGACGAAATTATCAATAGTCTTTGCTTTTTAAGATCATATTTTCAAAATTCTACAAATTAAATTTTGACTTTTATACCTCAAGTTAGCTAATTAATTAAATAAGTCAAATTTGTTCCCTTATTAAATGTGTGTGTATGTGTATGGTGTGGCATCCGAATTCTTGATCCCGCGGGATTGACAATTGCGTGAGACTGCAATCCCTAGCCGGCGCTCCTGGGTGACGAAGTCGATAGATGTATCGAGTGACTGTCCGCCGTGCACCTACCACTTCAAACCCACCCCCTGCGTTGAACGTCACCGTAATCGATTCTTACCGATTAGTGCTTTGTTTCTACATTTCTTAGCGTTATTTCTATTTTGCTCCTTTCCGGGTAGAACTTAATCATAACTATAATTTCACAAGATTAAACAAAACGCAATCTACTGGCAATATATCCCTACAATTACACTTCGTCAATCTTGTTTTGACCCTTTCACATTGAATACAGGGAAACACAATACAAACACGTGCAGATGTTACAAAGAAGCTTGTAGGCATTGCAAAAAAGTAGAAAGCATTTTTGCGATGTCTACCCACCTGCCGCTCGAGGACAAATCGGAGTCTGTCCTGAATATTTCCTAGATTACCACGCCTCAATTTTTTTTATATTGATTTTGTGTATATTCTCGTATATTGTATATTGTACTTGTTATATTGCACATTTCACATTCTACATTGTATACTGTATATTTTATGTTTAGTATTGTTTATTGTATTATGTATATCGTATACTATATGTTATATCATTTATATTGTATACTATAAATATATAGTGCAGAAATATATACATTTTAGAACCCCACGTTGTGTTCTTGATCCGGGTGATTCCAGTGACGAGCTCGACACGTGTATCGACATCGCTGTTTTTTAACATTTTCAAATAAGTTAATCATTTAAACATTGAATATTGAATTTGTGACTATTTTAAAGTAGAACAAAGCAAAAAAATTTTTTTTTCTCGTCATTGGGATGGGAATCGGAATAGTCCGCCCGCACGAAACATGTTAAAACAATGGTGAGGGAAACAAGTCCAAAATTAGCAAAATTGAACTGCAAGCGTTCATAAATATATTCCCCAACAGATTTATTTTCCATGCGCTTCAGGGATAGAAGATAATCTTTCATCTATGACGTACGATTATTCCATTGAGGGATCGTATTTATTTATTTGCCTCCCTTAATACGTCTCTTCCTTCTACTCCCTTCCATATGCATCTTTTTTATCGACGAAGGCTGTATCACGCTGATAGTAACTAACGCGTGCTGTTTCACGAAAAAGCGTTTCAGGCGATTCCCTCACTCAGTTTGATGTATCATGCAATTATACTTATAAGTGGGTATTAGCCGACAACTGTCTCTCTTCCCTGGATGAATACAAATTGGCGTTTTGGGACTGAATATTACGCGTTCAACGTTCATACTTCTTTCAATGGAACTGTATACACATGTACTTCTTTGGCTAAGGGTAACTGCAATTATGTTTCATTGGATACACTATATAATACCCCAAGGAAGTATTTAATTTTAGTGAAATTAGTAAAATTAATGCTATAAGTAAATTTTAATTGAACTATCTCGAATGTTAAATAGCATATAATTCCTCTTACTCATGCGCGGGCTTTCCAGCTGCTTTTCAACTCCGCGATTAACTAGTTCAGCAATCACTCTATGAGAGTTTCCAGCGCAAAACGGATGCGGCTAAACCCTGCTCAATAATTCAATTCTCCATTTCTTCGTATGCATATGCTCTAACGCAAATACAACGCAATAAAAAGGCACCACGGAACCGCCTAAACCCCCCGCCAAAGAAACAACAAAAGAACAAATCGGAAAATGAAGCAGCGGAGAGTGTCCCAAGTGGGCAAATAAACGCGTACGCGGAATCACGAGCCCGGTATCATTACACCGCGCCCGGGGAAGAAGGGTGTTCTACTAACTTGCCCATTAATATTGAAGAAGCGAGGTGTAACCCGTCCGGGAGACGAGAGGTTACCGAACGCGGTCAGAATGCGTGCACTACGAGGATAGATTTAGCATCGCGAAACCCGTGTTAAACACACGTTCACACTGCGACCCGTTAACCATCTGCCTTGGAATACATACATATGTGTTTCACCGATGCGACGTCCCCGCCTGCCTACGTTTAAATCGTAAATAAAGGAGCGGCGGCTTCTCGGAAAGTTACTGGCCCAGGGGGTTGTGGCAGAGTTGGGCATTATTCGAATAAATTTTCATTCGAATAAGTTTCCCAATAAATTTCGACGAATAAATTCTTACTCGAATAATCTGCGAATAAAAAGTTCGAATAAAAGGTAACTAGTCGAAAATAACGAATAATTTTCTATTCGAATAGGTTTTCATTCGTAGCCGACTAAACAGCGACTAAAAGTCGCACGTGACTTCTACAATATATGAATGTATGTAGGGGTCCGAAAAATATTATGATCCGCTCTTGCAGCCGTTGGTAGACGGCGGGCGTCACATTTGTTCGTCGTTTAGTCGAATAAAAGATCGAATAAAATCGATATTCGTTATTCACGAATAAATGTGGCGTTTTCAATTATTATCCTTTATGCGTTATTCAGAATAAAACTTGTTCAACTCTGGGTTGTGGCTTGATTTTATGCGACGCGCGCACACGTTTTATGAATCGTTCTCCTTTGGGAACGATACCGACCAGCTCGTCACATTGATAGTTCGATGGGAGAGGGACACGATGATACGAATTGCTGGGTTCGGTGTCTTGCTTTTTGGATTGAAGAATATAGAAGGTTCTTTGTAAACTTGTATTTCCCGTTATCCGCAAGATGTTGCAAATTTGTGAAAATATTATCCTGTGATTCCACAAGAAAAGTTAAGATGATATATCTCAATATGTATGTATACATATATGTATTGTTTTTTATCAGATGAATTGTTTCATTAGAAATGTTGATATTCAGGGTTTTATATTTTGACTACGATAACTCGTTGGATTTTAACTGGGGAACAAATAAAATGATAATTAAAAGATTTCCAATGAAATCCACAGTGATTATCGACTTATTTATTGTTTTCTTTTTTGAATTATTGTTTATTTTTGTGGATTAGGGGTAACGATTTTATACACGTCAGTATTGACTGCATTTAATACCAAGTTCGGAAAATAGGTCAGCAGATGAAAACATAGGTAATAAATACCAATTAATTTACTGCAACCCTTAAAAATACCCTCCACCTGGAAAAAAAGCAGATACTCAACACCTTGAACATTATCCAATAGTATACAAAACCTCCAGCCGACACATTATAATCACGATACATTCCCAAACAAATTTTTCATCATTTCTTTCAAAAACACCTTTCCCCGAACACTTCATCAAGAACCTCGCAACACCACAGAAAAAGTCCGACAAGCTTCAAATCCACGGGATCAAACATGGAAAAAAGTAAAGGAATACGGGGACACAATACCAGAAGCAGAAGGTGCTTGTTGGAAATTGGAAGATTTACGATCAACAACAAAATATAGAAAGGCTGGAGGATTTTTTAACGTGAGCTCGAGGGTCGTTTAACCACCAAAGAGACAGACAAATTGTCAATGGGGGAGGATTAAAGAATCCTCGTGCATTTGGCAGGTGGTTAAGCACACGACAAGGCATACGGATGTAATATTACATTCATCCTACACGGGGCAAACACAATCGCGCGCCGCAGAGATTCAAATGGATGACGCAGCACGTGGGCCGCGATCTTTTCGAAATAATTTAGGGGACCGTATCTACCAGCGGTAGCGCCGCATATACGCATCTGCACAGAGTTATTTATGATGGATTAGGACGGGATTTAAGCCACGACTAATTTATGTCAGGCCGCGGGATCGTCGACTCTCGGCGATTTTCTCTTCCCACCTCTGCTCCGGGTACCGGAGACGTAGTAAACTCACCACCGTGAAATATCTAAGCTGACCGGGAGGAGCTTTTTCTAATCCCCGACAGCGTGAAAATCTTGGAAATAGAATGGAGAAGCTTGGATGGACTATGGGCGGTGTATTACAATATATGTATGTATGTGGTTTTGTGCTCTGTTTCTGGTGGAGCAATTTATTGGTGAATTGTAAGTTTCATATTATCATCACCTTTGAGGCACAATATGGATAATAAAAGAAAAAGGAATGATCTGTGATCACGAGACTCGTAAAATCTCCGCAGCCCTGAGAATATCCGAAAACTTGTTCCTACGCAATACAAATATGCAGCCATAAGATCACCACAATGAGATAAACCCACAATTACTCCATGACCATAACCGTAAAGCTCGGCCTATTCATTCCCCAAGCGATAACTCAAAATCGCCGAAACCCAAAGATGCATCCCTACACCCTGGAACACGTAACTATACGTAAATATACTTTCCCAACAATTTTCACTCTGCACAGAGAGTACACATCAGATTCCAATCAAAATTGGGTAGAGTAACAGAATCGAATATAAGACGTGTGCCTGATATAAGAGCCTACAAAATCTTTAGGGGTGTATGGAATAAAACCGGGTACCATTGTTTTTCTAAAATGAGGGCTGCGACATGCAGTCCGCGTATAGTCTTACATTCGACTGGGCCTCACAACGATATGAGATCAATTGCAGAGCAAAGAATGTCGTATTGTTTGTTTCATCCGAGATGCCGTCCAATCAAATTGCGGGCCCCGCTTGCAGTAACACGGTCTGTCATTATTAGTTGAATCTATCGCCTTCTAAGACTACCGCGTGACGTAGCAGTGAAACGGAAAAATCAAGATAAAAAAATATGTACATGCATTTGAGGCGTTTGATGGAAAAAATCTGTATACCATCTCGAGAAAATGAACTTCAAGGCTTTCATTGTGGTATTATTTAACAAAAACACTAACTAGTTGCTATAAACAACAGAGATTGAATATCCCTGTGATATATTATATGTATTTATACATATTACATATAGATGAGTCGATTTAAACGATTTAAGGAATTACCCACAATTACCCACAATTACTCCAAATTACATAAGATTATGTGCCCTTTTTCCATCAAGCGCCTCACCGAACTAGAAGGCTTTAGTAAATATTACAGCAAAACCCATAGCGTTAATGTATCTTTTCAGCATTTCAGTCGATACATCGTTACCATGGATACAATCTTCTTGATAAAAACACAGAAAAAAGTTATACACGTAAAGAACAGCATACTAAACTTTTTTCCTTTCAATATATGAAGCCTTGTGTTATTTATGTGTTGTTTTTATAATTTATTATACGTATGTGGCATTACGCATGTATTTGTGACTGCTACGACGCAGGCGTCGGGGTCAATGGGTGGAATTAGGAAGCGCAAAAGGCTTATCCCCTTACTCCTGTGTTGTTCCGTTTGTGGAAGCTCGAATGGAGCTGGGGATTTCGGATGGTAAAAAGTTGGTAGCGGATGAAACAAATAATAGGTTTCCATCCAGGAGAGTTTACAAATTTCGAGTTGAAAAGTTGCAGTGTTGCCTCAGTGAAATGACTTCTTTTTACCACTTGAACTTAAAGACCCTATTATGATCATTACTGAGATGTATTCTGCAATGTTTGCAAAGTATTTACGCGCTTTTTTATTGCAATTTCCTATTGTACGCTGAAATTCAGATATTTAATGTTGAATAAATTACCTTCATTGGCGGCAAAACCGGGTACATGAAATTGGCACATGTGCTGGGGAGGGCAACGAGGCATTTACTTGTATTTGTTCTTTACTAAATAAAGTGAAACAAATTTATGTCGAAGTTAAAATTAGTTCATAAACTAAATGAATTAAAACTGTTTCTGAAATTGTTTTTGTATCTTCAAAATAAGTTAAACTAAATTAGTATAATTTAAAATAAGTTCCTATTGGTGAATGTCACTTAAAATAACTCACTTTGCTAACTTTGAGATAATAGGAACAAAGGTTTTGTCACTATATTATATTTTGGGTATTTTTTAATAAATACTCGGTTTTACCCACACCTATAGGATAAAATCGGGTACTTGAAAAACTACTCTCATTTACTGACTCTTGCTATTTCATTTTTTACTAGCAGGAAAAATGCATGAGGCACCCGGTTTTACATCACATTCCTCTACAATGAAGTATTGCAATACTTTGGCAAAGATTAAAACAGCTAAAACAAACAACATCGTCTACATGAGATTGCCCTTCACGTGAATACAATTGTCTCAGTAATACACCATTAAATGTGTTTTTCATCGTCGCGAGTTTTCATATTCATTTACAAAGAGGCTTGTATAACGCCAAAGATAAGTTGTTTGATCAGTTCCTTTGTTAGCTTCGATTCTTATCATTATTAACTAGTTCTATTATCGTCTGAGTGAAACATTAGTAACCTGTTCTTAGGTTAACTAAACCTCCCGCTTCGAATGCGGGACGCTCCCAATATGAAATTCTACGCTGCTCCTAACATGAGACACTTATATTGGGGCAAACTGTTAAGAAAGACACTTTTGAATCGGAATCAAGGGTGTCTATTTTCTTCGTATTTTAATTCTAAAGACCCTGCTGGTGAATAATGGGCTGAATGTGTAAAGTGCTATATGTAGATTGGCCCATGAATATTATGGGACTACCGATGTTGCATTTGCTTGCCCGAATTGTCTTAAAAAGACAAAAACATAAATAACTTTTAAATTGCAGGCGATAATCTTTATTCTAACTAGGCTCTCATAACGGAAGCGCTTTTATGAATCATAAAAGTATCTATGAAACGGATCTTTTTCTTAAATATGTATAAACAAATGTTGTATGTAGAAGTATAAATGTTTTCACCCTTTTCGCTTTTCATTACCTGATATTGAATCAAACATAAATGGAGTTTCACATTTGGTACCGTTACCCTACACAGAATCTTCCAAGTTTCCACAACCCCCAGTCCCTGTACCCGATAACCTTCAACTCCCTGCCTCAACTAATAATTCATCCTCGCACCCTTCAAGGTTCCATCCTACTGTTCCAGAAAAGTGAAAAAAAGAGCGGCGTTTCTCAGTACCATTGCCGTCTGGCCCTTCTGTGTTACGATTTGGATCGGGCATGAAATTTAACATGAATAGAGCGGCGGAACATGGCGGCGACAACGACTTGCCTCTGCACCCTTCTCCGGCTGCTCGCCTCCCCTGTATTATTCAGGCCGCCATTATTGGACCCCTTGGTCCGGCTGCGCGACACGCTCTCGCCCCCGCGGGACAACGCAATTGCATCTGTCCGGAATGAGAGTGGCCGCATGGAAAGGGAGAGGGTGGGTGGTTGGCCGCGGCTCGTAGAGACCCGTATAAGGAAGGAGAGAGACATGGATCGGCCGTTTAACCCCTCGGCCGAGCCTCTCCCCCCCCCCCCCCCCCCACCGCGCTTTGGATCTAGTTACTTAAGTTCGCCGCGTATAAAAGGAGAAAGCGTGTAATTTATGGCCGACGACGATACCCGTTCGAGAGGGGGAGAGGGAGAGAGAGAAACGGGTCGGTTTGTGTAATAATGAGACAAGCCGAACGGAAGTGGAAGAAGAGGCAGAGTCAGAATGGGGTGCGTGTAGACAGGAAATACTGTATGCATTAAGCTGATTCATACGTATTCGCCACTGCAGATAGTGGATCATAAACGTTTTTGGGAATCACATACGACCTGCGGTCACGTGTTGACGTTTGCTTTACCCTACGTCTGAGGACGCAACAATAAAAAAAGAACAGGTAGCAAACACAGATTAAGAACGAGTAGAATTTTTTAGGCAATTGAAATGGGGAAGTAAGGGCAGCATATTCGTCGTGTGATATTGTGGGACTTCTAGAAGGGGAATAATGCGACTACTAATGTAAAAGAAATACATGCCGTTATCGGCGAAGGAACAGTTTCAGAACGGACAGCACGAAATTGGTTTGCCGAGCTTCCTGAGATCAAATTCAAGGGTTTATTAAAATGTCCTTTTTATCAATACAAACTAATATTATCTCGTCGAGAATTTATAAACTGCCGCGCGAATGGGAAAGTATTATATTTCATGATGGAAAATATATTCCGGACTAATTTATTGTGTGGTTCATTCAAACAGTAATAAAGTTGGGGTAAAGGAACGGAAATTGCTTATGATCGAACCTAATAATTTCTTTATCGATTATACAAGGATTGCAGTATTTTGTGTAATAGTGTTTAATTCAATTGGTTCCCTTTTTTCCGTTTCTGAGAAGAATGAATAGTACGTGTGAAATGTGCTCCTCATCGTAAACCGGGGATATTGGCACGGCTGTCCTGCGGAGGTGTGTCCTTGCAAGTTAGCAAGTTAGCCGAACAGAAGATGGTCAGATAAAAGGAGAGCGTAAAAGACACGTTGAGCCCAGAGTGATTTATAGCCGAGAATAAACCACGCGCTCAACAAGTGTGCCTCGTCGATAGCCTCCTGCCTTCTCCTCCACTACTTTCGTTCACCGTTCCAATTTTATTCCCTCCCATTTATTTTGGAAAATTCATGGCAATTTTGTTTACCAATATCGCAACCACGATTCTCAAATGCTTTATTATAAAAATTAATTCAAGCAATAGGCAATATTTTCCATCAATAAAATTAACAAATCAAATGGTATTCTTCTTCACCAATAGCGGTACCACGAGTCCCCAGCTTCCATAGAAAACATTAACTAACGAATTAATAAAACTCAAAATATCAGACAGAGACAATATTATAAAATAATTATCTGCAGCGCCAATTAGAGAAATGTAATGTAAAGCCGGATACCCAATGTATTTTTCTTGCTAGCAAGAAATTAAATGGCAAAAATAATTTTAGGCACAGCCAGAAATCTTGTTGGGCTTTACAGAATTAGAAAATGAGTTTTTTTTTGTTGACAAAATTGTTTAGCTGATAGGTAAATAAGATTACCCAGAAGTATGCAAATACCCGCTTATACCCTACAGGTGTGAGCAAACCGGGTACTTATTCAAAAATATCCAAAATATAATATAATGACAAAACCTTTGTTTCTATTATCGCAAAACTAGCAAAGTGAGTTATTTTTAACGATATTCAGCAATACTAGTTTATTTAAAATTATACTAAGGTAGTTTAACTTACTTTAATTATACAAAAGCATTTTCATAAACAGTTCTAGCTCATTTAATGTATTAGTTTGTTTTAGCTTCCACATAAATTTATTGTAGTGTGTTTACTAAAGAAAAATGACAAAATGTCTCGATAAATAAATGTCTCGTTGGCCTCCTCAGCACATGTGCCACTGTCATGTACTCGGTTTTACTCCAAACGAGGTGATTTATTGAACGTTAAATATCTGCACTTTAACGTGCAATAAAGGATCGACCAAAACGCCAAAATACGGCGCAAAGACTGCAGAGTACAACTCAGTAATGATCATAAAAGGTTCTTTAAGTTCAAGTGGTAAAAGGAAGTCAGTTCACTGACACAACATTGAAATTTTTCAACACCTCTGAAGACACCGTCCAACTGCGGCATTCTCTGGTCTGCAAGTGAACTCATATCTCTGTTAGGTCCACTTGAATGTAACGCTATACGTGGACTACACGTTGCAGTTCTTATTTTAGAAAAAAATAATGTTACCTGGTTTTACCCTATATTCCCCTAATTCAACAAAACTAAAAATATCAACTAGGGATAATATCATGAAACAGTTATCCGCGGCATCAATTCATCAATTAAATTCGAAATGATGGACGTAGAATCGTGGACGAGACGAGGGGGCCGCTGGTCGTCGACCCATTATTGTTCGCTCGACTTTTCCGACGAGTTCCAACGGCGCAACAATGGTCGCGGTTCACCGCAACGTTTTTTTGGTTTCCCCGTCGCTTCTAGTTGTTTGCACTCGCACACGCCGCGGCTAATTATTTCTGTAAGAACGCACATTTCGGCGGGCAATTAACCGGGCACCGTCTATTGACTTAGGTACGGACGAGTTTATCGAGGCTAGTGGCACACGAAACTTTTAATTACGTGTTGTTTGGACGCGTTGCTGCCTCAGCCCTACGCGAGCTTGAAATTTCTCGCTGGGATGGTTCGCACGAAACCGACCGGTAAAACTGTACGAGCTGTTAGAAATTCATTCGTTCGTTTCGTTCTGCTAACGAGATTGCTGACAGCTACAGAATAATGTTGAAGTATGTACGCGATGTGAGATGTTGTTTGGTTTCGGGGGTGAAATAGTGGTAGGTTAAGTTAGGTTAATTAAAATAAAGTAAATTAGTATTAGCAGATCGTTATTTGATCCTCCAAATGATATCAATATAACTGAACTGTATTTTTATTGCGGTAAAACATCCCCGAACGTAATTCTATCAATATTCGATAGTTATAATCTTCATTAAAATCCTGATATATAATTTAATGAAAGATGTGCAAAATAACCAACGAATGAACATAAATTTCTAATGGATGAACGGAGGTGTCCTAGTGAATGAACAAGAGGATATTTTTGCTTGATTTTCAATGTATTTTATTCCTAAGAACTGTTATTACCAGTAAACCAAATAAATGTTAAATAATAGGTGGATGTATTAAAGCTTAAAAGAGAAAAAAGATTAGTTTCATTTATTGGTAAAGCATCTACAAAGAGTTCACCAATAAATGAACGAGCAAGTTTTCTTACCAAAACTCGTGTTAGAGAATAAAATGAATAGCCAATATTTTTGAGATAAAATTAACATTAAAATCCTTGTAAAATAAGAAATGAATGCGTTTTCCAGTTAATGAACTGCATGTCCATTCATTGATATTTTATCCTGTGGTGTTCACTGGGATGTTCATTCACTGGACAGGTGATTCTAGTTGTCTTGAAAAACATATCTCATGGGTCATTCGATAGCTATCCTTATCAAAAAGGAACAATTTGTGCCAAGTTTCAGATCAGTATCTCGACGGGGGGGGGGGGGCGCGTAGTAATTGGCAAAAATAAAGAATCATATTTGTGCACAATTTCTCTCATCGGCGTGCATGAAAAATTTTGAGAAAAATCAGAAATCCTTTAATTAACCAGGCACACATTATACAATTTTTCCAGATTTTTATATTTAAAACCGGGCTATGCAAAATAAAAAAAAATGCAAACAAGTGATGAAAAATGCCGGTTTGGGATTGAAGGAACCGCGGTACTAGATTCATATTTTTTTGTGTAACTACATATTATTGATACTATACGGTTTCAAAAAAAATAAAAAACTAACTTTTTCATTATTTCTTGCGTGACACAGTCACTTTTATGGCGAACTTTCCTATATTTTTTATGAAATAAATGTTTTATGTAATGTTTAATGTTTTCACATACATCAAACTAGCACAGGAGTTAATTAAACTAAGTAAACCAAACCAATTAAAGTTCTATGCGCGTGATGTTTCGTAGTATGAACGGTATTTTCAAGAGCGTCGGTGGTCCTGCGGCGAAGTACGTAAACCGCGGCCCACTTTTTATGGGTTCGAGTCCTCCTTAGGTTCATCTTTTTTTTACATTAATTACATTGTTGTTAACAATTTCTGTTATCTTGTTTAATACAGCGTGGTAATTCAATTTCTAAAGAGTCGGCATCCAAATGCATGATAGCCGTAGGAAAATCCAGGAGAGGCCACAAAGGTGGTACTGCAATTTCCGCGAATTCTTTGAGCTGCCGAACGAGTCCCGCGGCGTCGTTAAGAGAATGGATCCTGTGGCGGCAACCGCGGCGTGCCAAAGGAAATTACGCATCACTGAAACAACGTCGCGTGTGACGGCGACGTGCCGTTGCGTACGCACGCCTAATGGACTCCCTTTTCGCTCCCACAGCCCAGCCGTTCGACCGTATGCAAACAGGTTTCCCAGAGGCTTCATCGAAAATCTGATAATTAACATTCCCATCATAAGCGTCGTAGTCGTAGGTTATCGATTCTTTCAATGCTTCCTAAAATTCCATAATCTTTCCTTTTTTTTTTTAATCCTTTCAGTTTTCACTGTTCCACAGTACCGAATCGTACTACCAATTTAAACATGAGAAGTAGTACCTTTGCATAACTTATAGACCAATGTATATATGCATTCCGCGGCCAGTTCAAAAGAAAGCGGTCTAAAGCTGGCTACCCTTGGTTATAACAATATATAGGGGCCTGAGGGAAACATTGGCCGAGAAGTCCTGAAGGCATGCGTCGAAAGCTTGCGGCGACCTCCTTTGTCGGAGATTCTTCGAGCGAGAGAAACGAACCGCGCGTAGAGAAGAGACCAGTGTCCATACCTTCCTTTCTCCATTCCACGAAAAACAAAAACCATAGACGATCTAAATAAAACAGAACACCATTACGTTTTTGTATCATTTCGTGTTCCAAGGTGCATCGGTACTCGAATATCCACCTTACATTCATCCAGATAGATCTGATCGCTTGCATTCGATATCCTCATCATGATGATGGGTTAGAATTGTTCACGCTCTTCGAATAACTCGCCTATAGATTATAGGAGGGCGCGAACGGGCAATGCCGGCTTAATTGAGAATCCTGCGACCGGCACGCTTTGATTCGACCATTATAACGGTGGCGTGGCAAAAAGATCGACTGCTTCCTTCGCCATGAGATCCGTAGAAAATGAAGACACCACACCTTTAGAGACTCCACGTCGCTTTTTGCCCGACGAAGTTAAAGGTCCCGCATACATTAATCCTTCGTTGCGTTACCTTAACTGGTGTACTATTTTTGCAGTGACTTACGATCGCGAGGAGAAAGCAAAGGCAGCAGTGCAATTTTTTGTCGGAAGGTCTAATGATGGGCAGACGCGAAGGAGTGAGCCTTTGGATCGTTAACGCGTCGATTATGAGTGTTTCAAGGTGTCTTTGCGCTGGGAGGTGAGAGGTTTTAGGTAATAAACAAATGTGAAGTAGAAAGCATATTAACTTTCAATATGGCGGCTATTGCACAGGATCTGTTTTCTTAGTTCGGGATAGTCGCCCAAGTATACCAAAAACTTAAAATCTATTTAGCAACGAACAAACTGGTCACCAACCGCAATTTTATCTCCGGAGACATTTTTCTCGATGCACTTCATCTTATTAATCAAATAAAACGAACCCAAACAGCCTTATCGTATCCGGCGAACGCAAATGTCCGCCATATCCAGCAAAAAGACTATAGGCGTCTGCTTCCATTACTTTTTCCACCAAGGGCAAAGGAGAACGCTTCCCGCGGTGGGAACTTGTTATCGGCAATACGGTTCGCTTTTACGAGACAGCAAACTCGTATACGCATTTCGGGGCCTTTTATACTAACCATATAAAAAATATTGCGATGGATAGTAGAGAGGATGACGCATCGCGGATAATGGTAACCGTTACTCATGCATGTATTGGGAAGCCTCTCTATAAAACGGCCTTACTGTGGTGAAAAACGGCGACCTACATGGGGTTGTCCGATTTTATCCCGCCATTGAATCTGGTAATAAGAACGCACGGTTTTGGGGTTCGACAACGCGTCGCAAAGGAATTCGTCGACGTAAGAGCACGACGCGTTCGTAAACTTCTCCCCCCCCCCCCTCTAGCATGCAACGATCGGATCTATAGAAAGGTAGCCCGTTTGCTCGAGTTACGAGCGTACGTTAAACCGATGCGATGGATGCTTCTTCGCAATGGCGAACTTACGGCGGTCAAGGTGGCCATGTTATAGGCTCGTGGATAAAAGCTCACGAAATAAAGCACTGACCTGAGGGTTCACTTTTACCCCTCTTGGAAAGTGGATTTCCTTTACAAATTTTTATTCGTATAACTACAAGTTGAATCTTTTTTCCTTAATTTTGCACCTAGTTAGATATATTTTTCAGTAAGCCTTTAGAATTTGTTGGACATCAATTCGATGCGTAGAGTAAACTTGCGAACTTTTTGCTTAAACTATGACATTTACAAGCACTTCCGGCGATAGAAAGTACAAATAATAATTAAAAATGCTCCATTAACAAACGTTGACATTAACGGTTTTATTAATGTAGGGTTGGGTACCATTGAGTGTATGGCACTTTGCCTGTTACTTTTCGCGTAATACGCGTTTGTTCTTAAAGGGTACGAATTAAACAAGTTTACTCTAATAGCATCAGTATTGAGAAGAAAAAAAGATCTTCGCTGAGTGAGGGATGACTAATTCCTCCAGGGAGAATCGACCGCGTATTTTATCAGCGAAACGTGGACGTAGAAAGGAACGTTGCCACCCTCGTTAATACGAATTTTAATCGCTCGTCGTAAAAAGATCACGCGTGTAACGAAGAGAAATTTCCGTAGTGTTGAGTAATAAAAATGCTTTTATTATTAAATCTTGCATCGTCCATGGCCGATGCTCCTCCTTATCATTCTCTCCCGCTTTGTTCCTACGCCGCACTAAAAACTCGATGGTTTACGACACATCGTTCTTCGTCCTGTCCCTTTATGGTGATTGTGACAACTGAAAGGACATCACCGATGTGTCCTCGCGTTGACATCGTTTGGAAGGCCGTGTGTGACTCTTCCGCCGCGGATTTAGACGCGGAATGAATGCACTTCAATATCAAACTGGTTTGTTTAATGGCTCCTCGCTTCTTTTCTTGCCATACCGTTACATCGGGCCCACAAGAGGACGTGGTGGTATTGTAAAACGTAGTTGGCCGAGCTGCCTCTTTATCTTGCAATTTTAACTTCAGTTATAAACACAGCGGACTTGAGAAATTTTTGTTGGTACGACAGTTAAGCCTCAGATTGTATATTCATGCATCTTCATTTCATCTTCTGTATCCATAATACCCCAAACGACACGGTAGGTACACAAAGGACTAGGTACGTTAGGTTATCACATGCGTATGAACTTTCTAACAATGCCAACCGTATGCTAGAGGTGAAATACGTATCAATGAGGTATACCTGGTGCAGCGTCCGCGACAACGGCGATCAACAGTAACTAAAAGATATTTCGCCGCGCTGATTTCGCCAGCCGCTTAGTGCCTATCATGCACAAAAACAAGTACTAACACAAGTACAGAGTACGTTTCGCTTAGAACTTTGCGAAACGTTTCTGAGCTTACTAACACGACGAACCACTTATGAATGGATAATTATGTCAAATAAAACTTCAAGGTTTAAAAAAATATATTTCTTAATGTTCACAACTTATAATTTTTCATACAGTAGTATCTAAAATAGTGTGTACACTGGCAGCCAAGTCTGTCCGGACAAGATGTAGCGGTTAACGTTTCATAGTCGATATCCAATGGTGGCCATCTGACTGCGAATTGGCGCCGGAATCGACTATCTAACGTTGCTCGCATTTGGCGGGTGTTGCAGCCAACTGGCTAGCGGATAGCAGCCGAATAGCTATTGGAGTATATAAAATTGAAGTGATCCTTGTAAGCGGAAGCTTCAGGCTTCAAATTCATGGCGATGGATTATTAACTTTTCTCAATATTCGTAGAGATGTTTGAATTTGTAAAGTTTTCAACCAGAAAAGGCCTCTTCACTTCGTCACCCGTTACATGATGTAACAACATCTTTGAAAAAGGTGAACTGAGAATTGAGAAGACAGAGGCCTCAAGCTTTAAAATTTGCCCATGTGGATCGCTGCACGATCTTCCTTCGTGAAATTATAACAGTTTAAATATCGACTATTTTTGCTATTGCATTCGAAACGTTACGTGGTGTCGCATTCGACATAGGACCGCGAAGGGTTAAGTCACACTTCGACCAAGAAAAGTTTGGTCCATTGAGGGTTAAAGTAAGACCGGTAGAAATGACCCCCCAACGTGAATTATTAGACGTGCGTATTTCACGCGTAGCGTGTTCCATCGCCTGAGCAAGATAAAGCGACAGAGAATGAGGAGCGAACGATGTATTCGTGTATATTATACCGGAAGGCTGGTGCCGGCAGCGGGGCCGATTAATCGCCCGGGGAACCAGTTTGTCGGAAATAAAACCTGCCGGAGGAATCGTTGCTTCACCGTGGCACGTCAACGTGCCGGCCTTCTAGCTTTAAAAATGTGCCCTGTAGGGGCGCGTCGACACCACCGGCGCGCTCCTCCGTTGCATCCTTGGCCGCGGCGCGGCGCATCATCGCTATCATACGGGGCTTCCCCGATCGTACATGCTACTCGCGTGTCCGATCGAAAGGGATTCTTCGTCTATAAAGCATTTCCGCCCGACTGATTTGACTCACAGCCGTCTAAACAATATTGCACGTCTGCGTTTATTATTCTTTAAATCAATTTATATAATTACTGGACACTGATTGACGATAATTCTTGAGTTATAAAAAATATTTGCCCAGGGAATGTATTTCATAGAACCTATAGAAAGCAACATGCAACAATACCAATATTGCAGTAACATTAGATGCATATCCAGTTGTAATTGTGCGACTGAAATAAAGCGCCCTGCGAATATGGGTAAATAACTGTGGATGCGATATCTGCGAACAATAGGTGAAACGATCTGTAGAAAATTGTCCTCCGACGCGAACGTTTCGTCACCGTCTTCGCTCCGCAATACGAACGTGCCTTTCTATGTACGGAAACGTGATCGCGCACCTTTGCGCCCGCGAGTATCTCGTGCGATCCGCCAATGGTGTATTTCAAACGCAGAAATAAACGCTTACGCCGCGGATACCTCTGTATCGTTGCTCCACGTAAAAATACCGAGTATAATCCTGAAGTCGTGCCGCCCATCAAACACTCTCGCTTCGCATTAAACCCGATCGGTTATGCGCGCGACTTTCGCGGCGATCATTCTCTTCGGCAGGATCTTAGAAAATAGTCACGCGATAATTTTCAAACGTTCAACCGATACGTCGTTAATCATATAAAACGAGACCTCTGTCGGAGACAGAAAAAAGATCTTTCATTGCGGCAATATGTTTCATAAGGCTGGCCACCGATAGTCATGGTAGAACGACGATAATTAATTGGCAATTGCACCAAATGGAATTACATGTAAGGGCGCCGTGCAATAATCTATCGCAAGAAATGTTGATCGTGCAACGCGAAATTTATCCATAGCGCAATCCTCGGACGCTTTTAATCCAAGCGCATAGGTTATTTTGATCCAAATTGAGTTTTTAGAAGCTGAACCGGTCCACCGATGTGTGGCTACCGCAATTTCGGCGACCGGTCAAGCATGGGAAATACGGAGCTGTCGGCACGCATCTCCCGCAGGAAATAAGCCTCAATCGGTGGAGCCGAGAGTTACATGCAAACGCGTACTCCGATCAGGCAACTGTGGATCGCGAGATTGGCGGCCGTCTGGATTGGGCCGGTCAACACGGAACTAATGTCCCATTCTATTCACACGGCTAATGGATCGCTCGTTTATTTCTTATGATTTCTATTCCATCGTCAGGAATTAATAAAGGCGTTTCAAAATGGAGTAAGTTTTGTTTATATCTGCGTTCGTGCATTTAGTAATTTTGTACAGTTATTCATGAATAAAGAGACAATTTTTCCCCTGAATTAATACAGTTGTAGGCACATTTTAATGCCAAGTATAATTGTACCAAACTCTGTTGTTGCGTGGTTTAAAGGTATAATGTCACAGGTTAAGGTTCGGCATTGCATGACAAAAGAGAGCACTGCTCGTTCAATGTAACGCATCGGTCTTTAAAAAAAAAAAAAAGAAACTCTTTCATACTGTCGGCACAGTGGTACAGTGCTTCAATTATTCGCGGCACAAGGCGTGCTCCCCGAGGGACATAATACGAAACCGCGGAGGGAAGATCCAGTCTCTCAAAGCCGCGGGCCGAGATCTTATCTGCACAGTGGACTTAAACAATCGTATTGTACAAACTCACCACCAGTTGGCTTGCGCGCCGTTTTGCCACGCGACGAGCAGCAGCGGTACGAAGAGGAAGCTTGTCACGACGGGTCGCATCTTAGTCGCGAATTCGATGACTTGTCACTGATTCTCGTGGATCGTTCTCGCTCTCGAAAAAAAGGAAAAGACAGGGGGTCGCCTTACGTTTCAGCCACGCATTATCACGATCACCGATGTCGATCGAGTGTTCGCATCGATTTCCCGAGGCTGACAGATCGAGATCGAACGTCGCCTGCGCTCCGATCCGATCCTTTTTGTCTGACGTACACCAGTTTCAGAACACGGCAGTCTTACTTTTTCTCTTGCTTTCGGTTCAGCTGTTTTTTACATGTTTTTCGCAGCGGACAGATCACACTGATTTCGCGTCCGAACCGTGGAACCGGAAGGTAATCGTCGCGATTTTGGTCCACGCGTACACTGTTTTGAATTACACGATATCGCGCGCTTTTCAAATCGGACAAAGTACGCGGAACGTTCGAACGATTTCGAAAAACTACGGAACGCGCGATGACTCGATTCGTGCCGCGGGAATGTTTGAAATTAATTCGCGATTTACTCGTTCGGCGAATATGGGGAAAAACTCGTCCCGACAGAGTAAAGCCGAGACGAACAAGACAACTCTCCGTGAACGTTCGCATTCGTACTGCGGCTGGTAGTCACGAGAAAAAGGGCAACGGGGCTCTCTCAGTAGGCGGAGCCTCCATTCAGTTGCGTACACCCGATTGGCTGTACCGCGGAAGAGCCAACGAAGCTCCGCTCGCGTTAATTAAGCATTTCGGCACTCCGACCTGTGATCGAGGTCCGCGCATAATCTCGTTTACTCGAGATTCGTTCGCTAATGGGACTTACTTCCGGGAACTTTCGCCAAAATTCTCAACAGAATAACGACAAATGACTTTGTAAGAGAAAAAGCACACTATTCTTGCGTTATGAAAAGCTAGAGAATATAATCTTCTCTACGAATATTTCAATAAAAGTTGACTCAATTTTGATAGGATAATTGAAAGGTTTACTTTTCATACAGGGTGGCGTGACATTTAACAACAGAGAAATATGAAACAGTATTTTTACATTTTCTACACGCGTGTTCTGTACGTGAAAAATCTGTTAACTGCTTCTATCGTGCGACTTTTAGTCATACAAACTTATTTTAACCAAGTACAGTATCTTTGATTGTCGGAAAATTCATCACTTCAATAACTCTCGTTCAAGTTCCTTTCTGTATGAGGGATAGTGCCAGTACTTCGTTCTATATCTAACATTTGCACAGTAAAATGAATGATTGTACTGTGGCACGGTATGCCGAATGAATATTGAATGAATATTCAATTGAATCGAATTAATAAACCTAATAACAGCTGAAGTTTTGAATGAAGTAAGGAACAATAGAATGAAAGCAGCACATGTTGGAAAATTTTTGCTCAACTTTGCTGCTATACGGTTTAAATAAAAGTACTGGTTTGTTAAATAATGGTAATTCATCTGCCATATACTTTATTCTTAAAAAATCACTGATCCCGTCTGTGTTAAAAGCAAAAAATACTTTCTTCCTATCTAAATGAAATAGTATAACAAATTTCATTTTGCTAATCACCATTTACACAATTTTTATGTCTATTACAATAATTGTCTCCTTAAAAAAAGATTTTTACAATACACTTAGTAATGCCATCTATAAGGAAGTGATTGAAACTAGTTGCGTCCCTACTATTTCGACCCACGAAAGCGGGTGCATTCGTGCAATGTCATACAATGCACAGATTCGCGCCTGCAAATGTAAAAGATCCATTCTCTGAATTGTTGCAAGATATACGATATGTATAAACAGGAATGTAATAAAAAAAAGAAGATACTGTACTCAATTGTAAGTTTTGTTACTACTATGTCGGTAATGTTGGACATGACGTTGTCACATAGAAATTGCTCCAAAAAATTTTCAACTCGCCAAAAATTTTTCTTGTAATCATCATTTTGGCTAAACTGTTATTTAGAAGACAATTATTTAAAGATTAAAAAAAAGTTTACCTTCGTGGAAATCATGAACATCAAATATTTTACTTAATATATTAAATAATATTTCGTTTCAGGTTTACGACTAGTTAATAAAGTTGAATAAACTCAAAGAAAGTAGCAAGTACCTATATGGCTGGTCTCCTACATCATAGAAGAACCGGATATAGGAGATTACTGCGGTATAGCAGGGAGCAAAAGTTGTATCGAATACCGAAACAATTCCCTAACAAGTCCCTAAGCGCGGGCTCTACGCGCGGTGCGACCGGTTAATGTTTTTCGTGAATAATTGAAAAACAAAGCCTCAAACTACATTTTGCCAAAGGAAAAGGTTGTTCAATATCGCCTCAGGAATCTCCCATATCTGGCTCTTCTATCAGTTACGGGACACCCTGTATAAATACTTCGCGAGCGTTAAACTCTGTATTACTTTAAACACTGATGAGATACTAGGAAAAGAGTGCCCAGCCTTGTGAGAGCTCGCGTGCCAGAAAAATTCGCCGTTTTCTGACACCCTCTAGAGTACATTGCGATTAAAATAAAAAACAGAAACTGAATTACGGAAAATCTCATCGGTAACGTAAGTAAATAGGCGCAGTGTCGTAGGTAACAAATAAATGTAGGTCGCTGGCATTATCCACGTTCTATAGCTGCTTCAAACATGTGTAATTATACATATTTTATTTTACAATTTATCACACTCGTATTGTCTTACTTTTCTATTGCACACTGTTTGAGTTCTTTGTAGATGTAAGAAAAATAAGAGTAGCTAACGCGTCACATTTTAAAGAATTGTTAGAATATTTTTAAAATCAATTAGAAAAGTACTGCTATATTTATAGAATAATCCTTCTCAAAGCAGAAATTGTATTCAACGGATATAAAATTGTGGAAAATATGTACAATGTACGATTATTGAAGAGATTCGTTCAATCTAACTGGGACTGTTAATAGACAACGGCAACTCAATGTATTTATTTCTTTATCGGATAACATCACCTCTGGTGTTTGACGGGCTAAAATGTCTGCAATTACATGTTGGGGTGAGCGGGGTGCCGAAATAAAAGTATTAACTGCAATTATACATATATCATCAAATTTGCCCTTAGAAATATTAAACAAAATGTAGTAGCAAGTATATTTTACATAAACAAGTATTGAATAAAATATACGACAGGAAATAAACCAAAAATTAGTTCGTAGTACATTTGACCCAGTTGTACAGCAAAGTCATCACTTTTAATTAAAATGTTATTCGAATAACTTTGTCCGATTCAATAGAACGTTATGTAGAGCGTGGGTCTGGGTATTTTGACTGCTCGACGACCGCGTCGTATCTTGTCTCCAAAGTCATACATCGTTGCATCCCCAATACTCTCCATTTTTAAGAAATCATCCACATAAGCGAGTACATCGCCAGTTCTGATTAATTCATCTAACACCGCATTAACAAATCGAGAACATTTAGCAGTGGCAGTTTTCAGCCCAAATGTCGTTCCTAAATATTCGTACTGCCCTAAAGGTGTATTGAAAGCAGTAAATTTGATCGCATCATCGTGCACGCGAATTTGGTGAAAACCATCTTTTAAATCTAACTTCGTATAATGCTTCTATCCATACAACGCAGCAATATGATCCTCAATCACGGGAAATGGATAATTATCGCGAATAATATATTTGTTCAATACTCTGAAGTCCACACGTAACCGAACTCCACCATTCTTCTTTCGTATCATTACTATTGGCAACGCATACTCGGATTCGCTTGAACGTATTATACCTTTCTTTAAGAGTTCCGCAGACTGCAGACTTTCTATCGGCCGATAGTTTGGTCGGGTTGGGCTGTAGCGCGCACACTGGACCAACTAAATAGTCAGGTTGATGGTGAGTGCGCAGCCAGCCGACAGTCGGCCGATTGCTGTCGAACGATTTGGTAGTTGGCGGCTCTTGAAGAGAGCGGTCGCATAATGAAAGTTAAGAGAATATTGTCCAGAAATGTTATTATTGCTTTTATACAATGGAAGAGAAGAATCAAGAAGAGAAGCCGAAAGTATTGGGTTATATAGAAGTATTGGGAAAGTATTGGGTTATATTATGTAGAATACACTTCGGAGCGAATTTAACTATCGGTCGATGTGCAAAAAAACAATCGGCGGGTGTGGGCGCGGCCTCAAGCCCCCCTACTGATTGATTACCAGTTGGCCGATAGTTTAGTTTCAATGCAATCGTGTAGCCCATCCAACTTATTTATCGGCTGATATCGAATTGGTTTAATATGCGCACTTGCATACATGTTCATACTGATTAAGAACCCGATCAAACTATCGGCTGATAGAAAATCTGCAGTCTGCGAGGGCTCTATCAATTATATCTTGCAACTGCATTTTTTTCAGGATATGACGGTCTTCTAGGTTAAAATGAAATAATGTGTGTTCGCGTAAATGTAAAGTCAGTTTCATTTTGACTGCTGGTTCTTGCGGACGTCCTGCTGTTAAATAATTTACATTAAACGTATCACGAAGCGCTTGTTTGTCACAATTCTATATTTCAGAGTTAATATCTAACGAATCACCCAGTACATTATCTTCCCGAAAATTACTAATATCAATATTCATAATTTTACGTACAGCATTATTTAAAATGGTCATTCCTTCCAGCTCTACAAATTTAAAACCAAATTGGTTTCCGTGTCCTATCGTATACCCTATTCAATACTTATTTATGTAATACACTCATTATTACGTTTTCTTTAATATTTATAACTTCAGTTAATACTTTTATCTCGTTAATCCGCTCGTCTGAATAATTACGAATGTTCTACCCCGTGAAGCACCAGAATTGATGTTATCCGATAAAGACAAAGTTTATTTTTGATTGTTTATTAACTGTCTTAATAAAAATTATTGAATTTTGTCATTAGTTGTACATTATATGTATTGCTTTACTATCTATTTCTATTAAGTCATAATTTTTTTATTAAAAGTGAGTTATTTTATAAGTGGGACAGTCATTTTTGAACTAATTGTTATTATATTCTACTATTTCTTTACAGTGTTACGTACGAGTTATTCTTACTTCCTGTTACATCCATAAAGTATTCCAACAATGTGTAATACGAAAATGAGGTAATAAGAACCTAATAAGTTATAAAGCAACAGAATATACTTACATACCTTAATGAATAATGTCATGGATCTACATTTGTCTATTAAGGTTACCCTGCTCAACGCATTTACCAATATCGCTAGATGCATTTACTGACGGAGCCCAGGTCCATTTCCTGGCACGGCATTTTACACGGGGGCTGGCAGTCTTTAATAACACCAGAGAGGAAATGAGAGTGCTCACGCCATAGGAATTGGTTGGCTCGGGCGAGGTGCTGCCCTCAGCTTGTAAATTGCAGGGATCTGCCCTGTTTGGTTCCACGCTAGCCATTTCACAATTCCTCAGATGTTGCGGTCGTAATTGTCGACTTATTTTGAACTCAGCAATTATTAATATTCTCGCCAAACTAAACTATGTAAAATTTTTGAGCGATAATTGTTTCCAATTGCTTCTTAGGTATTTAAACTATTGAAACATCCGACGAAACGAGCTCATCCTTTAATATTGATTTAACCGTAATATTTTGACTGCGTTCAGTTTGATCTTGTGAGCACAAAGCTAAAGATAATTTTATTTACTATCAATAAATATAATCAATAAATATAACAATAATTGATCTTAAAATATCAAATGCAGCTTTGACGCTATTCCCATCTCTAGACAAATTTGAAAAAAATATTATTTGGCTTGTAGATAATGAACTGATTTCAGGAAATTACAGACTTAAATATTTAAAAAATATGTTTAAATATTTATGAACAAATATTGATCATTTTTCATATAGTTATGAAAAAATAAATGTAATTTATGTAAAAGAAAAGAAATTAACCTCAGGCGGTCGTGTCGGTAGTGTTCCGGTAAAAATGTAATTTGGCTTATTAGGGTAAAAAAATGTAAATCTGGCTTCTAAGGGGTCCTGACCGCGAAAATCCTATCGTCCCTCGCTTTCTCCGGTCACTTGAGGTTTCCCATCTGAGAGTTTATGGTGCGTCTATCACTATAGAAACTTAGAGGACTCTTGACAAATTTTAAAACCCGTTGCTGTTTCTTTAAGCCCTCCAACTGACTAAGTGTCCCGTCTGTACCATAAACTCATCTCCTTTGTTCGGATCTTTTACCCTGCATTGGCTCTTCGACCCGAAAAATTGCTACAATGCATTCTTTTTCCTTGCTGAAGAAATAAGGTTCCACTGACAATACGTAATTTCATTCTCCAATATGTGCGAGACGTGGAATTACGGCAGAACGATGAATTCGTCAAGATTGTTGCAGCATATCACGCAAGTTCATTCATATCCGAATGCGTTCCAATCTATGAATGTGAAACGAGCATTTCAAGTTTTCGGAAGACGGTTTGCTGCGGCCATACAAGTCGCGGGGCAGGATCCGAAAGGGTTAATGATGGAAAGTGCATCATGAGAAAACACAGTGGAATTTAGTTAAAAAAATAGACAAAGAAATAGATTACTGTAATTGTTACTAACTCTGTAACAGTTCGAAGAAGAAGCCATTATGTGCAGAAAATGGAAATGTATATGATACATTAAGTAGTTTTATGAAATGGACAAAAAAATGGAGTTTAAAACCATATGAATTAGAAGAAAGTAGGCATTTAAAAGAAAAAAATGTTACGCGAGTACCTTGTTTTAAAGGCCTAACAATGACGCTTCGCGCATTGTTGAATGTGTATGATTCAATTGTTAAAGAAGAATCCACGCACGATTTTCAATACGCAGTTGGCTTGAGAAACCAAGATTCGGTGGAACAGCTGTTTTCAAAATTACGACAACGAGGAGGATTTAATTTTAATCCACCTTCGCGCATGGTGCGGTTGAATTTACGGCATATTCTGTGCTCAAAATTAATTAAACCTGGGAATAGGACCAACTCACAGGAAGAAGATACAGACACACGTTCCTTAATAAGAGAAGAAAGCTACATACCGATACAATCGAATGGGATAGCCACTCACGATGAAGAGGCCGAACAGGATGACGGTGCACTAAATTGTGCAATACATTTAAATAATAATATTGAGGATACGAATATTAGTGCCGAGATGGACGAAGATACATCATTTTATGAAAGTACATCAATTGCATACTTTGCAGGTTACATTGTACATCATATGTATAATGAAAAAGTATGATTGTACTGAATGCCGTGATAAAATGATGAAAACTCCTATGGATTATGTTGAAGCTGTAGAAGAATATTTCGTAGATAGGGAATATTCAGATGACGATGAAGATGCCTCATCCATTGCGAAGTTAGCAAGAGCTACAGAACAATTTCTTCGTGTTATTACGTTGCAGCTAAAAATATTTAAAAGATACTTGAAAAATTTGTGGAGTTCCCGAAATTTATTACAAAATTTATATATCAAAGGAATAGAGGAAACAAATGCCCAATACCGGGCACGGTTTAACAAAGAAGAAACATTTGATACATTTATACAAAGTGAAAATACATAACCACGCACGGAAGAGAAATGAAGAAGAGAAATCCGGAAAGAAGTCATGCAAAAGGCAAAAATTAAAAAATATATTGCACCAGTAAAAACTGTATCATTTGCGATAAGTAAGAGGTACATATGTATACGGCCCCTGCGGCTCATCTTGTCTCCTGCAAGCACTCCGGGTGGATCGAGTAGCTCGGTAACTGCAGGTGCCCCGGGTGGATCGAGTAGCTCGGGGGGCGAGATGGGACCGCGGTGACAACCGAATACATAAGTCGCAGGTGCTTTTAATTTTGGCCAGCTACACGGATCAATTAGTAGACTACTGTGTGACGACGCGCTATTGCAGATAGTACTGCAAGAGATGAGAACCTCATCCCTTCTCCTTTATCACGCAAAAACCGGGCCACTGTGCAGGTTTTAGTGGGTAGGAATCCTACACTACCCCCGCAGTCTTCCTCCAAAGCAAGCGGGGGTGCCTTTTAAAGGTTTCCTCCATGTAAAAACAAAAAAACGCCGAATGTAAGTGTGCACTAAGTCATTAACGTTTTGCATTTGTTTATATTTTTACGTTTTCTTTTGCGTACAGTATAGTACTAAATTTATCGTTTTAACGCTTTTAATTATAGATTATACAAATCGCTACTAATTTAGTTTCGCGAGAATATTAATATTCGCTATGAGTTCGAAATAAGTCGACAATTACGACCGTAACAACTATGGAATCGTGAAATGACTAGCGTGGAAGCACACAGGGCAGATTCTACTCGGACGGATTCGAATGGATTCTTGTCTGTGCTACCGTGGAACCAAAACAGGACAGATTCCTCCTATGATGGAACGAAATAGGTTTTTGTACATGCTAGCGTGGAACCAAACAGGGCAGATCCCTGCAATTTACATGCTGAGGCCAGCACCTCGCCCGAGCCAACCAATTCCTATGGCGGGCACTCTCATTTCCTCTCTGATAATACCTCGTCGGTGCTTTAAAGCTTAACAGTATGCTATCGAAAGTATAGTAACGATAATGATTTTCAGCTGTCAATAACAGATTGGCCTTATCATAATTATAGACACTCTATATAATAATAATTACAAAAATGCCTTACATCTGCACAACTGACAGATATTATAACCAAAAAATAATTGCTTCGATTCGCATTTTCACGGTTGTAAGACATCTAACACGAGAAATTCTAGGAGGCAATATTCAGCTGTCACATGCCGAAATAGCTCAGTTGGGAGAGCGTTAGACTGAAGATCTAAATGTCCCCGGTTCAATCCCGGGTTTCGGCAAAAGATGATATAATATTTTTTTTGTTCTATTATAATATCAATAATGCGTTGTATTTTTCTTTACATAGGTTTTAATGTATAAAAATATAAATGCACTTTTAAGCATCTGACTCATTCTTATCTGCAATAATTTTTCGGGCCAAACTTCCGAAAACCTATCATGACTAATGCTATAACTTTTCAAGCTAAACTTTCAAAAACCTGTTACGTCTAATGAAATAACTTTTCGGGCTAAACTTCCGAAAACCTATCACGACTAATTTGGCTGAAATTTTAAAGATAGTTTCATTTTGCATAAAAATGATGAAACTCTTAAAATACGCTCCTTTCGGATGAAACTACTGCTTCCGAGAAGGATTTTTGGTTATACTGAAGAATATAAGCTACATCTAACCTAATTTTTTTACTTCTGAGAAAAACACAAAAATCAGATTAGGTTGGCTTATATTTTTCTGGGATCTGGGACGCAGCTTCCCAGCCATGCATACGAATGAAAGAGACCCATTTATTGAATTGTTGTAAGATATACGGTATGTATATGTATACAGGAATCTAATAAAAAAAATTATGCGGTAACTTAGGCAACGACATTCTCATATAAAAATTTTCCCAAAAAATTTTCGATTCGCCAAAGATCTTTCTCGTAATCATCATTTTTATGCAAAAGAGGCCTATCTTTATTTGAGTCAAACCAGGTGTGACAGGTACTCGGAAGTTTGGCCCGAAAAATTATTGCAGATAAGATTGATCCAGAGCAAAATATGCTTAAAAGAACAATTTACATTTATACAGGGTGTCCCAGAACTATCGGAAGAGCCGAAGAGGGGCGATAGCTGAGGTGATTCAGAACACCTTTTTCCTTTGCGAAAATGTTGTTTGTGGCTTCGTTTTTAAATGGTTAACGAAAAACATTGACTAATCAGAGCGCGCGTAGAGCCCGCGCTCATTGACGGCGCACGACGCGTCGTGCTAGGTAGCGACGTTCGACCGTCGCCCCGAACAGAACGCGCTGGCATAGCACGAAGCACAAGTTAACGTCGAATTATTCATTATTTATTAATGGAAATGAACTAAAATACAATCGAAATCAATTTGTCGTTATCAGTTGAACAAAAAAGAATTAGAATCGACTGACTAACGAGTCTATCAAGTACGACGTATGTTACACTTTAAACAATTTACCAACAATTGGAATTAGTCTTACCTGTTTCTCCAGAAATGAACCTGCTTCGACGAAAATGGGTCACTGTCATTCTACCGATCATTCGAAAACGTAACACGAACTACACAACAGCTGATTTTACGATCAGGTCAACGAACTCACTGCACTTGACACAGCATACTACTTGAACGATAACCGTCACTGGATCATTCTACCGATCCGGATCATTCGAAAACGTAACACGCGGTTCACAACAGCTGATGTTACGATCGGGCCAACGAACTCACTGCACTTGACATAGCTTACTACTTGAACGATAATCGTCACTGGATCATTCTACCGATCCGGATCATCCGAAAACGTAACACGCGGTTCACAACAGCTGATGTTCCACGGCCAAGTCGGTCATCTCACTTCACTTGCCGAATTTTACTTTGCTGCACGACCGTTGTAATTTTTACGAGGGCGTAACACAACCTTCTGCAAAAATTTTAGAGAGTAAATCTACGGGCCAAAATAAAGCGAAAATCAAGAACGACAATTTTGCATTTAAGGCTTTGTTAAGAAGATACCGGTGTTTGAAAAATCGGGCAGCTGCGTTCAGTGGCAGTCATTCGCTACATGGAAGAGAAACCATGACCTACCGCACCGTGTAATCTGATACCCAAAAGGCACACGTTTTACGTCGCACAGCATTCAACCTGCTTACTTGTAAAAATCCACATGGGCATATCGAAACCCGCCCAATGGGATTATCAAGTAAAAAGGGTGACGGCCTTCAATCCACAATTTTTCACGAGGGATCCAACTACTACCATCCAAATACTATGCGTACACGCGACTATCCTATCTGCGAGTATCCACGATTTGCACTAAACTTAATATTCCACTAGAATGTTTAAATCGTTCCGCATCCGACGCCGTACAAGCAACAACTGTCTCGATCGACTAGAAATAATGATCTACCGATGCATGCCGAATCGTCGGGAGTCGCGTCTGTAAATCCTTCAGCGGCATTTGTTATTCTTTCAGCCGTAGGAAGGGGCAACAGTGTTGCCCTTTTCTGCTGACGACGCAGATACGACGTTAAAACCTATGTAAGAAAAAAATACAACGCATCATTGATATTATAACGAAACAAGAAAAAATATTGTATCATCTTTGCCGAAACCCGGGATTGAACCGGGAAACACTTAAGATCTTCAAGCTAATGCTCTCCCAACTGAGCTATCTCGGTACGTAACAGTCGGAATATTAACTCCTATAATTTGATGAGTTAAATGCCTTACAACCTGAAAAATGCGAATCATTGAAGCAATGGTTTTTTGGTTATATTATCTGTCAGTTGTGCAGATACAAGACATTTTTGTAATTATTATATAGAATGTGAATAATTATGACAAAGTCAATCTGTTATTGACGGCTGAAAATCATTACCGTTACTATACCTCCGATAGCAAACTTTTAAGCTTAAAAGTAATACAAAGTTTAACGTTCGCCGCGAAGTATTTATCTATTTATAACCTAAATATTCTATATATCTATTTATTAACTAATCACAAACCCCAAACGAAATATTGTTTAATATATTAAATAAAATATTCGATGTACGTGATTTACCACGCAGGTCAGCTTTTTTTTAAATCACTAAATAATTGTCTTCTACATCAAGTCATTGTATGAAACATTCATCTGTATAAGGTATTTTTAAATTAAATTGGACGCAACATAACAAAATGGCAAATACCCCTTTCACAGCAAAAGCATTCACATGCAAATATATTTTGTTCTAACCACTTTTATCGGCCCGACATTGTTTATTATAATACAAAAGTGTTAAAAATATTGTTGCAGCAAAACACAATATGCAGCGTGCTATGTTAAAATGGGACGACGTTCCTACCCAAGTAGTTACGGAGGGTCATTGGGTAGAAGAAGACCTTTCCAAGGACGGTAAAAAGAACATAGTTCTTGTTATTACTGGCAATCCCGGCATTGCAGAATTTTATGAAGGATTTATACAAGCTTTGAAATCGAGACTTCCTAGTGAAGTCCCTATTTGGGTAGTTGGCCATGCGGGACATGTACAGCCACCAAATAATTTAGCAATCACCATGCCAAAGGATTCGACGTGGCATGAACATTACAGTTTAATGGCACAACTGCAGCACAAGGTTTTCCTAATCACTAGGTTTCATGTTCTTTAAGGAAGCATTAAATGCTGTACTCACATATACATCGATTACAGCAAAATTTTATAAAGACGTATGTACCAGAAGACGCAAGACTGCATCTCATTGGTCATTCGATAGGAAGTTGGATGATTTTGAACATATTAAAGGATAAATCGATCGCTAAAAGAGTAACAAAATGTTACATGCTGTTCCCAACCATAGAACGCATGGTCGAAACAAGAAATGGATGGCTTTTCACTAATATCGTAAGAACCTTTGCTAACAATACATTATTTTCTGTAATAGAATCCATACTGCGATGTGTAGAGAATAATATGATTTACTTTCAGGTGTCACGAATCGCTCCTTTCCTGATCTTTCTTTGCTGGATTCTTTCGTGTCTTCCTTCCTTTCTACAAATTCTTATTGTCAGTATATTTAGTCCACTTTACGGAATACCAACAAAGTCCAATAAAGCGTTGCTTCAGCTCTTACATCCTTGTAGCCTGAAAAGGGTAATTAAAATGGCTAGAGAGGAGATGAAGCTTGTGAGAGATCGAGACGATGACATAATTTCACAGTACGAGGATAAATTATGTTTCTACTATGGAAACTGCGATGGCTGGGTTCCAATCAAATATTATAAAGACTTGAAATCGAAACATCCCAATATAAATGCAGTACTCTGTAAGCATGGATACCACCATAGCTTTGTTTTACAATATGAGAAGCAAATGGGTAAAATTGTTGCTGATATGATTAATGAAAACATCTTGTAAATTGGCTTAAACTAAAAATTAACTTTACAACATATGGGGTACGGTGTATTTGGTAGTTCAGTAATGTTCCAATTAACACATTAACATTTAACGGTCGGGTCATGTAAATTTACGTTTTTCTATTCTGACTTCCTAGGACGGGCCACGTAGATTTACGTTTTTGCTTGAATCTTTACTACCTTACGTAAAATAGTGTTGATTTAAAAAATAACCGAGAACGCAGAAAGACAGAAAAAAAAAACAACCCGTCCGTTAAGTATTAATAAACTAACGCCGCTTAAGTAGTGTTCATACGAAGAGTGGGAAAAGTTATTTTCTGCACCAAGTATTTGTAATAGTAGAAATCTATTATTGATAGTATTATTTATACTATCTTAATGTAATGGATGCGAAAGTATGTTCAATTATTCGCGTTTTATAAACGTGGAATGTACACGAATAGTTGCACACGATCTTTAGTTATTTTATTTGTTTTTTTTTTTATAATGTCATATTATATGCATTCAAGCATACTCGTGTGTTTTATATATCATGCTACTAATAACAACATTTAGATGCAAGCTTTCTGGCCTGCAGTTACAATTTGTTTATCGTCGTAAGTTGATACATATTTTTACAGTTTCAGCGTATTCCTTTATGGTTTTCAATGTATAATTTTCTCAGATCTGTCGAAGAAGTAGAACGTGTTTAAAAAAAATTACAGTCATAATCTCTTAATAAATTACTGTAACCTTTCTGTCTCGAACCGTTTCCGAGTTACTTGCCCTTAATGTTTTGGTCAATCTAGCGAAGTGTACAGGCATTTACTCATCAGCCGCGATATCTAGACTCTACTTCAATATATAGTATTTTATTCTTATGCAGATTTTAAGGATAAAAAGGAGGGTTCTGCGAATGTCTTTAAAAAATTACTGGTTGTTTCCTTTGGATAGTTCAGTGTATCGCTGAATATACAGGGTGTCCCGTAAC
This sequence comes from Holcopasites calliopsidis, assembly GCA_023838395.1. Taxonomy (NCBI): domain Eukaryota; kingdom Metazoa; phylum Arthropoda; class Insecta; order Hymenoptera; family Apidae; genus Holcopasites; species Holcopasites calliopsidis. The sequence goes on from JALHAQ010000076.1 coordinate 180,001, forward strand.
TCATAGAAGGTCCGGATATTAGAGATTCGGAAGGTGATACTGCACAACTTTCTTCTTTGGAAAAATGTCATTTGAGGCTTCGTTTTTGAATTTTTAAAGAAAAACACTGGCGACTCAGAGCTCACTCAGCTCCCGCGCGCAGGGACGAAACGTTGCGTTGCGCTGAATGGTGACGTTCAGCCGGTTTCCCGATTCAAACGCATCGGTATAGCGTTTTTATTCCTTATTCACGAATAACAAATAATTCGACATTATACTTCATTGTGTTGATTCGGTATTCAATACAACTTTTTCTCCCTACTATACCGACTCGTTTGGATCGGGGCACCGGCCGAACTTCACCATGCAGCGCGACGCGGCATTCCGTCCCTGAGCGCGGGCTCTACGCGGGCTCTGAGTGGCTAGTGTTTTTCGTTAATAAGTAAAAAACAGTACCTCAAACGACATTCTGCCAAAGGAAAAAGTTGTTCGGTATCGCCTCAGGAATCTCTCATATTCCGCCCTTCTATGAGTTACGGGACACCATGTATAGCCAAACGTTCGTCTGTTCTCGGCAATGTTCGACTGACGCAAGCGATAGGAACGACATCTTTTGAGTCATACCAGTGGTTGACTCTAGACTTAAAACCAATCTCTGTGACTTTCAGCTTTCCGCTTCGTGTTGGGGTGTTGCTCAAACGTTGAATTTGTTTATTTTAATATCACAGTTAGTGGGTGATTCGATTTCTGCGTAGTATTTGCAAGATTTTCATTCAATAAATTCACATTTACTAAAAATGTCGCGCGTCACAACGTTGTTACTGTTTGTTTGTCTCACCGCGGGATTGTCCTATGGTGAGTGCGATATTTCAGCATGGTGCATCTCACGTTTTATGATCGTGGAATATGCAACGAACAATAATTGATTCATGAAAATTAAACGCATATAATAGCAGGAATTGAATCATTATAGTTGTTAACCAGTTCAACTAACATGTATCATATTTAAATGTTGGTTAACATTGCCACCGTGTTCCGTGTATTTAGATTAGAATCACTTTTCGATATTTCATTGTGCGTGTCGAGAATGAAAATTGGGTATTGGCGCCCAACGTGCTTTCCGTAGCTTCTACTTTTGATGGTATTCTAAATTTGAACACATTATGGATTACATAATGTTTGTCTTTAATATGTCAACAACGTGTGATTTAGTTTGTTACCCGTTCGGTTTGTGTATATAACGAAGTGTATCAAATTTTGTATATTGTACCACTTTTCTTGTTGATGCTCTTTGTTTAAAATGGCGGTACACCACGTGACTAATTATTAAATACCACTATGTTTTCAGTAATCGTTCACTTTTCTCTAATCTTTCTTGTAGACATGCAATTATTTTTTAATGTCGCAAATTGCGAAATATAAAACGATAGAGGAATATAATTATATTGTAGATTTTCCATATTTATTGCAATTAATGTCTAGTGGACAACAATTGTTGTACTACTGAATCACAATAATCTAAAAACTAGAAATTAGCGACACACTTTTTCCGCAAATGTTACAGGTTCGACACTGTAGTTGCATGATTTAATTTGCAGGCTGATCAGTAATTATACACTTTCCGAACAGAAATGTTACGATTTCGATTTTTCCTGTTTAAAATGTGTATTTCTAATTATTTCTAAATATTTTGAAGATAATATCCACAAATAGTAAGACCACCCTTTGTATTAAATGTTAGGGATGTGCCCCGGTACCGAAGCCTCGGGCCCGGTCAGGTAGCGATCGGGACAATTCGGTTCAGGTTTCCAAGTTTCTTGATACATAAACAATTCCGAATTTCAGATCCTGATTTGCGACTCAGGATCCAATTTTCAATTCGGGTTTTGCTGCTTGATTCAAAACATACTCTTCTGCCATCTTATCCTGTACTTAACTTCCCAGTTGCGATTTTGCAATGTAATCAGATGCAGAAATTAAACAAGGAAAATGTTGCACAGTAAAGTTTAAGTACAAGGTTATAATAAAAATTGGAAACGTTTGACTTGCAAGATGATGGAAAATTTATGTTTCGAATAGAAAAATCTGATCCCCAAACGCGAATCGAGTCTGACAATAACGAGTACCCGAATATGTTTATGCGTTTAAGCATTGAAGTTCAAAACAGTACTTTCGCACAGTAATGAACTAAACCATTAATTCTGCATCTGGAAAACACCTTTCTCTCTCGTAATAACAACTTTTGTTATGTTAGAGGAAAAACCGAGAGCAGCTATGATTGACTCATAACGTTCTGATTTATTGTCATATTTATACATATATGGAAAGATAAGGAACGATTCGTAGAAAATGTCGGAGAAAAAAGGAAGCTGTTTTTTTTCTCTTGAACGTAAAGTCTCAGCCCAATTTATCTAATTTCAAGGATGCAGCGAACGGAAGTTAATGTTATCAACGACGGATGGCATATCTGTTCAGCGGAGTCAGCGCACTAACAAGCGCTCGTAAGCAGAACACAATCAATGAAATGGACCTTGTTGCTTCTGATAATTGATTCTGATATCATATATATATGTTTTGCATAGAATGAATAATCATTTGAATTACTAAATTAATTTAATTGATAATGTTTAACATTTCGGGAAATATATCTGCAAATCATTCCTATTGTATGCTCGTTACCTGTGGTTCTCCTAAATCGTAGTGAATCAACGATAAATTTATCCTGTACTGGTGATATAATATATCAATATTAATATTATAATAAACGTCTTTCAGTATACGGTCATGTATCGCATTAAATGTTAAAGATGTATGTGTACAGATAAACTAGACTTAATATCTTAGATTATGCCAAATGTGTAAGTGGTACATAAATGTTTTACACCACATGCCCATTGTTGTTGTTGTTGTTGTTGCTGTTGTTGTTATCAAAGCTAACAAATTTTCTAAAGGGAATGTAATTGGTTATTAAATTATTATAGAACAAATAACAACTGCGGATTTTATCTATTTTGGGATACCGATATCTTTAGAACGAATTTGATTATATTTCTAGGAATGGAGTGCTCCTTTGGACATAAGAATATAGTGTCAAGAATAATCGATTCATGCCCAGGATTACTGGATCCTGAAGAGAAATCTTATTGTTGTTTGGATATCGAAAGGAACGAAATGTATTGCTGTGATTCCACGGAATTCGCCCTGAAATCGTCATGGTAAACAAATTAATATTTTTGTTCTTTATTATCCGTTAGTTATCCAATTTGTATAACTTTTGCATAAACGTTCCAATGCAGTACGATGCCGGTTGTCCATGTTAATAGGTAGACTAATCTGTCCTGATAAGTGGTTTCTCAGATAACCCATCTATAGGGACCAATGTTCCATATCTATGTAGATTAGAAGCATTTCACTTTTCTTTGAACAGTAAATTATACTAGGATTTCTTTTCGAATTTCTGTACTACTATTTTCATTTCGATGCACGTGGCAGAAATTGGCATGTATACGAGCGAATTTCGCACAGGCCAGACTAAACAGAAGCATTAGAGTTATGAGTAATACGTGTTTCAAAAATAAAGAGTTTTAGTAAGCAACGTTTGGTGTTACGGATGCGTGATTCATCCTGTGCTCTGATAATCGATGTTCCATCGTATTTCTTGAAAATTGCGTGACCGATATTAATCGGTCATTTTAATTAAATAATTCACTTTGTATGTATTTCATTTAAACGGGTATATTATTAGTAGTAGCGCATATGGCTGTTTCAATCTACATATATTCTGGTGGTAAAGCGGAAAATTGTTTGTAACAAATACCTTCTTCTCATATTGTCAAAGAGTTATTATTCCAATTGTCGATTGGACGAAGGGTTGATATCAGTTCACCCCGGTTATCGAAGGGTTTACCTTTCTCCTTACCTCATTATGCATTACCCCAGATTTTTTATTCATTTTGTAGCCTGCAGGCATAATAAGATGCAAACTTATTATGAAAGTTTTAGTTATCAAATGTTTTGAAAAAGATCATCAGAAGATAATAGTAATATTAAATAGTCGATTTTCTCTTTATTTCTTACGACCGATGATAACACAAAGTGGACTTGAGATAAATTCCATGTTTCAAGTAATATGTTCTTGGGTTATTATATTTTTACACTTAACTCGAAGAGTCCGAGAATAATACATATATCAGGAATATTTGCATTAAATACAAATTTTTCTATTGCAGGATCCTCCTCTCAGGGATTGCCGCCGTTATTATTGTATTTTCGCTGATAGTGTTTTGCGTATCATGTTTGTGCTGCAGTTGCTGCCCATGGTATCGCAGACGTCATCGGGGAACAGTTTATGGAAGTAAGAATCTCGTTGCATGATATACATATGTATACCCAGGGCTTTAAAAAAGAAAGGTGCCGGAACTCTGTTCTTGCCAAGCTTTTTATTAAGTAAAATTATATTCAACTACCATTTAAATGAAATTTAAAGCAGCTTTTCCCATACCATGATAGGCATAAAACATTAAACAAAAGTTACGGTATTTTTTTTTTATTTTAGATGTCAAAATAAAAAAAAAATATATTGTTCGTCTAATTGCTTTTGAAACATTACAAATTGTACCGTGAAGAAAAAAGGTGCCGGGACGCCCGTTCCACCGCGTTACATTACGAAAAAAGCCCTATGTACATATATCTAAATGTATGTATGTACATACTTCAAATTCACACCACAGAACGAAAATTTTCTCACTGATCATGAATTTTATTTCGCTTGCCTTCATTTTTCCCTTGTTTGGGACACCGTTGAACGTTGGTTTACATATTTCTGATGTAAATATAAAACTAACACGTCGAATGGGGAACGTACATATTATCTTGAACCGATTTTCATATCAGTAGAATTTTCACTTATTTAAGTGGTATATCCTGCAGAGATATACAAGTTATTCATTTCATTTTTTGTGTTGCTTTCTCGTTCTTTCATGTGCATACTTCACCAAGGTGTCCATCGTCTATTTTTATTTATGATGCTTATTTGTAGAGACAGACAAAACGAATAACCCGTACATTGTTCTTTAAATAAGCACGAGACGCTTTTAATATCCATTTAGTATCAATTACAAACCATTTATCGAGAACAGTCGATACAATGTAATAAAATGCAATCGAGATAGTATAATTATTTGTATATCGTTATGCGTGAGATATGAATGCTAATATCAGCCTGTAATTGTTTCTAGGACCACCCATGATTTGAATTCATTGCGTCACATCTTCCAATCTCCTGACACCACATAAAATGCTTCCTATAATTGCCGTATGTCAGGGTACACGTATTTTTTAAGTATTCTTACTCAGCTTTTCGTATATTTGTACTGCATGAAACTTTATAGCTTACTGTTTGATTATGAACTTTTCTTATACGATGTATTCTATTCTAATATACATATACGCGTATATAAACAGACGATAACATCTTTCTTATCGAAAACCACAACAACGCAAAAAGATACAAAAACTCAGAGTTTGTTAAGAGACGCGATTTTAAAAGACTATCGCTGTTGCAACATCGTGCGTAGTACTCGCGCGAACATTTTAGATGCAGCGCAGATAATTCTATAAAGTAATTAACTTATTGCTCGCATATAAAATTCATAATGCGTTTGATAATAATACTAACAAGGAATATTCGCGAACTGACATACGCCGATTTCGCTGACATTTTGTATAATTATTCATTGGTTCAGCCTATTAAATTTGCCGTATTTCGTTGGTGCTATCTCTCGACTTTAAGCGAGAAAACACCCCTTTTGTCCGAGCCACCTTTCTTCTTTATACACGTATACCGGTGAAATGGCAACAAATAGAGAAAAATCTTTCAAACAAAAGTTTTACTGTTTTCAATGGACAACACACTCGTGGTAACAAACTTTCGGAAAAGTCATTTTTTTCACAAAAAATCAATTTCTGCCCCCCCCCCTCCCCATCTTTTTTGAAATTTCGATTCTTTCATTGTAAAGTTAACTGTTTTTCATTCTGAATTCAACGATGCATGACATTGTACAATTAACATAGATATTACAAGGTTAAAGAGCCACTACGGCCTTGTGTGAGTCGATACCCGCAGTTATCGTTCTTGATAGGTCCAAAATTAATGCCGCGATTGAGAAAAGTGTTTTAGCTCACACATTATTTATTATATGTACACCTGAATCCATGCGTACAACAATAAAATGTACAAATGCGCCGTACACGTTCGAATCTAACTGGATAATTTCGAATGTTTCGTAAGTACTTCGGAAAAAGAAAGCAATACTTTCAAGTAGACTCGAACCCAGCCGAAAAAAGGTTCGAAATCTATAGAAGTTTTTCTTGTAATCGAAGTCAGCTTCTTCACCTTCTTCTAGTTCTGGAAAACAGACTCCTTCTTCAGATTCAATGCCTACTGTATCATCAGGAACTACGTCCACAAACTCTGGTTCCATTTGACCAGTAGGTTCTTGAAACTCCAAAGTGTCGTCGTCTTCTGCCGTAAATGACTGACCTTCCGTGGTTCTTCTTAAGATATCTTCCAGTACTTCACACAATGCAAATTCTTTATAATTCACTGGCGTCGGTGGCAAGTTGATCACATTAGCAGGATTTATAGTTAGAATTTTTTCAAAACTTTTGCACTGCTCAAGGAAATTTGCTGCCTGCTCCTTCGAAACCGACTGACCGTCACGCGTCGATGCATTCGATCTTATACATATACGACGCGCTGTCTCCCTTTGTTAGTTACAAATGAGCGCTATTTGCAGGCACCAGGTAAAACGTAGTGAATAAATGATGAGATTTGTATTTTTGTATGTTTGCGCATTTTTTCGTCGTTAGTATCGTGTGTTTTTTTTAACTCTGCTCGTTGTTGTTTCATTCCATTATACTATAGGTATACTATACTTTTGTCTTCATGTGGCGCATATCGTACATGTACACGCATTGTTTTCCTGTCCGCGATACAATATTGGCGAAGACTGAAGACTTTTGAACTAGAAGTGATATATATTTGTGGACATTAAATAGCCTTTCATGTAACACACGTACATACACGCGTACAACTTTACAATGAAAGAAGCGAAATTTCAAGAAAGGGGCGGGGGTGGGGCAGATATTGATTTTTTTGTGAAAAAAAAAGACTTTTCCGAAAGTTTGTTGCCACGAGTGTGTTGTCCATTGAAAACAGTAAAACTTTTCTTTGGAAGATTTTTCTCTATCTGTTGTCATTTAACCTGTATACGTGTATAATGGAGAAAGGTGACTCGGACAAAGTGGGTGTTTTCTCCCTTGAAGTCGAGAGACAGCACCAACGAAATACGGCAAAGTTAATAGGTTGAAAAAAAAAAAAATTTTATACATAATTTCAGCGAAATCGGCGTGTGTCACTTCGCGAACATTCCTTGTAAGCTGCCGAATATATTAATGATATTCGATGTTATGAACGACTTACCGTGTTCCTAGAGCTTTCACGCGCTTGCCTTGAACTCTTTGCGTACAACAGACAATCTCAAGTTTATTAACAGGAATCGCGCCGCATTAAGAGTTCTGAAAGTTTAAGGGCTTTCAGGTAAGCAAAGAGCAATCAACATTCCATGTCTAGCTTTTTTTTTTTTATACGAAGAATGTGATATATTTCTTTTGCATTTTTTTTATGTTTTATAATAATTACATCGATAATTTAAAGCGAAGGTGAAGAATCAGATACGTCACGCGGATATGTATTTTTTTTGTATTCATGATAAAAAAATGCTGTAATCATTACAATGTTTAAAGATTTATCATAATATTTATACAGACTGAAGTATATTATACTTGTTAAAGGCCGTATTAAAACTGCGCGTATATAAATGTATATTTAAGACTTGCAAGATTCTATTTTCGTCAGATTACACACAAAGCAGGCCAACTGACTTCCATTTTTAGATATACGTACGTATATTTTTATACATATTTTTATATAGACGTATGCACAGAGAAACCATCGTAGTAATACTACAGCGATCGGCCGTTTTTGTTTCCGATTTATTAATTAACAACACGCCGCGAAGTGCTATACAATTTATGAAAACATGTGAACTGAAGGTATACAATTAATATATAAATAAGCGCTTTTTATTGTACTGTTGTGTAATAAATATCTTTGTGATCTTCCAATATGAGCGAACATTTTCTTCCCACTGTCATACTGAGAACGATAGAAAGCAATGTTCCAAAGCTACTGCGTCGTTAAGGTAGGTATTGTAAGTAGCAGGATTTCACGGTTGTCCGCCAGTAATCGTTTTGTGTAAAAACAGAATCATTTAAGTGTAAATAATTAGGCTTTGAAAACGTTAGCAAACAAACTTGTTAAAATAACTCGTATGTTTTCTCGCTCCATGTCCATGTTTCCCCAGTCTGTGTTGCTCCTCTTAAAACACACAAGATGAGATCGAACGAGCAAAACAATACTTTTCCCTATCACTTATGACTACATCTGTACCGCAACAATACCACCGAATTGATTATACATGTACATATGTATAAAAGCTTAAAGCATTCGTTTACTGTCTCTATAAATAAGACACTTATTACTTGCCTTAGCTTGGTTCATTTTATGCGAATATTTGTTACAGCACTCCAAGTACCTAATGTGGTACATGTAATTCAACCACCCGTTACTGTCTCCTCACCGAATCATCACTATACGAACCCTGTCTGCCCCGCAAATTCAACAGGTGACTATATACAGTCCAAATATCGTAAAACTATTGTTACAATTTACTAACAGTCTCGCATTAGTAGCAATCAGAAAAAGAATGAACAGAAAGGCATACACTTTGAATTCGTTCTATAGTTCATTCGAGTAATTCAGCATACAGGAAGGAAAATCATTTTTTATAAGCTGCAACAAATAAGTAAATAGTATTAATCGGTGTGCGAATTGAATTAATCCATGATGCGTAATCAATGTGTAGTTATTTATAAGGATTAAGGTAATTATTGTTGCAAATTACATCTTCTAGGAATGGCACAACCACCGGCATACACAAACGCTGTGTACGAGAAGCAGGCCGCTTATAATCCAAGTTACGTTCCACCGACGCACGAGTAACATTAAGCAACTAACAATAATCAAACTTATCGTTTAAAGAAGATCAAATGTCAGCCCTTGATTCTGGAACGACTATCGTGACCTGAATTTTCACTTATAAAGCGTAGCCATTACAAACAAAACGTTTTCCATTTTGGAGAACGTTGAAAGTGTGATAAAGTCGAGTGGGCTCGTGATTTTTGTTTCTTTTCTTTTAAAGAGCGTGAAGGCGTTAGTTTATCGGACAATTAGTATACACAAATCGATCAAGCGTTCCAGCTAAATGCCAGAAATATGTTTTTCTTTTTAGCGTCTGCCATATACATATCTCTGTTGCTTTGAACAGTTACACGCAAATGTGCTCAAACGAAGAATTTTCTAAGCTAAAACGTTTTTATTCACATTTATGCGTTCTATATAAAAATGAAATTTGATTGCCATTCGAGAAAGCAGTAGGCTAACAAAAATGAAACAAGTGCCATATGAGAAAGTAGTGGATTTGAATAATACCTGAATTCGTGGAAAAGTTTGTAATGGTGATTTAACAGAGAGAAAGTGATAAAGCTCAAATGAATTTACCGCATTGCGAATACATTTAAATGGCTGTTAAATGTAGGAGCACCATATCTTGCCCACAATTTTGAGAAAGTTCCTGACCACTCCTTTACACGTTGCTCGCGACCGCGGTTGAGCATTCACTGTTCCGTACCGCCATTGAACTTGAATAGTTGTCCTATTTGAAGTGTTCAGCGTGTTATTATTAACGCACAAGTAACAAATACATCGATCTTTGTATTATTACATTTTATTATCCGTTACCTATGTGAGATAATTTTCTTCACCTCGAAAGCAGCGCGATGGGTTCGTGAAGAAAAACATCATATTAAAATTTACATGTACTGAAATATTATAAATTGCATAACGCGACGAAGACATTGTTATGCGTGTTGCATACACTCCTTGTCATTCAGTTTCTGTAATAGTAATTGTAATTTTATGAATAAAAGTAAACAGCAATCATTATGTCGATAAATTGAAGACCCCGCGTAGATTATGGTAAAATATATATTTCTGAATATCTATGATACAATATTTATATAAACAGCTTATTACTATACTGTTTTATAATGCTTCCTACGAAGTGTTCAGTATTATTTTAATACTAGATAAAAGTTAATGACTGATGATAATTCATCAAGATTTTGTTTAATGATTCATCGGTATGTAGTGAAAGCGGAGTTCTACGCTTTGATTATTATTTTTCTTTTTTTTATCTGAAATAAATATTGGATTCATAAGTTACATTATTTTTCAGATGTGTAGAAACGATGAAACAATCTATTGTTACCCTTACACAAATGCAAACTCTCTTTAGTTGGCCGCTTCCCCAAATTATTTCCTCGTAAATACTTGTAAATAAGTTTGATTATTGTGTTGGCTGTCTACAATGAGCTCCATTTCAGTGTTATTCAAATTTATAATATGTACAATTATTACGTTGTTCAAGAGAACTGTAAAAAACTTACAGTAAGCAACCGAAAGTAAGTGATGAAAAATTAGGCAATGTGATAGGTGCAGCCTGCGCGGAATACAAACATAATTTCTATTTTTCATAAATAAATCATCGTATACTATATCCGTCTATTACTTTAATTGTATTTCCTAACAAAACGTGAAAGCGTGATCGAAAAGTGTAATATGTTTACGTAATATCATCCTATATTATTGAACTACAGGTTCGCCTACATTTGTAATAAACTATGTCGGCAATGTCTGGAGTGAAGTATTATCTGCTTGGCATTTTTCGGGAAGCATAAATGCATTATTTCCGCCTTCCAATATTTACCTTATGAGTGTCAGTATCTTCTTTAAGATACAGGGTGTCTCTTAACTGATGGTAGAACCGGAAAGAGGGTAATTCTGCGTGAAAGAAAAAAAAACAAGTCGAAATGTAGAATAAAATTTTGTCATTTGACGCTTCGTTTACAAGAAAAGTGATTTTGAACATTTGCATAGCTCGCATGCATTCACAATTAAAGCAGAAAATTGTTCTGCCGTTTAATGAAGTGAGGCACCAGAATGCAATAGAAAATACAGCCGCATCACGTTCCTAACACGATGACAGACATTTTGAACAATTTCTGAAATAATGAAGTTTATCATACACGAACCTTCTTCTTTAGCTTTGTGCAACGTGTATAATAAAGAAATAAAAATTACCCAAAGTTATTATCTATAGGCTGAACTATATTATCATGATTATCGACAATCGTGAAATTGGCAATCATCTGACGCAAGCGCCAGTAAAAATGCATCTTAGCCAACATGCATGCGGGCCACGCAAATGTTTAAAGTCAATTTTCTTAACAACGAAGCCTCGAATGAGAAAACGTTGTTCCGCATTTTCGACTTACTTTTTCACATAGAATCATCCCCTGTTCGGTTGTGCCATCAGTTACGGGACACCCTGTATATTACATATAGCTTGGATAATTCTTTCTAAAGTGGAATATCAACTGTAAATTCATTCGCTGGATAATTCCGATTCACCGTTAGTACAATTGTCCAGTTTAACTTCTATCGTTCAGCACACATCGTTATAGAAAACAAATATCTATAATAATATCAGCCGCGCACAGTTATGACATGAAGTATGATTCATAACTTTTTTTTGTATGCCGAAGAGATGTGGATTGGAGGACGGCCGCGTTATTTGATCAACTATTATTAGAACCGGCCTACATTACGTATAGCAGATTTTGTAATTTTCCCAAAATGTATAACTTATTTTAAAATAATAAACAGGCAGTGGAAGTTAGTTCCGTGTAATATAATCGAAATTCAGTCAACATGATATTGCACTGTAGAAAATATCCGGGAACACTGTTTTTATACATTTCTCATATTTAAATATACAACCTGTAGACACCGATCACCCCCTTATAAACATTCATTTATTCCTGTACATATATTGTCTACGAAGAAAGGAAGAGACAGTATCAGTCGTATCTTACAGCATATCCAAATGCGATTCTTTCCCAAATGTAATAATAAAGTGATTCTAAACCGATCTCTAACGGTAAATTCTTCTATCTCTCTAGTGACATATTTACAGACATTGAAATGCTTACAAAACTAGAAATATTGAATTTCATAACGTTTTACGATCTTCATAGGTGTTGTATATAGTAATTGCGTACGACAGTCAGTTAATTTGCACATCATGATAAAAGTTATTAAAACCGTTTGTACAATACATAAATAATTTAATTTGGGGTTCAATGCTCGTTATATACCTTTCGTGTTACTTAACGGAGTACCATAATACTAAAAACGAATTCTGCTCGCCGGCGACCATGTAAGGACATAGAAGGTTGAGGAATTCTGATCAAAACTTTGTACCTACTTACCAGTGCTAACCTAAGAATACAGAATTGCTTTAGGAAATGATACACGTAGATTGCGATGTAGCGTTTTCTACATTACTGAGATTGCTATGACTACCCCGAAAAGATACGTTTTCTACACTTAGGGGTAACTCATGGGATCGTTCATCCTCCAATGGGGCTGTTGTCGAAGTATGGCTAATAGACGAATGTCGAGATCTCGATAAATTTCCCCGTTGATTGCTGCCTGAAGACGGGGCCGGGCTAGGAGAAGGACTCTCCGGTATCTGTTCCTGCTCCTGCTGTTGTTTCGTAACAATTAGTCTGTTCAACAAGGTTATTTGGCCTTGGATACCTGACATGAATGGTCTATATCCTAAACTGAAAAGAGATTGATTTTTAATTAATTTTTCCTCAGAACAGCACACTCTCAATACACACGGTGCTAATGTTGCGCGTACCATTCGGACAGAGACCACCTGGTTAACGTAAAAAGACCATCCCTTAAATTAATTATAGAATCGAAGGTTTGCATGGGGGCATGCGCTGTCCTGATAGTTCTAGCCATGGCGGGAGCATCGCGTAGAACGGTTGCTAGAACGGCAGCCCATCCTAGGCAACCGCCTTCTAGGAACAATTGCAGAAGATACCGAAGCTGTACTTCCGCTCGACTTATCGCCGCGCAAGCTGAAGTGTTATGCACCTCCGTTTGCTCCACCGGATCTGCCGACACCCAACACACCCTCCCAACCCCTGTGCCGATAATGGATTCGGTGTCATCCCTCCAAATGGTACTGCTATCGCTAAGAACACTGTTCGTGTCTGAAATAAAGGAAAAAGGATTCATACATTTCGTATTTCAAGCAGTATAGTATTGCGTCCAATGAGATGTCACCGGGACGGTACAAGGACAGTACTATCTCTGCGTTCAACGTCAGAAATTCGGTACTGATAGCTTATATCCATTTTCTTCATCAATATACGTCGGTGGAGGAAGCGATACAGCTGTGTCGTAAAATTGATTAAGCATTAAAAACTATATATTTAAAGACCCAAAACAAAAGATCAAGATCAAAGACATGTATACATATTAAACATATAATGTCTAACCCCCGTCTTATTTTGCCACATACATATATCGGTTCCAGCGACGGTATGTAAGCGTATCAATGAACAATTTGCCAGTGCTGAACTTTGACCAATCAGACCAGCATTCTTTCCAGGTGACTTCTATCTGAACGACCATTGTACCCATGATCATAAAGCAGAAATTACCATGCAACATGTTTGCCGTCAATTTCGTTTCGGCAGCGGGGAATTGCGTTTCCAAGCTCGCAACCGGCGAGACGAGCGTCGTGTAAGGTGGCCTTCCGCTTGGTAAACTAGTGTAACCGCTATCAGGTAGATCAACGGCGAAGTTAGAGTTCAACGGTTCCTCTTCCGGATTCTCCAGACTAACCGATCTTACAGAACGGAGCGAAGTGAGGCTGGATCTCCGAAACTTTTGCAGAGTTGGAAGAGATAAGACAGGATAGGCAAACGAGAAATCTTCGTGCACCGCTTTCAACGCCGCGACATAATCGTCTATTTTAGCCGCCCTGTCCCGTTCCCTGGCGAACCATGTAACTAGATGAAAGTCTAAACGCGCGGCGAATCTACCTAAATCTGCCAGGCGCTTTGCCGACAGTAGTCTACGGGCGTGACGTTGTAATATAACGTCGATGAAAAACTCTTCGGCCGAACCCTCTCTGTATTAAAAAAATAGCATTCAATTTATTCTTAACGGTAATGCTTAAAAGCAGTGTATACATATAGGGTGTCCCACGTAACATTTGTCACGTTTTGTCAAGTACTTGCTACAATCTGACGAAAAAATATTTTAAACAAAAGTTGATCGATTTTCGATTGGCTATACATTGCAATGAAGCAAGTTCGAAAAACCGTTTTTTTTTTGTTTATTATTGTCAAGGCCATCTTCATTTTTTTAAATGGCACCTTGTATTTTCGATTTAACCGTCAATTATAATCCGTATCAAGACGAGTTCAACGACCTAGTACACCGTGACCTTCGGATGACCTTGAACGCAAAAAATGAAAATTTCAACAAAAAATGCCAATCTGCTTCAATGAGTAATAATAACTTGTGTTTATTATTAAGACTCGAAATTGCATACAATTCAGGAACCTTGACTAAATGAACGCAAACGATTTCGTGAAAAAGTCGCATCAAATGTTCGAATTGAAATCCATGTTCTTGTAAGCACAATTCTGCTCTACGTAGTAAGTTTGCTTTGGTTGCTGTTACGATACTGTCATAGCGAAGTTCTTCGCATTCTATACGGATTCATTGGTTTAAATGTTTCTTATTTTGTATTGGAACAGCATAAAATATCAACTGTAAATGAACCCAGAAAAAAAATCAAGTGATGACAAATCAGGGGATCGTGGTGGCCAAGCAATATACATAGGGCCATAAGTGTCCATCAATGTTCTCCAAACTTTAAGCTTAGGTAATTACGAACGATTCAAGCATAATGAAGTGAGAAACCGTCTTGCTGGAAATAAATACGATGCTGAACATTATCTGAAAGCCCTTGCATCAATGTTTGAAGTTACGTGGAATAAAAATTTAAATAAATTTGAGATGTTAAATTATGTTCATAAAAATAAGGTCCATTTAGACGATCGTGTACTAGTCTACACCAAACATTCACGACAATTTTCTCTTGAAAGTCCTATTCTCTGAACCAGTGAGGATTGTCTTTCGAGCAGAAATAACGATTGTGAGGGTTAATTACACCATTATTAGAAAGTTTGCATTCATCCGTCCATAGAATGTAGTTTATTATTTCAGGATTATCTTCGTATGAAATCACTAGCCAAGATATAAAATGAAGGCGACGTTGTGAATTAGTTTCACGTAAGTATTGTTACTTTGCTCATTTTGTACGGATGATAATTATTCTTTTTTGGGATCCTATGAACTGAAATGTTGGATAAACCAGTGTCAGCACTAATTGCATGATTGAAAGTGTGCGGAGTTTCTTCTACATGTGCCAAAGCAGTACCGGCATTCCCTTCGGTTGTAATTCCAGATGGCCTGCTCTTTTTCTTCTGAAATTCTCCATAACTTCGTAAAATTTGCCCAATATTGTAGAATGTTTGTGCAAATGGATGATGCCTGTCTGGGTACTTTGCACCATACAGATTTGCCGCTTCACATGCATTTCTTTTACATTCGCCAAGTATTAGCAACATATGTATCAACCTTTTCACTGGTAGAATACATTTTCTACATGTTAATATCAAACTGCGATTTGCTCCCGTGACAAGTCAAGACTAAACAGAAGAACTGTCTAGTTCTAGTTACCTTAATGGCTAAGCCATCACATGTTGACATTTTGTCTTTGTTGTAAATTGTCGACAGTTCGTAGATAAGTTTCGAGTAATACAACATTTAGTCAAGGTTCCTGAATTGAATGTAATTCCGAGTCTTAATAATAAACACAGGTTATTATCACCCATTCAGGCAGATTGTCAATTCTTTTTATTGCAATGTATAGCCAATCGAAAACTGATCAACTTTTGTTTGAAATATTCTTTTGTCAGATTACCACAAGTACCTGAAAAATCGCGAAAAGTGTTACGCGGGACACTCTGTATATTTGTTACCGTACTTTGCCCTGTTACCTAGCTAACCGGTCATCATGACAAATGTGGACGATATCTTTGTTACTACATACCATGATTTGTTAGTCCATGCCTTAACAGGTTGTTGAAATATGCCAATCCATTGCAATACGACAAAAGACAAACTGGTTTTAATTTATCGTATACACCACCAATTTGGCCGCGACAATAGAAAATCATTTGCTTGTTTCTTGTCGTATTGGTCTGCCAGTTGGACGACAACGATTTTGTCATTATACGCCATCTAGTTAAGACATATTCTTACTTGGTTCGGCTGTTCCAATAGAATGCCAGTAAACTGATCCGCTCCAAAAAAAGTAACGTATTAACAGAACCTTGTTACCAATAAATGAAGTAACGAGTGCAGGTAACAAGATTAAGTAACAAATGTATACACAGCTTGACAAGTTTTAACAAAAGTCGTAACGAAGACATACTTGTTATCGGACTTCTCAGCTTTCGTAGTGTTCGTAGGCACTGACTTTTTCCTCCTCATAACTACGTTTCTAGTTTTCTCTAGCATCGAGGACGGCGCTATGTCTTTAGCTACCGAGTCGGATTGTACTTTAGGCGTGACTGTAGTGCTGTAACTTCGACTTCTCGAGACTTGCATAGTTCCTAATACTAGGGATAAGTCGTCCTCGTGGGGTGAAAGTGGCGGTGTCTGAGTGGGCGCCCCCAATTTCGATGAGCCGCCCCAAGATGTGCGCGGAGATTCCACATCGTTCGGATCTTATGAAAAGGAGTACGGGTATGAAAACATTGGAAAACGTGAGGCGTATCTTGCGTAGTATGTTTTTGTACGTTACCGATAGCTCGGAGGAATCGAACGAGATCCTTTGAAAGTTCCCACCTCCCTTGCTCTAGAGCGGCGTCCAGCAACAATGTAGCGTGCTGCCGGCTAACGGTCGAGGGCTCTAGGTTTTGTAAAATTATTAAGTAACTAGCAGCGGTGTCGAGTTGCTGGCGTTGCAAGCAATCTTGCAGCAACTTCTTCGGCGGCCCAGCAACCGAAAATAAGTAGGGCCAGAGCGCTATTTCAGTTTTTCTAGCGCACTGCACCACCGCCCTAGCCCACACTCCTGGAAATTCACGGATGAATTCCACGACGGAAGGCAGCTGAGCATCGGGGATCGGTTCTTTACTAGTCGCTTCTTCCTCTAGCACCTCGTGAAGCAGAAGCTCTAAGGAGTGTGGAAAGTATGGCAATGCGGCGCAGGATCGAGCAATCTCCCATGCATGACACCCCAAATTCCGGTGAATAAGTTGCCGCAGTATCTGATGGAGATAAACTTGACTCTGGAAATTAAACCGCCACGTAACAATTTATTACTCGACCGAATCGATCAACAAATCAACTAAATCCGAATCAAACGATTAACGGTGCTACGCTTACTGTAAGTTCTAATAAACTGAATGGCAAAGAGAACGGGGAGTTGGTGTCCGATGTGAAGAGCACAGTGTCGTTTTCCGCTCCCAATAGAATGGCATCCTCAAATAATATGGCCAGAGGATAGATACGTAAATGAAAGGGTAGCATTATCCTCTTGCTCATAAACGTATGCGTTTTTTCTTGATGATTCCTTGGAAATAGTGGAAGCCAAACGCGCATGCCGTGATCACCACAAAACAGCCATAGAGCTTCGGTCAAGTGAGGCTTGTCCCTTCTAGATCTCCATGGTACCCAAACGTTTTCTACGCATGAAGCTAATACTGTTGGAGGACTACACGTAAACAGCTGTAAGATATAAATAATTAGAGATAATTAATACATTGCTGGCCAAAAGCATCCCCACCCTCCCCTTAAAATAGAATAAGTTTTTTATAATCGGACTTGAGATTTTGCAAGAATGTTGAAAGATTAGTTTACTACATGTCATGTTTTTATCGTTTTGAACAAATCGGAAATTTTGAAAATACAAGAAAGAAAGTAGTGGACGTCATTTTTTTGACTTTTTTCCTGAGCTTATAACGAAAATTTAAAAAATGCATTTTATAGATTTAAGTTAGATACACATACAACAACGTTAACTGACTTGGATGAAATTGTTAGGATACATATGTATATCCAACTTAATTCTGTAAAATGCATTTTTTAAATTTTCATTATAAGCTCAGGAAAAAAGTAAAAAAAAAAAGATCTCCACCATTTTTTTTTTTGTAATTTTCAAAAATTCTGATTTTTTTCAAAACGGTAAAAACACGATATCTAGTAAACTAATCCTTCTACCTTCTAGCAAAAGCTCGAGTCGCTCGGTGCAATTATAGAAAAACTATTCTGTTTTAAAGTGGGATGGGGTTGCTTTTGGCCAACTGTGTATTTGCATAGCTGTAGTATTGGAGGTGTGCGAGTAGATTATGAAATTATGGATCCGGGTCCAGTCGGGAGTTGTTTTCAGGTTCGAGATCGTAAAAGTTTGCGGACACAATTGTGCCGCAAAATAACGGGTACTTGAACATGTTTATGTGTCGATAAACCCCTCGGGACCTTGACCCGACCCAACGCGACGCTTGACTACCAATAATTCTGGGTACCCGCACAACCCTACCGTATTCGCATTAACTGTAAAAACGTAATTCACGTACAACATCTGGATTATCAGTACAGTGTTCTCGTTGCACCATAAGGAGACGGCCGGATACATTTAATAGAAGACTCTCGGGATGTGGGTGACTCCCAGCTGTTTCGGCACGTATAGTAGTTAATGTAGCGCTTACAACGCAAGCGGGATGGACGCAAAGTCCACTGATATCTACAGTTTGCAGTCTCGTTAATTCTATGCTTCCTGCATCTGGAATGAAAATATTTTCTTCATGATATTTTAAATTACTGAGTTGGTCCATAAGTTCGTGCGGGTTTTCCCAAAGGCATTCTCCATCATTATTCACAACTGTCTAACTTGCCAAATAGTTTTTGATTTCCATGCTTGAAGAATATCTCAATTATCAACTTGAACCGAACTTCGAGCCATTTTTTATCAAATGCAACGCGCCATTTAGGGAAAAGTTTATTCCCTGAAATTGCAGGGACAATCTTTATGCTCTTCTGTCAGCCATACATATAAGGTTCTTCGTGGGCGGTACTAATTTACATAATATAGCGTCAACAGCTTTAGGAGCACCATTAAGTTCATAAAATAAAGTATGTCGAAGTTACCCCTTTTCTTCACTCGACACACGATAGTTCTTTGGCAAGTGTCTTTTTATTTTTAACATAGAATGAAACAAATTCTCAACAGCATAATGTAAATGAACTGTACGCAGGTGAAAATGAAAATGCACGAACTTATGGACCGATCCCGTGGTTTAAATTGAATTTCTGCTTCCTTTATGATGGCTTACCGTTATTGCTTTCTATTGCCATATCATAAATGCTAATTTGTGCATTAGCACAGAATGTTAGAAGCCTGTCCTTTAACGTATTGAGCAGCAACACCTGCGACGGCATTCTAACTGTTCTAACATAATTATTATCCAGGCGCGTGTCGCGCGGATATATTCGAACTTCGTCCTTATCGTCTAATATCGAGTAGCTACTGGCTATTAGAAACCCACGATGCCATAATAATCCGCCGGTTACGATAAAATCTCGTTCTTGGGTTTCGTTGCCAAAAAGTTTCCACTTACGCGAAGGTAAGGAGTAATGAGCTAACCCTGTACGCCCGGCTACAGCTATGCTCATACCTTCGTTATCAATGGCAGTATACTAGAAAAATATATATATATATACAGATATACACACTTAGCAATAAATACTATATTAGATGATGTGCAGGCGGATTTCCACATACTCTTATCGGCCAATTGGCACCGCTGTATGCTGTAGGGATGGGAACAACTAGCCATTGCTTGCAACCCGCAAGCGTTTGCGACACGGAGTCGTTAGGAATTTCGCTGCCGATATGAAAATTCGAAGCATTCGCGGAAACTCCACCACCAAGATTTAAATACAATCTATCTTCGCCTTGTAAATATAAATGCCCATGGTGACCCTGTGTAACAATACGATATAAATATTCGCAGTATAAAAATAAAACAATAATTATACAAACAGTTACTTTAAATGTTTACCATGCAAGGATTAATGGTCAGAGGACTTTTAACAAAATCTAATTGTATCAAAGAACACTTTGAATTAGGTTCTTCGTTCCCATTTTCTTCGATCAAAGCAGGATCAGGAGATTCCCTCAACATCCATAGTTGATATCCTTCAGCGGACCATTCCTATTATGAATAAATCATTTAGGTTTCAGTAAATATATGTTTCAACTGAAGTTTGTTAACAGTGTCGATGAAATGAATTACCATCGTATGGATATGCAGCGGGTTATCGTGCATCAAATCTACTCTTAAACCGTAGTCCCACTTCAGAGTACAAAGTAAAAGAGCACCGAACGTACTCCATATTGCTAAACCGCCACCTTCCCAAGCCAGCGCGATACCACAACTGTCCGGGGTCCATCTTAAACACTTTACACGACCTGGTCTTCCTGGATAGTCTTTGGAGGATAAGCTTAACGTATGCGACATTTCTAAACTCCCCGTTGTTTCGTCGACATAATATACCACGCCCTCGGAGCTGATAACATATGCATTGTGAATGTACACAAAACGAATATTGCAATGTAGGCGATAAAATAGGGTTGAAAGCGTACTTCTGCCTTCCAATCGCAATCAGGCGATATTTATGATTTACGGCCGCGCAAGTGGCATCATCGACATCTCGGGCCCAAATCCCTTGTACTTGCTGAAAAATAACATCGTTGCAAATTTTTCGTTCAAGTACTCGCGAAAAAGATGATTGACGTACATTAGGATCGAATTTTAACGACTGTGCCGTGAGAAACGCCGCTTTGCCTGTGTTAAGTACGATCGCAAATCCGCCGACCAGTGGAGAATACTCGATATCGGTAACGTACACGTTGTTTTCCGTAAGCGGAATAGCTACAGTGGATATTTGCTGGTCTACGCTAAATGGTATTCTCTTTAAATCAAGGGAGTAATCTCTATTCACAGTACCATCCCACTTGTGACGTATCACATGACTAGTATTCGTAGCTACCATAAGCTCGTCACGGATACAAACTAACGAACTAATTCCACCATCTATCCAAGCAGATTTCTCCTAAAAGCGAAACGAAACATTTCTTGATATAAATCGCATAATGCAGACAATTACAAAATTTCTTGTAATACAAGGTGTGTCCCAGGACGAGTAGTGCAATCGGGCGTTCTACTTTTTCGTCTTATTTTTGCCCATGGAACGAAATCTGCCTGGTTGTACTACCTGTCCTGGGACACTGTATATTACATAGAACTTACAAATGTCAGGACCAAGGAAGGAATGACTTCTTTGATGAAAAGCTCAGCGCTGTCCCTTTTTAAACTTGTTACTGGAGAATCTCGTTGTTCGTACAGGCCTCTTCCTTCTGGACTGGTATCTTGTAAACGGTAAAACAAAAGGTAGCTGTCCGATGTCTGAAAGTGAATTATAAACATCTTTTCTCCTATTCTAATGTATTTAGTACTGAGTTTTTCATACCGCGACGACCAGCATACTGGAATCTGGCCTCCATTGTACCAGAATATTGTCTCCGTGTTTCCTTAAGGAATCTGGAGTCCGTCTGATAAATACTATAGGTACGCATGGCTATAAGATGAATTAATCAATTAATATTTTAAAATAAATGGTTTAGTTACATGGCTATAGTATCAATTTCATTAAGATATGTATACTAATAAGCATAAATGATAACAATATAACAAATATAAGTCACAATCGAGTATGTAAGGAATGTGTATATAATTCAGTTTGTAAGCGTTAGCTGTGATACACGAATTATATTAATGAAATACAATAAGAATAAAGAAAGACAGTAGATGGAAAGCATTTATTCATTGCAAACACGATTCGAAAGTAAATGAAGCACAAGCTTTTGATAACAAGGACAGAATGTCATGAGGAATTGTAATTTTACGTTTTCCTAAATCATCAATAAAATTACAACAGTAAGAATATGTAACTCGTGCCTTGCAATACCAGATGGTAAGAGCATCCGTTGTTAAGACAGCGAAAAGTATTTTATCCCTGTTGCAAATGACAGCGGTTACTTTTCCTGCTTCTGTCGTATTTAGAACCCGCGGCCATCCAATAGGGAAAAACATGATTTCTCTTTATGATTTCCCTTTTTTTTTGCGTTCACATTCCTCCAATATTTATAAGCTGTCTTTCGTTTTCATGTTCTGCCTCGAAGTATCTGACAAGTAAACACATCCTAACCTTATCATTTTATACCAACCATACATACTGGGTATAACTTTTTGCCACGAAGCACCGTGAAATATTTCTAGATACGTAAGCGTAGACCACGGTACGAGTACTCGTGATTTTTACGCTACTTCTCCAATTGGCGATTATTTACAATGCCATGCGTAATTTTTACGCTATAATAGTTACACTTTGGAAAACAATTACATGATTCTCAGTTGTGCATACACAGAAACTAATATAAGTGTAAAGTGTCTTATTTTTGTCTGGAAAGTTGGGAAATATTTAAATATCTGTGAAATATCCTGTATTTAATTCGAAGCGTTAATTATTCAAAAATTTCGGTTAAATGTTGAGGAAATTGAATCGACAAATTAGAATTCATGAAACGGGGTTCCGCCCGATTTAATAATACGGCCCTTAGTAGGGTTAGGCGATACTACTCGATTATTTTAGAATCGATCGATTCCTTTTTTGCAGCATCGATTATTTTAACGATTATTTCATGCTTCGATTCGCAACTGCTCGATTATTTTTTAGCAAAGAATCGACGTTCTTTTCCATGACGCCCAACGCCCTCCGGATAAGAGACATTTATTTACGCGTTAACGGCTAACTAGAAAACGGTGTAAGGAGATGCGCCGCAGAGTAGGGCCACCACCTATGCAGCACAGGGATAGTTACTTAACTACTCGATTAAAATTACCTTCAATACTTAAACAAAGAATAATGCTTCCGGGCTAAAGCGTTCAAAGATAAAAATTATTTATTTCTCACAGTTTTACAGTTTGTCAATCAGATTGGCGCTCCGACACTATCGATAGTTTCCCTTAGTTGGACCACCGATTATGGATACTTATCGATAGTGATGAAAGTACATTTATGCGAGTATTTATAAATTATTGTTTATTGTCAATTATTCTATACGACAAGTTTTACAGTTTATCAGCCTGATGCCGCTTCGATATTGTCGATAGTAGTGGCGGCGAAATATCGATAGTGGGCATGATTTCTCCTTTCCCCTAGTTGGAGCAACGTCCATCGACAGTCATCGATAGTGATGAAAGTACATTTATGCAAGTATTTATTGCTTCTTGTACGCTAATTAATAACATATGGCTTTCAATACCTATAACTATCGATAGTGAAAGCAAAATATCGATAGTACCGTCGATAGTCTTCCCCACCATCCACCACTATTCAAGATGATGCTGACCATGTAATGCAGGTATTTTGTATCATTAACATTTAAATTGTTTTGTAACAATTCAGCACTTGTTCTTTAAAGCTATCTACAAGAGCTTGTTTTTTTGTGAATTTCCAAGCGTGAGAAGAGATGTAATATTAATGGAGAATGATAATACATTTGGAAAACCTTCTGTGACATGTATATAACCTCAGTTTTGTCTCGGCCAGTGCTGATGTTTTCTGCTTTGTATTTTAGATTATTCCCGAGACCATAACAAATTACAAGCACTATGGAAATTCTGGTTTTACCTGCAACAATTCTGTAGTTATGCATTGTAAAACTTCTATGAATGTAAACGAGGCCTGCGCAGCGAGCTGTTCCTAGGAGCATGTTTCTGGCTCCCCCCTACCAGAAGTGGAGCTGTGAGTTCTAAGCTGCTCTTCCTTGAGCAATGGTAACTATGTGTGTGATATACATATTGATAATGTATCAATATAGTAATATAACGGCAGCATAGCGCCAATCCATTGCTCCATGCTTGGCCTTTCTAGCCAGCAAAATTGGGCACTCGCACTCACCAAACAGCCTGCTGTGTAGCCCTGATATAAACTATGAAATGTATTATAAATCAATTTATGAGGACAGCTTTCAAACACTATATCTTGCTTATAGAATACTGTGTCCTTTCACACCCAGTCCACAGCTGCTTGGTTAAGGTTACTTTCATTCATTTAAAATTGTATATTTGTGAATAAAAAGTTAATAATTGTTTATTGCAGATCTACATACGAAGTTGCCCCTTTAATCAGCATTTCTAGCTGCCACGAGCATCGTTTTCAGCTCCACCAGCACTGTTTCTCGTTCCATTGATGGTTCTGGCTCTCCTTAGCACAACTGAAGCTGTGGTTCCTCAAACAGCAGTAACTATGTGTGTGATATATTGATAAAATATTTAGTATAGTAGAGTAACAGCTTAGCGCAGTAGTATTAACTTATACTTACATTAATTATATTTATATTCGATTAAACAATTCATATGTGCCAATTTTCAGATGTATTATAAATGAGTTTATAATAGTTAATAAGTAATAGTTTTTAGTTTCTAAAACATTTTTGTAGCATACTTAGATCTATGCTATAACCATTATTGTAACTTTCATTATTATTTAATTATAAGATGTATTGTAAATCAATTTATAATAATAATCTATAAGTAACAGTTCTTAGTCTCTAAACCATTTTTGTAGCATATTAAATCCATACTATTACTATTATTGCAATATTCATTATTATTCAATTACAAGATGTATTCCAACTTAATTTTTAAGAAAAATCCATAAGTAATTATTATTAAGTAATTAACACTTTTGTAACATATTTAAATCTATATTATTATTGTTGTTGTGCCCCGAGTCGTTCGACTCGGAGCGGTTATGGGATTTTGGCTTAGTCGGGTTCGTGAGCGGACAAAGGATTGGAATCCACCAGGCGATCTTCAATAAAACTTAGTTTATTGCAGCTTTCTCGAACGTTGACAGAGGAGACTCGAATGCGATGTGTATTAGCTTATGGTTCTTTAACGAGCGCCTTTTTTGGGTGAGACCCATTGGTTTTATTACCAGCTTCGGGTGTGACAAAATTGGTAGGAGTAGTCACGCGGTATCATGAAAGTGCACTTGGTAACAACTTCAACGTGATCGATCGGTCACGTTGTGCTGATTCCAAAATGATTGGAATTTGGCTTTGTTCCGAGACCTTCTATGCTGATGCACTACTGTCAGCTATAATATGATATCGGGGCACAACATTGTTATTGTAATTTTCATTATTATATAGTTATGAGATGTATTCTAAATCAATTTATATGAATAATCTGTAAGTAGTAGTTCTTAATTTCTAAAGCATTCCTGTAGCATATTTGAATCCATATTATTACTATTATTGTAATATACATATATTACTATTTAATTATAAGATGTATTGTAATTCAATTTATAGTAATAATCTAAAAGTAAGAGTTCTTAGTCTCTACACCATTTTTATAGCATTGGTAAATTTATGCTATTGTCGTTATTGTAATTTTCATTATTATTTAGTTATAAGTTATGTATTGTAAATAAATTTATATGAATAATCTATAAGTAATACCAGAGAGGAAATGAGAGTGCTCACGCCATAGGTATTGGTTGGCTCGGGCGAGGTGCTGCCCTCAGCTTATAAATTGCAGGGATCTGCCCTGTTTGGTTCCACGCTAGCCATTTCACGATTCCTCAGATATTGCGGTCGTAATTGTCGACTTATTTTGAACTCAGCAATTATTAATATTCTCGTCAAACTAAACTATGTAAAATTTTTGAGCGATAATTGTTTCCAATGGCTTTTTAGGTATTTAAACTAGTGGAACATCCGATGAAACGAGCTCATCCGTTAATATTGATTTAACCGTAATATATTGACTGCGTTTGGTTTGATCTTGTAAGCACAAAGCTAAAGATAATTTTATTTACTATCAATAAATATAACATGAATTGATCTTAAAATATCAAATGCAGGTTTCACGCTATTCCCATCTCTAGACAAATATGAAAAATATATTATTTGGCTTATAGATAATAAACTGATTTCAGGAAATTACATACTTAAATATTTAAAAAATATGTTTAAATATTTATTAACAAATATTGATCACTTTTCATATAGTTATGAACAAAAAATAAATGTAATTTATATAAAAGAAAAGAAATTGATGTCAGCCGGTCGTGTCGGTAGTGTTCCGGTATAAATGTAATTTGGCTTATCAGGGTAAAAAAATGTAAATCTGGCTTCTAAGGGGCCCTGACCGCGAAAATCCTATCGTCTCTCGCTTTCTCCGGTCACTTGAGGTTTCCCATCTGAGAGTTCATGGTGCGTCTATCACTATAGAAACTTGGAGGACTCTTGTCCCAATTGACTAAATGTCACGTCTGCACCATAAACTCATCTCCTTTGTTTGGATCTTTCATTCTGCATTGACTCTTCGTTCCCAAAAAATTGCCTACAATGCATTCTTTTTCCTTGCTGAAGAAATAAGGTTACACTGACAATGCATAATTTCATTCTCCGATATGTGCGAGACGTGGAATTATGACAGAACGATGAATTCGTCAAGATTATTGCCGCACATCACGGAAGTTCATTCATATCCGAATGCGTTCCAATCTATGAATGTGAAACGAGCATTTCAAGTTTTCGGAAGACGGTTTGCTGCGGCCATACAAGTCGCGGGGCAGGATCCGAAAGGGTTAATGATGGGAAGTGCATCGTGGGAAAACACAGTGGAATTTATTTAAAAAAATAGACAAAGCAATAGATTACTGTAATTGTTACTATCTCAGTAACAGTTCGAAGAAGAAGCCATTATGTGCAGAAAATGGAAATGTATATGATACATTAAGTAGTTTTATGAAATGGACAAAAAAAATGGAGTTTAAAACCATATGAATTAGAAGAAAGTAGGCATTTAAAAGAAAAAAATGTTACGCGAGTACCTTGTTTTAAAGGCCTAACAATGACGCTTCGCGCATTTTTGAATGTGTATGATTCAATTGTTAAAGAAGAATCCACGCACGATTTTCAATACGCAGTTGGCTTGAGAAACCAAGATTCGGTGGAACAGCTGTTTTCAAAATTACGACAACGAGGAGGATTTAATTTTAATCCACCTTCGCGCATGGTGCGGTTGAATTTACGGCATATTCTGTGCTCAAAATTAATTAAACCTGGGAATAGGACCAACTCACAGGAAGAAGATACAGACACACGTTCCTTAATAAGAGAAGAAAGCTACATACCGATACAATCGAATGGGATAGCCACTCACGATGAAGAGGCCGAACAGGATGACGGTGCACTAAATTGTGCAATACATTTAAATAATAATATTGAGGATACGAATATTAGTGCCGAGATGGACGAAGATACATCATTTTATGAAAGTACATCAATTGCATACTTTGCAGGTTACATTGTACATCATATAATGAAAAAGTATGATTGTACTGAATGCCGTGATAAAATGATGAAAACTCCTATGGATTATGTTGAAGCTGTAGAAGAATATTTCGTAGACAGGGAATATTCAGATGACGATGAAGATGCCCCATCCATTGCGAAGTTAGCAAGAGCTACAGAACAATTTCTTCGTGTTATTACGTTGCAGCTAAAAATATTTAAAGGATACTCGAAAAATTTGTGGAGTTCCCGAAATTTATTACAAAATTTATATATTAAGGGAATAGAGGAAACAAATGCCCAATACCGGGCATGGGTTAACAAAGAAGAAACATTTGATACATTTATACAAAGTGAAAATACATGACCACGCACGGAAGAGAAATGAAGAAGAGAAATCCGGAAAGAAGTCATGCAAAAGGCAAAAATTAAAAAATATATTGCACCAGTAAAAACTGTATCATTTGCGATAAGTAAGAGGTACACACGTATACAGCTCCTGCGGCTCATCTTGTCTCCTGCAAGCACTCCGGGTGGATCGAGTAGCTCGGTAACTGTAGGTGCCCCGGGTGGATCGAGTAGCTCGGGGGGCGAGATGTGACCGCGGTGATAACCAAATACATAAATCGCAGGCGCTTTTAATTTTGGCCAGCTACATGGATCAATTAGTAGACTGCCTTTAGTGGATAGGAATCCCACACTACCCCCGCAGTCTTCCTCCAAAGCAAGTGGGGGTGCCTTTTGAAGGTTTCTTCCATCTAAAAAAAAAAAAAACGCCGAATGTAAGTACGCACTAAGTGATTAACGTTTTGCGTTTGTTTATATTTTTACGTTTTCTTTTGCGTACAGTATAGTACTAAATTTATCGTTATAACGCTTTTAATTATAGATTATACAAATCGCTACTAATTTAGTTTCGCGAGAATAATAATATTCGCTATGAGTTCGAAATAAGTCGACAATTACGACCGTAACAACTGTGGAATCGTGAAATGACTAGCGTGGAACCATACAGGGCAGATTCTACTCGGACGGATTTGAATGGATTCTTGTCTGTGCTAGCGTGGAACCAAACAGGACAGATTCCTCCTACGACGGAACGAAATGGGTTTTTGCACATGCTAGCGTGGAACCAAACGGGGCAGATCCCTGCAATTTACAAGCTGAGGGAAGCACTTCGCCCTCGCCAACCGATTCCTATGGCGTGAGCACTCTCATTTCCTCTCTGGTAATACTTCTTAGTTTCTGAAGCATTTCTGTAGCATATTTAAATCCATACTATTGCTTGTTGAAAATCGAGAGTTTAGTGCGATCCGTGGTTCGGAATCGGATGAAGATAAGGCAGACACGATCGTTCTGCCGGGCGCTGCCTATCTTTTGTTGTTCGATTATCTTCACGTTCCTAATTGTACAACGCAATCGTTAACGCCATATTTAAATTATGTACTAATAAATGATGGGCCCAGATATCGCGACGGATCGGGTATAATAAAAAGTGCGACGTAAACACGCAAGTTAATTTGGTACGTGTCGCGAGATAACATACACGGTGAGGATGAACGTTTCGGGTATCGCGAAGATTGAGGCTCTGACGGACACGAACTACGATACGTGGAAAATTCACATGCCTGCATTGTTAATCAAATGTGATTTGTGGTGTTACGTGAACGGCGAAAAGAAAAAGCAGTCCATCGTGGATGGTGAAAATGCGTCTATCGAAGCAGTCGCGAAACGGCGAAACAAAGACGAGAAAGTCATGCTGAAATTATACTGGGTATCAGTCCAACCGAACTAAAGCAGGTGAAGAATTGTGTGTCTTCATGCGAATTATGGTTGAAACTGAAATCAATTTATCAGTCAAAGGGACGGGCAAGGAAGGCGACGTTGTTAAAAAGACTCGGATTAAAGGTGCGCGATATCGATGACGTACGCAAACATCAGAAAGCGTTCTTCAATGCCGTGGACAAACTCGAGGCAATGGAAGTAACGATCAATGTAGATTTGCTTTCGATTTTGTTATACAGTCTTTCGCCGGCGTTTGAAATGTTTCAATACGCGATGGAATCACGTGATTACCTCCCTCTATCGGAAGCATTGAAAATTAAAATCATCGAGGAATACGACGCGCGAAAAGAAAATCTGTCTGAGATACAAAATGCAATGGCCGCTAGTAAGAGTTTCGTCAAGCGATTTCATGAGAAGAAAAAAACGCACAGTAACAAGAATCGCAGTGTTAGTAATGACATGTCTTTCAAAATTCGTTGTGACAAGTACAACAAAATTGGGCATAAAGCATCGGAATGCAGAAAGGTGCTTGGAAACGCTCGACAGTATGAAAACGAGTTTTTGTGCATCGACGAGTGAAGCCGAGGCGCTGCGCATTGGTCTATCTAGCGATAATCGATGGTATCTCGACAGTGGATGCACCTCGCATCTCTGCAATGATGCGCAGAAATTCGAAACTCTGAATCAGTCCGATCATAAGATGCTGAATTTAGCGAGCAACGCAAGAGAGATAGATAGATAGATAGATAGATAGATAGATAGATAGATAGATAGATAGATAGATAGATAGATAGATAGATAGATAGATAGATAGATAGATAGAGAGAGAGAGAGAGAGAGAGAGAGAGAGAGAGAGAGAGAGAGAGAGAGAGAGAGAGAGAGAGAGAGAGTCCGTTAAAGGTACTTTTTCTGTGTAGGAAGAATGAAGTATTTCAAGCCTTCCGCGAATACAAATCAATGCCGGGAAACATCGTCGGGAAAAAGATTAAAACTTGCAAAGCGACAAGATCGCGAACACTGTAATACAGAATTTGATAGTTTTCTACGAACACAGAACATTCAACAGAGTGTGACTGTACCACAGAATCCAGAGCAGAACGGGTTGGCCGAATGCAAAAATAGGACACTCGTGGAAATGGTTGGATGTCTTTTAATTCAGTCCGGATCTTCAGTATCATTTTGGGCGGAAGCGGTGTCCACATCAAACTACATCAGAAATCGATGTTCCAAGCATGGCACGGAAGAAAACCGAGCGTGACTCATTTACGCGAATTCGGCTGTAAGGTTTTCTGTTTAAATACAAACTACCAAAAAGGCAAATTCCAGCTCCGCTCACGAAAGGGAATATTTATCGGTTACGCCGAATGGCTGTACTTCCAAATGGGACCTGATGCCGATCGACATGAAATTTAAAGGGAGGTGGGGGGGGGGGGAGTTGGGCTGATAATTACATACACCATATGCTTAAACATATATATTTCTATGTATATATGTATTAAGAAAATGCAGTGGAAGTCGCCTCTTAGGCTGTAACGGTTTTTCAATGCGTCGTAAAAGAACAAAAGCTACAAACCAAGCGCTCTCTACGCAAGGGTGAGCGCGCGGTATAACAGTCGATCGAAATCTAACAGCTATTACTTTTGTATCGTTTACTATTTTCAGTATTACTATTTTTCATGTAAAAACTCAAGTCGTTTGGGTCAATTATAAAAAAAGACATTCCGTTTTGAAGAATGCACTTACTTTACAATGCAATACTTTCTACACCCACTGTCTTTGTATACGATAAACGTAACACCCATCTTATTCGAATCTGTGGCAAACGAAAGTAGGTCTGAGGGGCGCGATCCATAAGAACCTTATACAGGAGAAAGATGATCGCCAGCTCTTACGCAGGATTAGTTGATGCAATGTATGTACATATGATAGGGACGATATACGTAGATGGAAGCTGACTTTCATTATTGTCCCTAAATAAGAACACGTGCTTAGAGAGGTGGAAGCAGACGTCGATCAGAATCTAAATACTTCAACATCGGAGGTAAACGGTACCCCGACCGCACCTGTAGTCTAATGTCGTCTAATTTTGCATTTAACGTGCGCATCCCTATAAAAGCAGTGTATACAAAATTGCATCTTAAATGACTCTCTTTTTAATGAGTCCATTATTTATTTAAATCGATTCAAAGGCATTACGCAACTGAGCGACATGTCGAGTGCATTTTTTTACAACACTGCAAATAATGATTACAGAAAGGTAAACCTATATAAAAAAAAAGCACGCACAAATGCGCGATAAATGTGCAATATTGTTGAGTTATACTTCTCGCTACTTCGACTGCACACCTGTTATTTATCGCTGATCGATTTATTAAACAGAACAGGTGGACATATTATGAACTGATAGCACTCGATAAACAATCATTCAACAGAGGCATAAATTCTTTGACCCGTGTTTCGATTACTCAGTGATTTTTACACAAGGCTACATGATATTTTTCTTTTGCAATTTGAAATTTTTGGTTTCGCATATTGTTGCATTATACTTGTACGTCACACGTAAGTTTGATCTTCGTACAGTGTCACGTGGAGAGTTTAAGCCGGAAACGAAATCTTTTCGCGCATTTTTACAACTTAATCTTGTATGAACAAGATAGATTGTTTATTCAGCAAACACGACCCACCCTTCGTAAGAGCGATACTTATAAGGGTGATCATGGGAAATGGGACAGGTTCCTGCTTTTTTTAAAGTATAAAATAGAAAAAATGGTAGGAGAAAAAGTCATTATGCAGCGATGCACCCGCCAGGTGCAATTACACTTTATTCTCTAATGCAACCCAATTTTTTATATATATATATTAAACCAATCGAACCCTTTCATTATCCTAAGTATAAAAGTACTACCCCAAGGTCATCGAAATGCCAATACGATGCCATTCACGAGATATTTGACTTTTTTGTGTCAGAAACGTAGTTTATTACAATAAGTCTTCGAATGTTCCACCATTGCACGCTAAACATTTTGTAACGCGTCTCTTTTTACATTTTTAATTAAATGTTTTAGGTGCTTTGCATCGGCATTTGAACAATGCATTTTGATACGTCCCTTTAAATTATCAATCGATACAAAAGGACGTGAATTCACTGTATCTTTTAGACAACCCCAAAGAAAGAAGTCCAATGGGCTCAAATCTGACGAACGAGGTGGCCAAAGCGCGTGACTATGAGTGCCAAACCATTTTCCTTGGTAGATATTATAAAAAATAAGGTCGTGTTACCCAACAATCTTTTTTCTCTATCATTTTCTTTTTATTTTACTTAAAAAAGAGCAGGAATCCGTCCCAGTTCCCAGATTCACCCTGTATAATTATTATGACATGTTAACGTCAAAAATTTCGTCAATAAGCATTCCTTACATGATATGCGGTCGAAAGAATTCAATTGCAAACCAATTTAAAAAAAAAAATGGCATTCAATCCTTCGTATTTCATTCAGTCTCCTTATCTTTACGCCTTGCGTACGTTTCTATGTACAATTTCATGTAGCTGTAAAACACGTAAATCTGTACAAAGGAAAGCTGTGTGATCACTAATTGCATGGCTAAAGTGAGGAATTGTCAACAGTGCGCTTCGTGCCCGCTTACATTCCAATGCGCAACGGTTATTAGACCGCGCGGGTGGGAGAGATATGAAGCTTTGTCCGAGCCTGGCGAAGCGTCGTGGCAGTCGAGCGACACACTTCTGTGCGTGAACAAGGACATCGTTTAACGCCACGCCTCTCTGTTCTGTACTTATGGTGTTGCCCCTTATCACGAACTTCGTATGCTGTTCACGACACGTTTCCTTCGACGGTATAAGGATTGTGCCATACAGTGTAGACGCTTTACTCCGATCAAGGAGTGTTTTTACTCAAGAGATCTAAAGTGCTAAGTGTTTTTTGTTGGAAAAAGTTTCTCGTGAAAATTCTTCGAGACACGACTCTAGCAGATTGAAATAAGCGCTTCAGTTACCATATTTATAAGATTCTGAAATTATAAAAATGAAAATGTTGCATGAAGAAATATTGAATGCAAAGTAGAACTTATTCACCGTGTGAGTATCGCTTTAATTTGTTCGCAGTGTTTCTTACCGTAAAGAAATACGTTTGAAATATTTCAATTTCGCTCATTTAACGATTGCGGCAATTACGTGTAATATTAGAGATGAAAAATTAATTTCATTCGGCTGTTGCTCCCTAATCTTACGAGGTAAGAAATTTGGCTGCGATCAGAGGCTGATAATAGACACAAAATAGCGATATGTAGTACTCTGTGAAGGACTCTCATCGGATTTCAAGTTTTGACACGTGGGAAGTGTACATATGTCTGAAGATGGTGCTTCTCCGCCTCCGTGATCTATTTAGATACAGATTTTGTCAGCCTCTTGCCATTTCACTCACATGCACGTATAGTTGCAATTCTTGTTAAATTTTAATGTCTGCATATCAGTTAATTTTCTTTTCAATTGTAACGTCAGTATAGCAGCCAATTTTATTTTTAAATTTTAATATCAGTATAACGATCAATTATTTTTTTTTTAATTTTAATGTCAGTATAGTTGTCAATTTTTGTTAAATTTTAATTATTTTTTAATTAGTTCGTATTTTTAGTGCGGCGCTTATGTCAAGTAAGTTTGGTAAATATATAAATAGAAGTCTGGCCTGTCCACTGATTTCGATGGTTTTTTAATATGTCGGCAGGGGCATCTGACCAACCTTTTTACCTTGATTGCACGTTCGCGGCGTGTAACATGCAATTTACAATTCAAATCGAGAAGAATACGAATAGTTGATGCATTGCCAACGTTTTTTAATCACCTGATACTCTTCACTATACATTCACTAGCGCAGGGCATTATTGATACGGATAGAGCTGCAATTGAAATTGAAACGCGATATTATACGCGCGAACTACATCGCGATTAACAGAGCAACGCAAACGATAACCATTCTTTTGTGTACAGGGTGTTAAAAAATAAGGGTTCGTAATAGGCTTGTGCGAGATTTCGTGATCGAGTCGGGTCCGAAAAAGTCGGGCGGGGTCTACCTACGCATGTTTCTACATACGAAAGTATGATGCTTAATGTGGTTGTTTACAACAGGCTTGAGCATATTTCGTTTGCAACAGAAAGAAACAGAGAGAAAAGAAGAAGAATCATGGTATGTCAAAGAGGAAACGTAATTGAAGAGAGAAAGGGCTGCGACAGGTCTATGACCTGGCTGTAACCGGCAGAGATTAGGCTGCGACCTAACTGTAACCGGCTGTGATTGGGCTGTGACCGGGCCAGTTTCGACGGGGTCACAGCCCGGCCGCAGCCTAATCACAGCCCCTTTATTTGTGAGTTTTCTTTAGTAAATAAAGTGAAATAAATTTATGTGGCAGCTAAAGTAAACGGGTGCACTAAACGAGCTAAAACTGTTTATGAAACTGTTTTCGTGTAATTAGAGTAAATTGAACTATGTTAGCATAATTTTAAAAAAGTGAATATTTGTGTATAGCATTTAAATAACTCTCCTTGCTAATTTTGAGATAATAGAAACAAAGGTTTTGTCGTTATATTTTAGGTATTTCTGAATAAGTACCCGGTTTTATCCACGCCTATAGAGTAAAACCCCGTATTTGCATACTTCCGACAAAAATCGTACATATTATTATAAAAAAAAGACTCCCATTTTCTGACTCTGTAAGGTCCAATAAAACCCAAACTTATTTTTGTCATTTAACTTTTTGCTAGAAGGAAAAATAGATTAGGTACCCGGTTTTACCACGCAATTCCGTACTACGATTGCGTGTATAAAGTGATTTTTTTTAAATATTTCCAATAATTCACTGTTAACAATCCTGAACTACCGCGGTTCTAAACAAATACGATCAATGTGTTGCGAAGAGACTTGCTTGCGACATCGAACGCCCATAAAATATAAAAATTGATTTTTCAACGGAAGAGTTGATTTTTGGACCTCTGTTTATTGCACATTTTTTACGGCTCTTGGTGAGTACTATAAGTCCCTTAAGTTGCGGACCCTTTACTTTTAACACCCTGTATAAAGAGGTAATACA
Source organism: Holcopasites calliopsidis (assembly GCA_023838395.1). Classification (NCBI taxonomy): domain Eukaryota; kingdom Metazoa; phylum Arthropoda; class Insecta; order Hymenoptera; family Apidae; genus Holcopasites; species Holcopasites calliopsidis. Next base: position 215,489 of record JALHAQ010000076.1, read on the forward strand.
TGCATAGGCATATCCACCCACGGCACGAATGTTACGGAATGCGACAGCCAGTTTTCTCGCAGGCTTTACTCCGAACATGTCGTATTCTTTCCTTCATTGGTGCGCGTCATTTGCAAAGCCTCTCACGCTGTACGTTTCAGTGTGTTTAGCGATGATAAAGCGTGTCAACCATTGATCGGGAAACGGTGAAAGCGCCTTATAGCGAGCAAGTCGAATGTGAGCATTCGAAAAATCCGGCGGGGAACGAAATGGACACGAAAATACTCATGGAGATGCAACAGCAGCTCAGACATGCTGTGTCTAGTTCAGGAAATGCACCGACCAGTACAAAAAAGCTAGATGACCTCATGGATGCCTATAATTCAATATTTCTAGTTTTCGAGGACATCACGTACAATGTGAAGCCATGGATTCTCGCTAGAAGTAAGTTTGCGTTAAGAATTTTATTATTTGTTAATATACGTTGATAAATCAAATATTAATACAGAACTTAGAGATTTTTAATCATTTCAGCATCTGTATATTTTGTACGAAGACATACCATGTACAGTGGATGATAAGATTGAGGTGTTGTTCCGAAGAACACCATTCGCCGATCGACATGAAATTTCAAAGAGTTTGACGGGAATAAATGAGGACACTAAATATAAAATTTTAGGCGCGGGTATTTAATAGTTTCGAAAATATTAATTAAAAACTTTCGGTACGATGCATTGAATTCTGCCTATACAAACATAACCAACACAAACATCTTCGCTGTAGTAGCAATTGTTGTCGAGTACCACCAAGTGGCCCATGACACAATGGTGATTCCGACTTCGGTATCCGCAGGGTGTTCCACGTAACACTTTTCACAATTTTTCAAGTACTTGCGATAATCTGACAAAAAAATATTTTAAACAAAAGTTGATCAGTTTTTTATTGGCCATGCATTGCAATAAAAAAACTCGCTTTTTTTTGTTTAAATGGCCCTTTGTATTTTTTATTGAATAGTATTATAGCCCTTATCAAAACGAATTCAACGCCCTATTATACCATGTCGTTCGGCGAATGGTGCTTTTTGGAACAAACTCTCAAATATTCTGTGAATCTTTATTTACAGAAATTGTTATCGAATTTTCTCATCAGTGAGGTACCGCATAGCATAACATCGCGCCGTGCAGTTTACTCAGTCCGATATGTTGAAATGAAACTTGAATTTATGGGTAAAGTGCATAAATGCTTAATTACACAGATATTTTATGACGAAAATGTCAATATTAGATTTATTTGTATGATAAGCATGATTTGCCCTACAAATATAAATCAATACTTATTGGTTTTCCTTAGCACGAATAAACAGTGCTAAATTATGTACTATTTCTTTTTCAAATTTTATTCGCATTACATTTTCCCCAATCATTTAATCCAAGGGGCATGTGAGAAACTCACAAAACGTGGTTGCAATATGATCTAAAGTTGATAAAGTGAAACATCAATCTAGATAATTTTATCTGCGAGACACGTGGATACACACTTGTTATTATAATCCGCCAAAATCACGGTTAAATTGGCAACAAGTACATTATCTCGACCATTTTTTTTTTCTTGAGACAATGACCATGCCAGACTAGCGGGCGTATTTAATCCGTTATTTATCATTGCATTATTTTAGAACAGGGAATTTTAGAAACTGTATTTTACGATTTCGAAACCATCGCATGGAAATATATAATACAACAAATAGACTACGGATTTTTATGCAAATCCCCAAAAATTCCCAGTTTAATAATAAATAACCAAAGCAAAATTACATTATTAATAATTTAATTTCTCTACTTCATTGAATTGCCGTCTGAATAGTAATATTTTGCATTACACATGCGCTACAGATAATTGACCGCCATTAATGAGATAAGAGTCTCTCAAGCCCCCGACATCGAATGCGCAAGAATTCGTTTCAAAGCGTGTAAATATAGATCGTGTAAACAGGCGTTCCCCTCCTATCGTGTATACGTAACCGCGCATGCACACGTCTGTCCCGACAATATTCTCTTATGAGTTTATTAACCCTGAAACGTTTCGCAAATAGGAGCGATACGGATGACAACGTCCGAGCAAACGCCGCTAATATTCTCTTTAAAAAGTATAATGAACGGAACTCATCTGTGACAAATTCAACGAGACCCTTACTCTATACACATCACCCGTACACGAGACGCATCCCTTATCTTCGTCTTTCTCAAATCTTTTTGTATGTATTACTGAGTGTATAGATAACAATAAAATTCTTTCTTGTCCGGTCGTACATTTGGAAAAGGCAAACGCCGCCACGTCAGAAATGTAAATAGGGTACATAAGCAGAATAATAGATGGACGAATCGTAGATTAATTGACAATTATAGAAAAATTGGATTTTGGGCTGTAATTCCGGGAGGCACCGGTGGCCAATCGAGGTGAAAGGTAGGTACCATGAGGGCTCAGTGCGGTCCCTAATTATAAAATGTCAACAGCGGCAATTCACGCATTCAGAAGATACACGTCTTTATACATATTTAATAGATCTCCAATGCTGTACACATCGAGGGTAAAGCTAGGTTTGGGCTACCTTTTAAAAAGACCCCCCGCAGTGGACCCACCCACTTAAGAAATTACCGACCATATGCGCTGTCTAAGAGCATCGAAGGTCTACTATTCAGAGCTGAAAAGATTTGAGAATACGAGTCTGAAGGCCCCTCTTGCTCCTGTAGTCAGCGCTCAGTAATACATATATTTTATAAGAACACTTGTATCTTCCAAACGCGTGAGTTGCCAGAGCTGAAATTTTATATTTGGGATCCACCCTCATCCGCCATGACGCCCACTAAATTTCATCACGAACAGCCATCGGTGCCATTCAAAAGAATATCTCTATTTTGTATCCATCCTTGAGGATATCCCAAAACTTATTACAATTCCGCATTCAACACTAATAGATACAAGCTTTCATTACACTACAACCCCACGAGTTGCAACTGTATTCGAAAACAATGCGTAACGTAATACGATGCTTCTCGCGTGATCATACGAGGAAACAGGACGAGGTAAGCCAGTCGCGAGGCATAAATTATCATGAACGCATCATATTAGACGAACAATTTATTAATGTCGTGCTTGGATAATTAGCGTCATGTTTGTCTCAGATTTGTACCTACAGATTGTCTTGCAGTAAATTCATGATTTTCCATTTCCAATGCCGATAATTCTTTACCGAAAGCATTCCGAGTAAACAAGTTCAAGATTTTACGAGCAGAATGGGAGATGTGCACGGGTATAACAAAGTGAAAATAGAGACAGCTGCAGTTATGTCATTCTGTTGGCAATTTTTGTCATTTCAGCTTTTTATTCTTTATTTTCTACTTTTTTTTTTACTTAACCAAATATTCGCATTAGGTAAAATGATGTTCACGTGCGACACCCTATACAGGGTGTTCTGCTACTGCATGTCAATATTTTAAGGGGTGATTGCTAAGGCAATTCTGAACAACTTTTTCCTTTGCCAAAATGGTGATTAAAGCTTCGTTTTTGAATGATTAACGAAAAACGCTGACCAATCAGAGCGCGTGTAGAGCGCGCGCTCAGCCGAGAGAAGATCGTGATACGCTCAACTGCAGCCTTGAACGCCTTGTCGGCTAAGTGCGCGCTCTGCACGCGCTCTGATTGGTCAGAGTTTTTCGTTAATCATTCAAAAACGAAGCTTTAACAACCGTTTTGGCAAAGGAAAAAGTTGTTCAGAATTGCCTCAGCAATCACCCCTTAAAAATTGGCATGCAGTAGCAGAACACCCTGTACATGTATGTATGTTATGCGTTGCTGAGTTGTCTCCCACGCACGCCACCTAAAGTGACGCCCTCGAATCCCACCGCAGCTGTATTGTCGAACTAGTGGGGGTGGCCCTTTCCTTCAATTAGGAAAGAGCGTGTGCCCTATTTGTGCTCACTTCTACTTCCACTTTTTCTCAACAACGCACGATGCATATGTATTCATTAAAGATAGTACGTTCATAAAGTATTATAAATCATTTTACGTATAAACCCAGACACCCTGTATAGGTGAAGGGGTTCGAAACACTGGTGTCTATCCCCTAATTGCGGCCCACCCTTCTTGAAGCCCTTTGGAAGAACAATGGAATTTTAGTAGACATGGGTTGTTGAAACTTTCGAAGCATTACAATAGCTCGGTTCTAGCTTCCGACAAATTCGCTGATGCATACCCTGTACCCTAGCATTATTTTCAGGGCTAACCCGCAGGGTTTTCCCCGTGAGTAGGTACCTAAGAAGGATTCACTGTTCAATAATTATTGAGTCGCAAACCACCTTTAAAACATATTACCCACTTCTTGTACGATTAATAATAGTTGATTAATCAAACAGACGAACTAGAATTACGTGAAGCTGACGAAAGATAAGTTTTGTTAATGAGAAGCGAGGAAGTACTTTTTTCAGAACAGATTTGCACAGATATAAAACTTGTTGAAGTAAAAATCACAAAACAACTCTTGCCACCTTTAAATTTTTATCATTAAAATATAAATGTATGTTTGCCGTACAGCTTAAATACAGGGTGTTTCGTTGCAGATGGCAAATACTTTAAGGGGCGATTACATAGGTTAAAATAAATCGAAAAAGAAAAAGAATTTTTTTAAAATTGAGGTCTGATTTTCGAGAAAATTCAGCTGGAGGTATAACCGTTCAAAGAGTAAGTTGTTGTAAAACCCGTGCAATAGGAAAGCAGCATTTTTTTTCGCGGAACACCACGTATATTTTTATCTTCTTTGCTATGTGCATAACCTGCAATTAGTTGCTCTTAGCTGTCAGCGAGAGTCTTGCACCATTAAGCGAAGGCGCATGTACGAACCTGAAAGTGCTGTCCACATTAAAAAGCTAGCGCATTCCTACCACAAAACGGGACTTGAGAGTGCGCAATATCTTTCTGACACTTCAGCTTTCTCCGATAACTTAGCGTTGAAAGCGTTCATTTCTTTTCGTTCAGCTAGATATGCAGAGTGTCCCAGAACGATCCCGGGTGCCGAAAAGAGGTGATTGCTGATAGGATGAACACCTTTCTCCTTTGCGAAAATGTTGTTTGAGACTTCAGTTTTGAATGGTTAACGAAAAACATTGACTAATCAGAGTGCGCGTAGTGCTCGCGCTCAGCCGCGAGATGATCATGATACGCTCGGCCACTACCTTGTACACTATCGTGGCTGAGGGCGCGTTCCGATTGGTCAGTGTTTTTCGTTAATAGTTCATAAACGAAGCCTCAAACAACATTTTCACAAAGAAAAAACGTGTTCAGAATCACCTCAGCGATCACCCCTTTTTGGCTCTATGGGGAGTTCTGGGACACCCTGTATAGTTTGATGGATGCCGCTTTTATAGAAATTGTCTATACAAACGTCTGTTTCAGAGAAGATCGAACTGTTGAAAAATGTGAGCGGTGAATTCAGGGCTGGTGAACTCACCGCAATTATGGGACTGTCTGGTGCCGGAAAGTCCTCCTTGATGGATGTTTTGGCGGGCTTCACGTTAGTAGACCACAGCTTGCATTTTTCATTACTTATGACTTATAACACGCTCCTCGAATCGTAGATAAGAAAATAGATGTCGGTCGAAATATCCGAAATATTATTGATAATACAGTATCAGCGTGGCTACTGTAATAACGTATAGACATACTTTACATGATGGATGTGTACTGTGCAAAGAAAGCGTGTAAAAATTGATTGCTAAAATTTGTAAAATTGATTTTTGCAGGACAGGATAAAACTCGTGTTAAGGTAACGCAAATTATTAAGGAAAAGCAATTGAAGGGTTTGCAGTAATAAGGAGGCAGCTGCAATATATGTATAAATTTCATTTATCGGAACAGCAAGAAAGATGCAGGATTCACACTCAGCATAAAAGTTTATTAGTACGGATATTAGTTGATCATTTTCGTTCGGAGCAGTACTTTATTTTTAATTGCCTTTTATTAATTCACTGGAATAATCGGAAAGGGGAGGTGCCTCCTTATTGCAGAGAGGCCCTTCAATGTAAAGTATAGAAATGAATTCACTGAAAACATTTTTATTAATAAACATATAAAAGTAAGCGAATTTAAAATCGCTTTTGATAAGATGCGTTTTCGCTAACGTTATTTTTGGATCAATTTTCTCCGTCCTGAAACATACATACATCTTAATCTAACTCAACCTTCAACTTATATATCAGAAACGAACACATGTTTTCGGAGCGAGTGTCTGGTATCAGGAAAACGGATACTTGAAACTTGAACGCGCGATCCTGGATTAAAATCATCTCCATGCATTTGCCTTTAGGAGTAAACAGTATAATTGTTGGCCACCAGAGTGGCGTTGTTAAAAAAAAAAAATATAGAGAAATAACTTATGTTACGACTTTTTAAAGGAATAATAATAATAACATTTTTGTTGTTTTGATGCAATTAATATATCATACATATGCATATTTCACTCCATACTTGTATACATACATGTATAAATAAATGGACTATCTTGATGTGACAAATGACTATATTTCTACATAGGGAGCATGTTTTCCGTATCCGATTCTTTTTCTTCCTACATTAAATTTTATTTATTTTGAACTATTAAAATCTTTTAGATCTATTTATACTGTTTTTGTCTTTCAACTAACTAAATTCGGATTTATAATTGAATACTTATGGCCAATCATTACACTGTTCAACACGAATTTTGTTTTGTAATAGGCATTAGGCGACCCTTATAGAATTTCCTGTCCTGAATACGAATTCGGAAGCACAATTGCTCTATCATCCTCAGATTTCAAAAATCACGAGTTTTTGTAAAAACATGCGATTTTGGACAAAAAAGAGGAATTACGTGAAAAATAAAAACGATAGAAAGCTCATCTTGTCCTTAAAAGATAGGAGAGAGTCTCCTGAATACAACGATATATAACTTTATAATATTTTGTACTTCTGACTTGTTGCCAATGCCAATCAAAGTTAAAAAAAAGAGTTAATGCGCATACTTTCCACTCGTTATTTTTGCATTTGTAGGAAAAGTTAGGTCCCTGGCATGAAATCGTTTCACGGTATCGGATTCTGTATGCATTTCTGAAGAAGGAACAGTCCAGAGAAAATGTTGGAACGATTTTTAATTGGAACAGGTCGAGAAAATGTGCATCGGCAGCACGTTGACGACGCTTTGGCGCTATGCAGCCATCGCTCGCATATGTCAGGTTGGTAGGGCCGTAGCCACGCGTGAACGACATTGAGTGGATCTCCTTACATAGCACCCGTTTTCTAATAATAATAACTGCTTTCTTTCTAGGACAATAATTCCGGAAGTACAACAAAGTCGTACGAATCACACTCAGTTTTCAGTATTTCTGCATAAGTACGTAAAATATGATTTGTTAGTACGAAGCCTTTTAATTCTAAGAAAACTTAAGAGACATTTATATTTCGACAATTTCTTGTGATAAGACTCTTACACCCCCATCTTCACGAAACCTCACAAAATTATATTACTTTTCCGCTTTCAGCCATATTTTAGAAAAATTATGAGAGATCTGTTTAAAAAAGATGATACCTAAATGGGTGTCACGTTAACTTCAAATATTATTTGATAAATTTCAAATATTGATATATTTGGCACAGTACCTTAAATTGCATACAATCATAACAATGAAAATTTTGTAAGTTCATAAACAATGTTGTTTGCTTCAGTTGACATCGCATTACCAAATCATACGTATTTATGCAGAAATACTGAAAACGGAGTGATTCGTAAGACTTTGTTGTAATTTCGGAATTATGGTCCAAGAATACATGAACAAAATGAAACGTACATTGTTAGAAAGGACGTACTATCTAAGGGGATCCACTCGATGTCGACCATGCGTGGCTACGGTCCTGCCGACTCGACAGGGCGATACGCAAGCGATGGCTGCATGGCGATAAAGTGTCGTCAACGCGCTGCCGATGCACATCTTCTTTACCTGTTCGAATTAAAAACCGTTCAAACAGTTTCTCTGGACTGTTCCTTCTTCAGAAATGCATACAGAATCCGATACCGTGAAACGATTTCATGCCAGGGACCTAACTTTTCCTACAAATGCAAAAATAACGAGTGGAAAGTACGCGCATCGTTTCTTTTTTTAACTTTGATCGCCATTGACAAGCCCAAAATCGCATGTTTTTACAAAAACTCATGTTTTTCGAAATCTGAGGGTGATAGAGAAATTCTGCTTCCGGATTCGTATTCAGGACAAGAAATTCTACAAGGATCACCTAGTGGATATTGCAAAACAGAAAAAAAGTTGAAATTTGTTGGACAGTGTTATTAGGTGGCTAGCAACTATACTGCTTACCCCTGGTGTGAAAATTTTAAATACCCACAAATGTAATTTCATAGATATTCCATATTTATCGTTGCATAATTTAAATGATTCAGTTGTGCTTTTTATCAACTTTTCATCTTATGTATCCTTAAGACACTGTTGTCTTTTTAACATCAGCGCAGGCTGCATGTTATTAAATATTCGCATTTCCTGTTGTAATAAACGAATGTAGATAGTTCAGTAGATTCGTAACTGTAACCGAATCGCAATCATGGTTCGTTTTGTGATTTGGTGCAAGCAGCGCCGATGCTATATTTCTGCAAATATGGGGTAAATCCAGTATCGAGTTTGTAAACAATTATGTAAACTATATAAAAATCAATAATTTCAAGTTCTACGCACGAATGACTGTAACCAAACACTAGGCAGAAGTTCTGTGTCAGAAAAATTTTTGAACATAAATTTTGTAACATATCTTTAAGTTTAAGTGCTAATATCTCTACACCATAAATACTAAAATTGGCATTTCTTGCACCAAACCACAGCATGTTCTCTATTTTATGTATAAATACTTTTGCATTACTCGATTAAAATCGTTCGATTGCAGCAGACTGCAATTGCGACGGTCTGCCGTCAGAATGGAGTTATCACCGATAAACCAGCGTGACCAAAGTACTCTTTTACTTTATAAAAAAACGATAAACGCTGCTTACGGCGTTCGTAGTTACCAGACCGCGAATAGTATTATAAGCAATAATGACATTCTCACGTTCTTTACTCGGCCTTTCAGGAAACCAGTTGTAATCATTCCATAGGATTAAAAAAAAGTAACAATTCTAAATTTTACTATTACACTTTATTACCGTATAAAGCAGAGTCATTGGAAAATAATTCTACAGAAATGTCGTTTAAAAAGAGTTGAATAGTATGACTGTCTTAAGGGGGGAAATCAGCGTGACGGCTAAGACAAAGGAGGCCATCTCCGGGAGCTTTTCCTTTGACCAATTGAATATTCTTTCAGAAAATCTTTAATTGGCAAACGAGTGTACACATCTTAAACTAATTTTTCACTAAATTTCATATAAAACTATTCAGTATTATATTTCCAGCAATTAATGATGCTGATGTTATTCGTAAATAACGAATAGAAACGCTGTACCGACGTTTGGATCAGGGCACCGGCCGAACATCATCACCCAGCGCGACGCGACATTCCGTCCCTGAGCGCGGGCTCTGCGCGCGCTCTGAATGGCCAGTGTTTTTCATTAATAGTTCAAAAGCAAAGCTTCAAACAACATTTTGCCAAAGAAAAAAATTCTCCAGTATGGCCTCAGAAATGTCCCATATCCGGCTCTTTTATAAGGTACGGAACATTGTGTATATGAAATTTGGTGAAAAACTAGTTTAAGTGTATATTTGTTTGCTACGTTCTTTTTTGTTTTTTTCGTCTTTCAGTATAGCTTTGCTAAAAGAATTCTTGATTTCTCAAAAGAAGAGCTCTCGGAGATGTCGTCTTCTCTTTGACTGTCACACTAGTTTCCGCCTTTAACTTGTGTGTCTTTTTAAGGGGATACATACCTTTCGGCGGTTAAAAAGTGAGGAACATTCAACAATTCTTTTTTACATATAAAATTATATTTCATTAAAAAACCGATATCTGCATTTTGTTGTATGCTTTTTAAATACTGTTTCCCAACATTTTTAATTCAATGCCTACAGATAGAAGAATATGGTAGCCATTTTTCTAAACCTATTTCTTCAAACTCCGTGAAGTATTATTGGAAATAAATTTCATCGACCTTACGTTAAACTAAAAAAAAAAAGTTAGGACGCGTCGAAGTTAATTTTGAAAAAAAACAATTTTTCTTTAAATGGTAGCTATTTGAGCTTACATTTATCAAACACACCTTTTTCGTTCTAAATTTTCAACGTCTCTTCTTAACGCAAAAAAAAAGGAAAACCCAGGAATTAAGAATTCGCTTCGTCAAGTACTAGATAATTAGTCTTAAGAATATTGCTGTGGAGTTGGATGCAAGTTAGTCCAGGCGTCTCTCAAATATTTCTGAAGGTAGATAAAAATTCTAAGCTAACTACTTTTTTTTTATTGATTTACAATATATCATTGATGCCATAGCCCTAAAATTTTCCTTTTTTTGAAGATCGACCTTGCCAAAGGTATGTCACCCCTTAAAAAGAATTGCAAAGAGCAATTGCCTTAATTTACGTGTTTGATTAACCCTCTGCACTGGGCATACCAATTGGGTTAGCGCCATACGTTTTTTCCCAGCAACTCGAAATTTAAAAGATACATTTGAGACACAAGAGACAGGATTTAACTGATAAATACATGTTTAAATGTAGGGCTGTACTTCTGAATGGGACCTGCTGCCTATCGACATGAAATTCGACGGGGAGCTGCGGCGGGGGGGGGGGGGGGGGCAAATCTAAAACTTTAGGTGCGGTTATTTAATAGTTTCCGAGATATTAATTAAAAACTTTCGGTACAATACATTGAATTCTTCATAGACAGACACAACTAACACAACCGTCTTCGCTGTAGCAGCCGTCGTCGTCAAGTGTTCATTAGCTAATGCTGATACAATAAGGATAAGTACCGCCTTCAGAATCTATAGGATGTCCCACGAAAAACCGATTACTGTAACTTCAGTCGCCTAAGGAATGTTTCTTATTTGCAATACGTATACCTTTTGCCGAAATATGCTCCGTTTTAATTTCAGATGGAAAATATTGAATTGTAGTACACCGTACTTAGTGTAAGTTTGTATAATAGCACCACGTCAGCTTCCGATCCCCAGTTAAACAATTCGGATTGACCGTAGCATTTAAATTATCCGCTATACGACATGCAATTCGGAGCTATGGGCATACTATTTACACGAAAAAGAGGATATTAGTTAGGTATGGGCATATAATTTTACTGGCCGCCAGTAAGCGGCCGGCAACGCTTGGACGGTGGTCACCTCGTCGAAATTGTTTGCTGCAAACTATTAATACTGAGACCAGTATACCTGAAGCCGTATTACAGATAGAGAACATACCTTGCTCGTCAGAAGTTACAGTAACCGATTTTGCGTGGGTCACCGTATAGATTCTAAGGGCGGTATCCTTATTGTGTCAACAGCTACTGAACTCTTTGAGCACGACGGCCACTGCAGCGAGGATGGGGGTACCATCAGCCATTTAGCACTCGAAAATGACGGCTGCTACAGTGAAAACGGTTGTGTTAGTCGTGTTTGTGTATGAACAATTTAATGTATTGTACGAAAGTTTTTAATTAGTACCTAGGAAACTATCAAATACTCGCACCTAAAATTTTAGATTTGGGTTTCTCTCTCTCTCTCTCTCTCTCTCTCTCTCTCTCTCTCTCTCTCTCTCTCTCTCTCTCTCTCTCTCTCTCTCCCTCTCTCTCTCTCTCCCTCCCTCCCTTTCTCTCTCTCTCTCTCTCTCTCTCTCTCTCTCTCCCCCCCCCCCCCCCCCCCCCCGACAAATTTCATGTCGATCAGCAACAGGTCCCTATCAGAACCAAATTTAGAGTTTCTTGTACATAATGTGTCAGCAAACATAAATTCTGCTTTATAATCTCAAGTTTTTGGAAAGGAAACAAGAGTTGGTGGAAAGATAGATACGTTAAAATAGTTCCCGAGTGCAAAGGGTTAATTGCAGGTTAAGCACACATCTTCTTTCTCTGCGTTATTAAGATAAGATAGTTATTAAGATATACATATAAAGCAAAGGAATTAAACTTAGGTGTAATACATTAATACCTCACGCTGTGCAGTACAACCAACGTGTATAGGTGATCCTCCGGCTAATCTGTTAAGTAGGTTGATTGGAAGCACTTATTGTTAGAATCGACTATTTGCCTTATCACGGCACTTAAGTTGAACCCGGCATGACCAACAAGTAGATGTATACGATAAAGAGCACGGGTATCTGGAATAGTCTCGCATATGTAGGATAGCGGTACCGAACATGAGGTCCGATATATTATGTTCGATTAAGTATCAGTGTAAAGCGAAGAAAGATCAGTTTCATAGATACACTTATTCACCACGGAAATATAAAAAAGATAAAAGAATAAAAAATTAATGGTTTTAAAAACGCTCCTATTATGAGACTCTGCTCAAAATAGAGATTAAAGGTTACAATTATCACCTGAAATTAAAAAGTCACTTATCTGTTTGTCCTTTTAAGATAATTCGGACAAATAAATGCAGCATCGGTAGTCCCATAATGTTCATGGGCCCACCTGTAGCACTTTATTCATTGAACCCATTATTCGTATACGTTGTTTCTAGAATAGAATCACGAACGAAATAGACACTCTCGATTCCGATTTGAAAGTGTATTCCTTGTCAGTTTGCCCTAACAAAAAGTGTCTCATGTTGAGAACAGCTTAGGGTGTCATGTTAGAAACATCCCAAAATCGAAAATAGAGGTTCAATTGATCTAAGAACAGGTTATTAATGTTTCACATAGACAATAGTTATAAACAAACTTTATTTCAGCCCTGCAGCCATGAAATTGGACTCGGTTTACAATTTCCTATCTGATACATATCTATCTTATTTCACACATTCCTCTCCTTTTCCTTCTACTTAACCTATCTTATTCTATTTGACCCTTAGCTTTCCTTAATTTCTCTACTTTATATTTTATCTTATTTCTATACTGTTTCTTTGGTTTTACACACACGCGCGCGCGCGCGCGCTCCCCTTTACCCTATTGCGGTTTCATTGCTTCTTTCGTCTCAAGTTCCACAACCACTCCTCTTTCTTCTTCTCTCTGCTTCCACTCACCACGTCTTCCAACCTTACTGCTCTCTCCGTTTCTCTACATCCCCTAACCAGATGCTCTAACGTGCCAAAATCGTTTCCACATAAATCGCATCTTCTTTTTTCATCCTTCTTCTAGTACCTGTTCCATCTCTCCGCACATAGGCAATAATCTAACTACATATTTTATGTCCCAGCAAAGAGTAAACTCCTTTCGCGCATGGGTCCGTCTTTTTTCTCTGTCTTACCGCCTGCTTACACTTCCTACCTATTTTGTCCGCTGTAGCGGGAGCTGCGCAGATCTGCCGAAAACTCGTCCGAGCGTGGATTTACTCTTAGCTGGGACGGAGTATAGTCACTAATGCTGAGAATAGAAGCTAATAAAGTAACTGATCAAATAACTTATCTCTAGTGTTATGTAGATAACTTATCTAATTATAAATGAATATAAAAACTCGTGCTGATGAGAAACACATTTAATTGCGTATTACCGAAACAATTACGTAAACGACAATCTGATGCAGACAATGTTGTAAATTTATTTTAGCAGTTTTAATCTTTACCAAAGTATTCTTATACACTTCCTTATAAAGATTTTACGGGGTCTCATATTAGGCGCATGTCTCATATTCGGTACCGTTATCTTATATGTATTGAATAAAAATTAATGCGATTCCTTTGAACCATTTTCAGTACGACTGGTGTAACCGGAAAGATAATGATCAATTCAAAAGCTAGGAATCTCAACGAGTTTCGAAGATTGTCTGCGTATATAATGCAAAATGATAATTTGCAGCCACTGTTAACCGTGCAGGAAGCGATGAACGTCGCCGCAGAGCTCAAGTTAACCGTCAGTAGTCAGGAAAAGAAGCAAAAGGTATTTCAATGTCCTCAGCTATTTCTTTAGTTTTCTCCTAAACAGGTATGTACATGTAGAGTTGTGTACACTTTCGAAGGTTATTGGGATGCTCGTCCCCTCACCCCTACTGTATGCAACAGTTTAATTCTTTGTATATAATGAAGGAATTTAATTAATATAGTAAATAATTAATCAAGAGGGAATTCTGTTGAAGGCATTTCGAAATGTAGCATTTACTCTGTTTACATATGTATATGTATATTTGTCCAAAGGACTGTTTTCTTCGTTTCTTTCATTGAAGAAGAATTGTTAAGAAATAAACAATCGAGATTAATTTATTGAATCTATTTATCAGTCTCTGTTACGAGCATTGGTAACGAGAGCATGTCGATTTCAGATCGATCAGATTCTAATCACAATGAGCCTTGACGCGTGTCGTCACACGCGTACAGGACAACTGAGCGGTGGCGAGAGGAAAAGACTGGCTATTGCCCTAGAATTAATCAACAGCCCACCGATCCTTTTTCTTGACGAACCGACTAGGTTCGTACTTATCCAACATGGCTCAAAGGGTCCATAAAAATTATGTTATTGTTTAAAAAAGAATAATCTATTGAACGTGTAGGAAATCTACTCCTCCGATTTCGATGATTTTTAAAGGATGTTGTAGAATTCAATATTTTGAATAATTTTTTCCTCTCACGAAATTACCGGACTCTCTTAGTTTCCGAGATATTCACAAAAAAAAAAAAAAACTGCCGTTACCACTACAGAACGCAATTCCTTCTATTGGCTATCGGCCGCCTTACAGCGCTAACAGCACTTTTTTGTGAACATCTCGGAAACTGAGACAGATCGGCATTTTTGCGAAAGAGAAAAGTATATTCCAAATGTTGATGTCTATAAGGTATTTCAAACTCATCGAAATCGAAGAGGCGCAGTAGCTTTTTCTACATGTTCAGTGGACAACGTGCAACTTAACAGTGATTAATTTACAGCGGACTGGACAGTGTGACATCAAAGTATGTTATAACATTGTTAAAGCAGCTAGCGAAGGCAGGGCAAACTGTGATAATTTCTATTCACCAACCGAGCGCGACGCTGTTGAATATGATCGATCACATGTACGTAGTGGCCGACGGAAGCTGCGTTTACAGTGGCAGCACGCAAAATTTAGTGCCCTACTTAAGCAGCCTCGGATTGCACTGTCCGACTCACTACAATCCATCCGACTATCGTAAGTAAATAAAAACTGTTCACGATTAAATGTTGTACCACTTCATTGACGGTATCAATAATAATTAGACTGCGGATTTGTATGCATCTATAGGAAATTTAAAGGCACAAAATTGTGCAGAATGCACGTAACACGAAATTTATCCTGCTAGCGAAGAATTAAATGGCAAAAATAAATTTTGACATCACCAGAAATCTCTATTGGACCTTACAGAATTATAACATGAGAGTTGTTTTTTTTCTTAATAATATTGTTTGTTTAGTAGATAAATAAGGCTTCCCGGATATATGCCAGTGTTGGGAGAATTTTCTTCTCAATGACGAATAAAGAATAACGATTCAAAACGCCACATTTATTGCAACGTATAACTATGTTGTTCGGCAAGGACTTATTCGTTAGTCACGAATAAATATCGACTGTTATTCGAACCCAATTTATTCGATCTTTTTTTTATTTATTTAGTGGACTAAACGACGAATAAATGTGATGCCAGCCGCGTATCGACAGCTGTAAGAGCGGATCATAACCGTTTTTTACCACGGACCCCAACATACGTACATTGTAGAAGTCACGTGATACTTTTATTCGCTGTTTAGTCGGCTACTTCTTTATTCGGATAAGAAATTATTCGAATGAAAACTTATTCGAATAAAAAATTATTCGTTATTGTCGACTAATTCTCTTTTATTCGAACTTTTTATTCGCAGAGTATTCGAATCAAAATTTATTCGTCGAAATTCATTGGGAAACTTATTCGAATGAAAATTCATTCGAATAATGCCCAACTTTGATATACATACATATGTATGCAAATACACGGCTCTACCCTATAGGTGAAGGAGGGGCGGGCATTTACTACAAAATCCCTAAAATATAATAAAATGACAAAACCATTGTTTCTATTATCTCAAAAATAGCAAGGGGAATAATTTTAAACGATATTCAAAAATACTAACTTATTTAAAACTATGCTAACTTTATTTAACTTATGTTAATTATACAAAAACAGTTTCATGTGTGGGATTGTTTTATGAATGTATTATGAGAGTGAAGTTATATAAACGACTTATGGTAAGCGACGATAATTTCAGATGATACATTTGATTGAGGGATAGTTTCATGTTGATGATTATGATGTTGAATTATAAAGAGTGTACAATTTTATATTCTGATATAATATAAAGATTATATCATAACTATAACCACATGTATTGTTTCTTCATCATCCCATCACATCATGAACAGTTTTAGCTCATTTAATTTATTAGTTTATATTAGCTTCGACATAAATTTATTTTACTTTATTTACTGAAGAAAAATTACAAGTAAATGCCTCGTTGCCCTCCTTGCCATACGTGCCGTCTTTATGTATGTTTTTCCCCAAATGAGGTAACTTATTAAACATTAAATATCTCCACTTTGACGTGAAATAAAAAAACGACCGAAACGCCAATATACTGTGCAAAGGCTGCAGAGTGGAACTCAGTAATGATTGTAATAGCTTCTTTCAGTTCAAGTGGTAAAAGGAAGTCAGCTCACTGACAGAACACTGAAACTTTCCAACTTGAAATTTTTAACACTTACCGTACCAGCACCTCACATGGTCATTTCACCGCTGACGAAATAGGCGTTGTTTTTTTTTCGAAAGAAATTGTCAGTTGATTGTAGGAAATAATGCACAACATAACTTTTAGGTAACAGTCAAATAATCAATCATATATTTTCATTTTTATATGTAATATAAACAAGAGGTGGTATGTACAATTTTAAGTTACATTTTGAAATTGGCCAACTCCTCTGGAGGAAAATCTACGGCATTCTCTGCTCTGCGATTGAACCCATATCGTTGTGAGGTCCACCTGAATGTAACGCTATACGTGAATTGCATATTGCAGCTCTTATTTAAAAAAGATCAATGGTGGGAGGACAAGCTTTTTAAACAAACAACCAGGCCACAGTATATTACACTGACTAGCAAGTGAAGCTAAATGAAAGCTTGTAAATAAAAAAATAAAAATATACAAAATATCCAAATTATAGTCCTTTTTATAATACCTGGTACCTTTCTATGTATAATGATCATTATTGAGAGATTTGTTCGGGTAATTAAAGTTTTTACTTTTTCCAGTAATGGAGATCTGTAATGGAGATTACGGTAAACATGTACCAAATATGGTGGAAGCTATCGAAAATGGAAGAAATAACGCATGGAGGTCGACCAGTAATGTAACCACCGCCAATCATCAAGACGAAGCGATCGCTCTGAATGTCGCTGCTTCATTTCGAGCGCTTAGGCAAAGATCTCCGATAGATATACAGCGTTCTGGCAGCAGACGCAATGCTTCAAATTATGCTACCAGCTTTTGGAGACAGCTAGTTATACTTCTTAAAAGAAACGCCATCAGGCTCTCCAGGGACAAGGTAGCAAAGAGTTCATTTCTGGGATCGAACATAAAATTTCTACGTAAATTGGGCTGCGCAACTATGTAAAATATTTGACAAATGCTTATTGCAAAGAAAAAAATAGTAGAATTACTCGAGCGCGATGGTCTTTTTTCGTGCACACGTGCGAAGCGTGATCGAATAAAGATTCGTGGCACGATTGCTACGTACCCACGTTCACGTGTTCAATACGGAAATAATAAAGTCAGTCCCGTGTTTGGGAGGTCGTGGATCACTCGGGCAGCCTTTATTGGATAATGCGGCCTCGGAGCGATCCAATGTAATTCCCCTTCTCGCGGTATAGAAAAAGTCGAGTCGTACAATCGAGTTGGGATATTTTCATTAATTTAAATAATTATATCTGCCAAATAAAAAGTAGTTCATATTAGATAATCACGTTGCATAATTTAAGAGATACGTGTATGTGCATGAGCAACTTTTTAATCCTTTTAGAGAAATCTGATCCATAGAAAAGTTGGTAACAACAAGTAGTATAACCGCAGTTACAGTTGGCCTTGTCGAGAAATACGATATTTTAGTCTCTCATGCAGTTTGCAGCAGAGATTCACAGTCTGATTCCTCAAGCTATGTTTCATCCGGCAAATAATTAGGAAAAAATCATCCAGGATCTAGTTAATAATCCCCCTTTTTTTTTCATAGGTATTGACGTTTACGCGGATTTCGATGCATTTTATCATCGCCCTGCTAGTCGGTGTGATTTACTTCAAAGTTGGTCAGGATGCAGCATACGTTTTAGACAACTTCAATCTTTTATTCTTCAACATAATGTTTCTAATGTTTTGCGCGTTCAGCGCAATGGTAACAACATGTAAGTTTCCCGCGCTTAACTGCGCGCAGACAATTATTATCTATAAATTATGGAATAAAAAGAAATTCAATAACATTGCAGTTCCCTCGGAGCTGCCAATCACCATGCGAGAACATTTTAATCGTTGGTACAAATTGCACACATTTTATCTGGCCAATAAATTGGCTGATATTCCGATTCAGTTCATAGCCATTTCCTCCTACATACTCATCGTTTATTATATGAGCGATCAGCTATTAGAACTTCAACGATTTTGTTTGTACACGCTAATGTGCTTCGCCATCAGTATGGTTGCTCAAATGCTTGGCCTGTTAGTTGGCACCGGGATGAAAGTGCAGGTAATGTAACGATTTATTGGAAGTATGATTAATAAATTAATAATTGGAACATTGAGGTATATACAATAATACAATTCTATTGTTTCATTCAGCACGGAATGATCTTCGGGCCTCTCACGATTCTTCCGTTCTTAATGTTCAGCGGATTTTTCGTGCAATTCAGAGACGCTCACCCGTACTTACGATGGCTGTTCCACTTATCGTTTCTCAAGTATGGCTTCGAGGGCGTAATGGTTGCTATTTACGGGTAAGGTAATTTATAATACTTTATCAACGTACGACCT
The DNA here is from genome assembly GCA_023838395.1 of Holcopasites calliopsidis. NCBI lineage: Eukaryota > Metazoa > Arthropoda > Insecta > Hymenoptera > Apidae > Holcopasites > Holcopasites calliopsidis. Next base: position 234,619 of record JALHAQ010000076.1, read on the forward strand.
TCATTGAGTACATATGTGTCATGTGTTGCTGAGAGGAAGTCCGAAGGAACGAATGCGGATCCTCCTTGCTGCTCTGCAGTAACTGTAGAAATAAGTCACCCCCTCTTTCCTAATTGGAGAAGAGAGCCCCTCCCCCTCCCCCGTCCGTCTACGGCGGTACTATAGCTGCGTGGGCTTCGAGAGCGTCTAGATAGGTGACGTGCGCAGAGGACATCTTCTCAGCAACGCATAATATACATCCATATACATACAGGGTGACCCATGCAAATGGGCTATTCTCTGTGCCAGCTAATTAAACTTCTTTCGCGCATGAGTCCGTCTTTTTTCTCTGTCTTACCGCCTGCTCACGCTTCTCACCTATTATATAGGGTGTAACAAAAAAGGTGTAGGAGACGGAAACCTGACATTTCTGAGGGGATACTGAACAACTTTTTCCTTTACCAAAATGTGATTTGGGGCTTCATTTTTGAATAATTAACAAAAAACACTGAGCAATCAGAGCACGAGTAGAGCCTGAGCTCAGGAACGGTCCACGGCGTGTCGTGCTAGGTAGCGATGTTCGACCGGCGCCCCGAACAGCATGTGCCGGTATAGCACGGAGCAAAGGTTAACATCGAATTATTCATTATTCATGAATGGAAATTAACTAAAGAATTAGAATGGACTGACTAACGAGTCTATCAAGTACAACGTATGTTAAATTTTAAACAATTTGCCAACAATTCAAATTAGACTTACCTCCTTTTCCAAAAAATGAACCTGCTTCGACGAAAATGGGTCCCTGTGTCATCCTACCGATCCTGACCATTGCAAGTAGGTATCCCGTAGTGCAAGACAGCTGATGTTACGGCCAGGTCAGCGAACTCACTTTATTTGACAAAACCTACTACCTGCACGGCAACTATCACTGGGTTATTCTACCGACCCTGGCCACTCGAAGAACAAACACATGGTGCACAAGAGCCGATGTCTCAGTTGGAACAGTGAAAGAACTTCGTTTCACAAAATCTCCATCATGACACGATCACTGTCACTTTGTTCTTCAAGATTTGAATTTATGAAACCAATTGTTCCCACGTATGGATAATTGGTTGTCCCGAAAGAGACCGATTGTTATTAACTTTGAAGGGGCTCGATATGGCTGCTGCTACTGCCAAATACGCTTTTCGACGTTCGGCAATTTCGTTGTCGTGTTCCCGAGCGACTAGTAACGCACGAGCTTTGCGATTTAGAATCTGTACATACATATGTGTGTAATTGTAACACGGTGTTGTTTTGCAATTTCAGTTATGATAGGCCAAAGCTCTCTTGCTCGGACGTCTACTGTCACTTCGCTATACCAGAAACGCTATTGAACGCTGTAGATATGAAGCAAGCGAACTACTGGTTCTGCCTGATCGTATTGTTCGGGCTGTATGTTATGCTGGACATTGGAACGTATACACTGCTGAAGCTGAAATTAGAGAAACGCGTCTAAAGCGAAAAACTAATCGAAATTGCAAGTGAAACTCTAAGGAAACTTTTTTACTGTGCACCCTAATGGTCAGTCGGGTGCCAATTGTTATCGGCAAAAAAAACTATTGATGCCAACACGACAGCCAAATCCAGATTGCTTTTCTTAGCTACCGCGTTGGCATCAGCGTACACTGTGTACAGTTAGTTGCCATCTGGCTGTCAATTTAGCACCGTATATCGACTACGCGGATGTCGCTCGACTTTGGCAGCTACAACGTGTTGTCCGGACGGACTTGACTATCAGGGCGCGCATTGTGTTCAGTGTAAATAGGGAGCAATATAAATGAACAATTGTCAAAGACTGATTTGCTTATAAAAATGTATTATACTGAAAAGGAAACGGGCAACAACATTTTGTAATGAGCATTTTTACTTGGAAAGAGATTGTATTTGCATTTACCGTAGTTTTATTATCGATGGACAAGATGCACCGATCGATAAGATTTGTAACGTTTTTGACGTTCACAGAGCCGATTCTTTCGGCGATGCCTCTGAACAGAGAAATATAACATCTGTTATCACGAGATAGTAGTATCGCGAATCAATAATTCTTTATTGTTTTTAACAATAAAATGGCAAACTGTTTTACGAAATACGTTCACGCGGAACGTAATATACATAAATAGATAACATCCGTTCTAGCGTAACTATGTAGGTAAGCTTTTTGTGCAACCACGGTTATTTTCATAAGTTATCGACATACGCGCATGAATGGAGGACATGCAAATGTTACGCGGGGCAGATTAAAGAACAAGTAAAGTTACAAATGTTTCGTTCATTAAGAAATTCATTGCCATGCATATAAAATAAGACGATTCGAAAGGAACTAATATGAATATGTTTAATTATTTTGAAGTCACTCCTGCATTCTAATTGTCACTGTCTAAATAACTACAATAGATTCCCTATACATATGTTACGGTAAATCGGAACCCCCGGATCGTCATTTATCGTGTAGAACGAGGGAAATTTGATAGGCTACGGGGCGGGGCCAAGGCTCTTCCGTCATTTGTTATTCTTTCGACGACACGCGGTCCAAGAGAAAACGAGTGGTGGGGATAACTTTCCGTCTCTAATGTGTATTATTTGTCCCAACCGAGATGCCGAGCTCCATACGAGTCTCCACAAACTGAACAACACAGGGGCAAGGGGATAGGCCTTTTGCGCCTCCTAAGTCCACTCAGTCCTTTCGACGCTTGCGTCGTAGCAGTCACAAACGTATGGGTAATGTCACATATGTGCAATAAATACACATGTACATAGGTTTCATCTCTGTCTGTCTCGATTTTTCCAGTTCTCTGCTACGTCACGCGACAGTCTTAGGAGGTGACAGATCCAACCAATAATGATGGGGTGTGTTACTGCAAGTGGGGCCCGCAATTTGATTGGGCGGAATCTCGGTTGGGCCAAATAATAGATCAGACTACCGTCACTTATCGGGAATCTACTGTACCTCAGTTTTAATTTAAATGAAATACATTATTATTAAAATAGGGATTACGCTAGAAACTCGATTAGGAACTTACACTGGGAATCCAATATAAACTTTATCCCAATACATTTATTTAAAAAATACCATTGTGCCTAAAATCTTTTTGTTCTTGCGTATATTTTACCTGTTTAGAACGCTTTTACACAAACTTCAATATTATGGTTTCGTAGGAAATTTTGTACTCTTTTGATAGGTAACAGACAAACTGAAAATACAGTGACGGTTTAGACGAAATTTCTTATTCTTGCTGAGGTTCCCGCTTCCCATATTCGGCGGCTCATGATGCTTCTAATATGAAATACTGTATCCGCGTAATATCGAATAGCACACTGCACTAAGTTCACTCTTTAGAAGAAGGAAAGTAGGATGTAAATAAGTAAGTAACTGCGTCTGGTAATCATTTTGAATTAAAGAATAACACCCCTGATAGCCAAGTCGTGCCAGTTGCGTGCCAATCGACAGCCATTTGACAACAACAGTCGTGATATAACCTAACCGCCACTTTGGTCGCAACTTATTCAACAGACTGAATATATCAAATACTGTATCGAATTTGTAGTCAATTTGTCATCAAAACTTCTCCAAATGCTTTGGCAATCTCTTGTCTGAACAGCTTGGCTATCAGAGGCCGTAATAACACCTCGTTACTTACGTATAATATCAGTTCAGGGGTTTCTGTTCAAAAACTCGGATGTCGGATTCTGCTTCGACATACATTTACGAACACGTGCTTCCTTGTAATTAGAGTGCGGATTTTTATGCAAATTCATATCTTTCAGAATACATATAATAAAAATAGTAGAACATCGGTAGAAAATTATTTTACCCACCAGATATTTTAAAAAGCACTATAATTTTGATATTTTGTACATTTGTTTATATCACCTGCATTTTGTGCAATTTAGCATCTTCAAATTTCCTATAAGTGCATAAAAGTCCGAAGTCTACTTATAATATTTGTCGCCAATGAATAGAAATGTCAGATTTGTTTAATATCGTGACCTTTCATATTGGGCACGTATTCTATAACGGGAGAACTCATCCTATCTGTATTTTAATTTTGAACAATTTATAACGATCCTAAGAGGGACAAATTAAACTTTAGCAGAAGTGTAGAATGCATGCTGCAGCGAACTTTTTTAACTCAAGGCTACACGCAGTTGAATGCGATACAGAATACAGAGATATCGTGAAAGTTGTTACGGCGCTTCAATAAAGACCTAATCAGTAGGACTCGCCAGCAACTCATGCACACCGCGTAGCGTCTCTGTTGCACCCGACGCTAGATAAGTCGCGGCTTGGTCGAACGTTGCTACTCGCACAGTGTCAAAGTGCATGGAAGGAAGAGTATCGTGGAAATCCATTCTACTTTCACGCTTTATCTATAGCCGTGTACGGATAAGGAAATAAATCCTAGCGAACGATACAGATATTTCTTTTATCGGCAAATCGGTGTGTTCCTTATCGGTCGGTGAAGCCTCTTTGTCCCATGTGAAGTAACACAAGACGTGAACATTAGTGGTTTCGGTTTTTACTTACGATAACGTTGCACGATCGAAAACATTTTGTAAATCGATAAACGCAATTGGCAGTAATTCCGATTGTGATAATAACAATAAGAGTATATCGTGGCTCATACAAAACTGGGATATATTAAAGTCTACAGCTAATTGAACTTTTTTTTCAACTCTTTGGTAGCCATACGCGTCTACTCAGTGAGCTGTGATTGCGTTGAAACATTAAAGCAGAAAATGTTGCAGGACAGCAGTCGCTCGTGTTTGCTCGCTGCAGATAATAACACAGCGTAACGTATTGCAAGTTAATGTAAATAGATTCCAGTAAAACCGACACTAAAACCTTAAGTTTAAATACGAATTGAGCGGCTTCGAGAACTCAAGATGGAGGCTTATAATAACGATACAGCGATCGATCCGAGGATAAGGATGATCAACGAGGAAAGATGTCACGTACAGTTAAGGGAGGATGAAACATTCCTGAGCTCGGAGACTCAGCCAATTGCTAAGATGCACGTTGAGTTCAACAACCTATCATATTCGGTGTCCCATAGCAAAGGCAAGTACGTTCACTTTTCCTGTCCGGTCTACTAGAGAAACTCAGAGAGAGCTCACCTCTGTCCTCGACCTGTTGCTCTATATTCTACTTGTTCCCTATCGGAGCCACTACACACCTGAACATAGAATCACATATTTTCTACTTGATTTTTCAGTAAACAATTTGATTGGAAAATAATTATTATACTAAAATTGTCCTTGAATTTTAATTATATGACTCGCGGAAATTAAATGGTCCTTTACGGGCTTCAGGTTTCACTTTCAACATTGCAGAAGTCAAATATTATTTTTAACCAACCTATATTAACTTTCATTGATGTAATAACATCTACACACATCCTAATTAATTTCCTCCCACGCTCAAAGTATAATTTTTAAACACTTGTACATGATATACCTGCTTTTCGAACAAAGTTGTCTAGTGGTAAGAATACTAGAAGGATTTAAGAACGAATATAAGAAGAGTCTTTCGAAATCTTGATAATTCTTTTTTTTTTGTGTTGCAATTAATAAAGGCGTCGGAGAGTTCTCACATACCGCCACATGCTTATCAGGCATTCTTTAATTGGACTTTTGATCAGCAATTTTGCGTTTTGCTTGAGTTTTCGTAATTTTTTGAATTCTTATCTTGACCTATTATTTGCGTAACTTGTAAATTGTCAATCAAAATTACCTTGGAGTCGTGATCGGAATACTTGAGTAACAGGTCAACTGGAGGGTTAGGTCACAATTACTCTGACACTGTTGTCTATCTTTTGAATAAAAAAAAATAATATTGAATAAATTTACAAGTACGTGTAATGTAACTGAAAGATAACTTTAATGCAACAGTAAACATTATTTCCGCCTAGTACTAGCATTTCTGATAGCATATATTCAAATAAGGTTTATAGAAGTAATTATGCACGTTTATAAATGCGCATCGACTGTAACCAGCGCCATTAACATATGCAAGCCGTTCATGAAAGGTTGTAGACGTATCGGAAATCGAAAATATTTCTCGTCAGACGACGAAACGTATTTGTCTGAACGTGCCGTAATGGTAAACAAAAAATGATGGCCATCAAAAACTGGTTTCCTATTTTTGAGAGATGTCCCAGTCTTCGGGCGCAAATGAACATAAATACCTCGTCTCTAGACAAGCATTGACGCAATCCAATTTGCATCGGTCGGTCGCTGAAAATTCCAACTGCATACGTTAGCGAAAAGCGTAATCATTTTGCTAGTGTAATGTAGCCTTATTACGTGCGGATCGTTAAGTATTGCCATTTCGAAATACAAGATAAAAGCATAAAGTACTGATATGGAGTACACTTTTAGAGGGTATGGGTACATGAGGGTGTACCTGAATTTCTAAGTCAAAAACGTTGAGATTAACTTTCCCATCAGCGAAACTGCAAGTGCCAGAATTTGGTGCAACATTGGACGTCAAATGGTTACAATGAAATGTTTAGAACATTTTAGGGTGAATATTGACAATAAGGGACCCAGCCTTAATTGCGTTGACCTTATAGTATCTTGTCAAAGACATTTTGAACAACTTTCTTCTATACATGTTACTGTCGCTCGGCTTTAGTTTTCTAGATATCTTCATGAAAAAAAAAAACGGTGGTTATGCAGTTTAACGGCTTTCCTCAATTTTGGCTATTTCAGTTTATCACTAAAACGACAAATCAACCGAGAGAGACGATAAAAGTACTTTCCTTTTTTATATTGTCTTCTAAAAATGTCGAATCAAGGATTTATAAAACAGCTACCTCCAAACCTAACTCTAATTGTAAGGTATACGTTAGGTTTGGTAGTATCTTTTTTTTTATCGTATATTCCAAACAACCTTAATTTCCAAAATTAATCCAAAAAAACCTAGAATACTTTTATCGTCTATTACGATTGACTTCTCGGTCAATGATGATGACATGTTTCAAGGTTAAATGTTTTATACAACGTATGCTGCGAAACGTTGCAACATTGGGAGTCAAAGGGTTAAAATTCAAGGTGTACGAGAGCCCGAAGGTATCGGATCTTGTATTTTTTTCGCATTTGGGTCAGGTTCCAGTTCATTTATGTTATCACACATGTGGAACCCGAAATTTTCGGGTTCTCAAATACACAAACTTAAAATAAATAACAAAATTAGTGATTCCGAATGTATTAAAGTAGGCCGTTTTGGAACGTTAAACGAAGAAGTGCAGAATCAAGATAACAGGCCAAGTTCGAATTTGATTATCCCTCCTTTCAACAGGAAAGTCAAAGAAGATATTGGAGAACGTGACAGGATGTTTTCGTTCCGAAAGGTTAACAGTGATTATCGGTCCTTCCGGCGCTGGGAAGACTACACTACTCCGTATAATATCTACTCTAAAATCCACTAATGTCAAGGGCTCGATCACAGTGAACGGAAAAGAATCCAGTGCAAACGCTTTTCGGAAACAAACTTGCTTTTTACCGCAAGAATTCGCCCTATCTCCCCTGCTTACCGCCAGGGAGACGTTGTATATCGCGGCGCGGTTGAAAGTTCACGGACCTCGGGAACCGCGCGCCTATCATTTAATCGTAAGTTCAATATTTCCATTCAATTAATTGTAAATTAATAATTTGTGGATTATTTGAAAAATATACGAGGTAGCGGAAATAGCGGAGAATTTGGGTTTGACAAATTGCTTGAACACGCTGGTAGAAAATCTTAGTGGTGGAGAACGGAAGAGGTTATCCATCGGCATAGAGATAATGACAAAGCCATCCGTTCTGCTACTCGACGAACCGACTAGTGGGCTCGACAGTGCATCCTCGAACCAGGTGTGTTTACATATGCAGCGACACCTCCCACGCTCACCGCCAGAGGTAGTTGGGCACCGCAACCAATCCTTACAATTTGCACGTCCTGCAAGCTGCCCTCAATATTATCCTCGCGCCTTTGGCGCGGGGCAGTACGAGGGATTTTGTCATCTCTTCGTTCTTTTCTAATTTCCTTCGTTCTGTTTCAACCTGCCATACGACCATTGATCAAATAAATTTTTGCAATTACTTCCCACTTGTAATTACCACTGCTATAACTATTCGAATAGGTAATTGGCTTACTATATAAAATAGCGAGGAGAGGTTGCACGGTTGCCTGCGCAATCCATCAACCTAGCAGCCGCATGATATCACAATTCGATGATTTGTTAATTATGCACAATGGAACATCTTTTTACTGTGGCCCCTGGGACGACGTTTTTGATACATTCAGCGACGCGAACTACGTGTGTCCACAATTTTATAATATTTCTGAATTTGGTATGCGATGATATGCACAGAAATTAAAATAAAAATACATCTCCAATAATTAATTCGATCAATTTCATTGCAGTTTTAGAAGTGGTGACAGGAGAAAGGGGAGGAGATTTAAACAATTTGTATAAAATCAGTCGCGACAAGTACTCTAAATGGGCAACTCATTTTCAACATGCGATCATGGGTATTCGAGCCTAAAATTTTAATTATTTCTGAGCTCCTTGTCAGAGCAAAATCAGAGGATATATTTGATTGATGCTTAGTTATATATTAGGAGCAGACGTTGCAGTTCCGTCCAAATTGGACAGGAAAGCGAAGAAATCGACGTTCGCGTCCATCTGGGAGGAACAGAAGGTTTTATTACTAAAGGCAATGATTAATATCAAACGGGATAATGTAGGTAGAATACAGTAGTCAAGAAATTTTTTTTGCTTTTTTCTGTTTTTTTTTCTTTTTTCAAGAAATTTTTTTGTGTCTTCCTATAGACTCTGACAAAGATGAGATTCGCAGCGCATGTGGTGGTAGCTTTTTTATTAGGCACAGTGTTTTACGATTCAGGCTCCAACGCTAATAGAACCAATAGCAATATAGCTTGTATATTTTTCGTTCTGCTGTTTCTGTATTTCTCCAATTCTATGCCAGCCGTGCAGATGTGTAAGTTGCAGCACACTCTTTTTTTACAATATCAATGAAATCGAACGGTACAATCGACTGCAAATCAAATCTATATCATTTCGTTTTCAGTTCCAATTGAAGCTGCTGTTTTCATACGAGAATACTTAAATAACTGGTACCGGCTGCGATCCTATTTTTCTGTCAAAATTCTATCAGACCTGCCACTGCAAGTAAATGCGATAAAAGGAAAATTGACGTCGGTGTTTTAATGAAAAATATCACTTTCTCATTTTTTTTCTCACATATCTCTTTAGATTCTTGCACCTACTGTGTTCATCAGCATAACATATTATATGACCGGACAGCCAATGGAGCACGACAGATTTCTGCGGACTTGGTTGATCTCCGTTTTAACGACGATACTTGGACAATCCTCCGGAATGCTCGTTGGCGTTGCATTCAATACACACGTAATAAATTATTCGAGGCGTAGTTAGAATATTGATCGTTACAAGATTACGTATTCTAAGAACCTTTCTTCTTATACATATATGCAACATGTTCGCACTGCATAATCCGTTGCAATGAGAAATGAAGTCATATCAAATATGATGAACTGCGCTTTTATGTATATAATTAAAAGAAAAAAATATATATATATACATAAACTGCTTATTTTCTTATATATATATATATATATATATATAAGAAAATATATATATATATATATATATAAGAAAATAAGCAGTTTAAAAAACGTAGCATATTAATGAAAATTATTAACATTTCAGTTGGGAGTTTTTTTAATACCCGCTGTGAATATGCCAATGATATTGTTTGCCGGATTCTTCCTGAAATTTAGCGAAGTCATACCATGCCTGAAACCCTTGTGCACCATTAGCTTTTTTAGGTATGTTATACAAGGTGCCCGAAAAGGTCAGGACCAAACTTATACCACGTGTTAGTAGGTCAGGAAAGTTCATCTAAGCTTATGTCCGAAAATGATTTGTTACAGAATTACGAGCGTTCAAAGATTTCTAGTAATTGTTTTGGCTGTTATAATAAATCTGTTCAATATCTCTTTCGTCTGCAAGAATGCAGGCTTCCATTCGTCCAATTAATGACTGCCGAACTCTTAAAATAGGTTCACTCCCCTGGACTTTTATCCATGGAAACACAGGAAGCAGTTAATTTATGAAATTGTGATAGGTACAGAACACCAGCTTTCGGAATGCGTTCGAAATGCATACACTACTATCCCTTCAACGACAGAAGTATTCGAAAGAGTTCAACATAAGTCATTACTTATACAAACAGAAGCCTGCATTCTTGCAGACGGAAGAAATGTTGAACATTTATTATAACTATCAAAAACAATGAATACAAATCTTTGAGCGCTTGTAACTTTTCAATAAATAATTTCGGACATAAGTTTATATAAACTTGTTTTTTACTACTCGACCTCCCCTGATAGCCAAGCTGTTCAGACAAGATTTTGCCAAAGTTTGCTACAAAGTTTTCTTGCCAAAGTCGCTAGAAATTAGGTACAGTATTTGATATATTCGATAATGTTAATGAGTAGACAACAAAAATATTGCGAGCAAATTGACGGTTAGGTTATACTAGAGCTGTTGCTAGCAAATGGCTGTCGATTGGCACGCAACTAGTTCGACCTGGATATCTGGGTCATTAATATGTATATACCATAAGTTTCGGTTCTAACCTTTTCGGATACCATGCTTTTACGAGGAATAAATGTTGTGAGAAAGTTTGATTTCTTTTTTAATCTTGATTTTTGCCATAGGTATGCATTTGAGGGTATTCTGCAGGCAATCTACGATGGGGACAGGGAGAAATTACGATGCAATGAGATTTATTGTCATTTACGTTCTCCTAAAAAGATCCTGGAAGCCATGGACATGCCCACTGTTTCGTACTACACGACTGTACTAGCGTTATGTATTTGGATATTATGTTTACAAATTTCCACGTACATGGTGCTCAAGTGGAAAGCACATATAGCTAAAAGATAACGTACTTAAACATTTCGGTGCGCATTTTTTTTTTAATTACCACAACTAATAAACTTGACATAGTTTAATTTAAAAAAAAAAGAAGAAGGAGAAACACTTGAAGCCCATCTATTTTTTTTTAAATATTAATATAGAGCAACACTGGATAAATGTATTCTGAGATCCTTCTCTCAAATAACTCCAATAATTCTAAGAATTGTAAGGAGTTTCTAACTCTCGTTTCTGGTAAGATCAACGACCGTGACAGTACGAAAAGGATACTATTAAATTGAGTAATTTGTATATTAAAATAATTAATACTGATGTACGTATTACATTTTCCTTTGCACAACGAATACAAAAATTATACTATCGTAATAGGGAATACAAGAGGGATAGTAAGAGTCGTCAAGAGCATGACGTAAAATGTAAAGCTTACCTTTTTATTTAAAAAAGAGAGATATATATATATATATATGTATAACTTATAATTTGTTTAACTGCAGTAAAAAATATTTACACTTATTCCATTATAGCTCACTCGTCTTGCACGAAGAGTTTTAAATAATCATAATCGATTCGTATACGTTCCTATGCATACTGCATAAAAATATATTAAAGGACTTATCGCTTAAGATATCGAAATTTGTATGTCATCTGAAGAATCATAAATGTACAGTACGAAAATGATGAAATTTAACGTTGTAAGAAAGAAAACGAGATCAATGCTTTCGAAATCTTGTTCCTTCTTGTTATTATTAATAGCTACAATCGTAATTACTTGACTGGAGTTGCTGTTATTAGTGAAAAATTGTGTTCGATGTTAAGATGTTGATGCATATTCCTAACACGTGATGTGATAACATTTATCGGACTTTACGTTCACACAATCGCGAAAAGCAAAAAAAAATTGTTGTTCTACTCTGCATGCACAACTTCTACGTACACTTCCTTCATCGTGATGCCTATAAATTCTAATATTATTGCGCACCTGCGGTTACATTTATCTGTCGAACGATACATATATGTATACATATGTATGTATACAGGATGTCCCACATAACAAGTTAACAATATTCTTGTTACCACGTAACAAACATATTTTAAACAAAAGTTGATCAGTTTGATCGATTAGCTATGCATTGCAATAAAAAAGAGTTCGAAAAATTTGTTTCATTCTTCTCAAGGCCACCTTCATTTTTTTAAATTGCCCTTTGTATTTTTGACGTAATACATAGTATTATAGCCCGTATCAAGACGAATTCAACGACTTAGTGTACCATGACCTTCGGATGATCTTGATCTTTCTTGAAATTCTCCATAATTTCGTAAATTTTGTTCAATATTGTAGAATGTTTGTTGTGCAGATGGATGGTGCCTCTCTGGGTATTTCGCAGCATACAGATTTGCCGCTTCACGTGCATTTCTTTTACCTTCGCCAAGTATTATTAGCAACATTTCAACCTTTGCACTCTTAGAATACATTTTCTACAAGTTAATGTTAAACTACGATTTGCTCCCGTGACAAGCAAAGACTAAATAGAAGAATTGCCTTAAGTTCTAATCACCAGCTACCTCAATAATTAAGCCATTACATGTTGACGTTTTCTCTTTGTTGTGAACTGTTGACAGTTCATAGACAAGTTCGTAGATAAGTTTCTAATAATACAACATTTAGTCAAGGTTCCTGAATTGAATGTAATTTTGGTTCTTAATAATAAACACAAGTTATTATCACCCATTCAAGCAGATTATCATTTTTTGTTCAAATTTTAATTTGTTTGCCTTCAAGGTCATTTGAAGGTCATGATATACTAGGTCGTTGAATTCGTCTTAATACTGGCTATAACACAAAGTTCCATTGAAAAAAATGAAGGTGGTCTTGGCAACAATGAACAAAAGTTTCGAACTTTCGTTTATTGAAATGTATAGCCAATTATAAACTGATAAACATTTGCTTAAAATATTTTTTTCGTCAGATTATCGTAAGTACTTGATAAATCGTGAAAAGTGTTGCGTGGGACACCCTATACATATATGTACACACTTTCAAAGATAAATAAATGATCTGCTTCCATTTACTTCCTTTGCTACTGTGCAAATGAATGGGATAATATCCATCGTTATGAACACGCCTAACTCGTAACAACGATAGTAAGGGGTCATCATAGGTGTTGATAAACGTATGTATATTCGCATTTGTATCCCGCAAATTGTATCCCTCTTTCGGCTACACATTAAATATTATCGGGATCGTGAGTCCAAAGTATTTCTCGATGGGTATACATACAGGGTGTTCTGCTACTGTATGTCAATATTTTAAGGGGTGATTGCTAAGACAATTCTGAACAACTGTTTCCTTTGCCAGAATGGTGGTTGAAGCTTCGTTTTTGAATGATTAACGAAAAACTCTGACCAATCAGAGCGCGTACAGAGCGCGCGCTTAGCTGAGAACGCGTTCAAGGCTGCAGTTGAACGTATCACGATCTTCTCTCGGTTGAGCGCGCGCTCTATACGCGTTTTGATTGGTCAGCGTTTTTCGTTAATCATTCAAAAACGAAGCTTCAACCACCATTCTGGCAAAGGAAAAAGTTGTTCAGAATTGTCTTAGGAATCACCCCTTAAAATATTGACATGCTGTAACAGAACACCCTGTAGTATTCATTTCTCGTGTAGCTGTATGCCAAAAGAATAAGAGAGCGCAACAGGATTCAATGCCAAGGCAATGCAAAAGGCACGCTTGTTAGTATACATATACAGTTAATAAACGTTTCTGGTCCCATGGGTATATAGATATGTTAAGGATGGGTTCGAATCTAATTTTTAAATTTTCGAAACTCGAATCCGACGCTTTGTATGGTTTCGAAACTCTCGAATAGCTGATTTTGTTTTGTACAAGGGATATTGAGTTTTAAGAACTGAACATTTTTGTCTAAATCCTTGTTAATCATTATTAGACCACGGATTTCTACGCATTTATAAGAAATTTGAAGGTGCAAAATTGCACGGAATGCACGTAACATGACAAAATATACGAAACATCCAAATTGTAGTGCTCTTTATAATACTTGGTAGGTGAAACAATTTTCTACCCATGTTCTACTTTCTTCACTATAACCTCAAACATATGAATTTACATAAGTTTTATGTAAAATCCGCAGTCTGTTGATCGTAGTCAAGCAAAATACAAACAAAAACATATTAACATAGAAAAATATCTAATCCAGATTCTTAAAAAAGTCTAACAGTCGAATTATTTATTGAGTTTGTATCAACGTAGCCCTAGGTCTTCTTATCTACATTTTCTTCTTATCTAATTTCGAATCACGAGAAAAGTGCAAGATTTCGAATACTCGAGGCTCGAAGCTTCAATGGGTTTCAAGGTTTCGAGAAACCCGTCCTTAAAATACACACAACGCAACAAAATTAAAGGACCACTAAATTTCGACTGAAAGATTGTCAATATTTGAACTGTTGTAACTGCGTTAAAGATACCCGTACAGCAATCTGCTTGGGCTCATTTTAAAGTATGAAGCCTCTGCTTCAATAACCCTGAAACCAATTTTCTTGGAGAACGTGTTTTGTTATAGAACAGAGTGACAAATTAAAGTTGCTTTTTCTCCTTGCAAATTTCCGAAATTCAAACGGCTGTACAGAGTGTTTAGATGACTTTGCAAAGGGAAGTCTCCCCACTTAAACTGGGCGCCCGACTATTGCTGTACGATTTTTTTCACCGTTTCATCGTGTGTTAAACGAAGAGTGCACCACCGGCATTTGGGTAATGTAATTGTAAGGTACTTCACGAGGATGTTGCACCAATGGACTTGTACCTTATTGGGTGTGCCTGCGTACGCACGTACGTGTATATGTACACAAGCGGTAAGGTCCAAGTTCGCCGTGCAACTTCCTTGTAGTGTACCTTGAATTACTCTAATGCCAACGGCACACTCCTCATTTAACATACGATAAAAAGATGGAAAAGAAATCGCCCCTTTAAAGAGTTATCTAAACTTGTATTAAAAAAAAAATTGTTAAACTCCCAAACAGTCATTTGAATTTTAGAAATTTGCAAACAGAAAGAGTAACTTTGGTTTTTCGCGCTGTCCTATAACAAAAAATGATCTCCAAGAAAGTTGACTGAAGGGCTGTTAAAGTAGAGGATTCACGCTTTAAAATGATCCCAGGCAGATTGTTGTACGATTTTCTTCGACGGAGTTACAACGGTTCGAATATCGAGAATTCTCCGGTCGAAACTAAGTGATCCTTTAATCTCGTTGCGTAGTGTACTATAATAAAATAGTTCTACGAAAATGCCTTGCAGGCTTATCTGTGAAAATTACAAAGTGTAGTAATCCGTGAAGTATTTGAGGCCATGTCCCAAATAGCCACTATCGATAGGTTGCCATTAGCGGGACTAATGGCAGAACAACAGGTCAAAGTCGAGCCAAGTTTGGCCGTCGGCATGCCGCGCCACATTAAAACTTAAATGGCAATCAAGTTTTCGCAGCGTTTTGTTGGTTCTCGACACGCACTCATCTTTAACCGTTTGAATGAGCAATATCGAACTAGCGGCTTTTTCCGTAGGAGAGTGCCAATCGACAGCCAACAGTTTGCTCGCAACTTATTGCAACAGACCCCGATGCATTTTTGTTGCCAAATTATTGACGTCATCGAATATATAAAAACTACTGTTTCGAACTTGTAGCCACTTTATCAACGAAACTTTGTAGCAAGCTTTTCTTGTTTTAATGTGTCGCTGCATGCCAGCAGTCAAAATTGCTGCAACTTCGGCCGGTGCAACGTGTTCACCTGTCCGACTTGGCTATCGGGCTGTGTAATAAACTGTAAATATACACGACACTTGAGCAAATGACTATTAATAATACGCAGTTTTAAACCAGGATATTCCCAGATAGCCAGGTCGAACTAGTTGCGTGCCTATCGACAGCCATGTGACAGCAACAGTTGTGATATAACCTGGCCGCCAACTTGCTCGTAACTTCGTCGCTCATAACATCATCCAATATATCAAGTGCTGTATCGAATTTGCAGCCACTTTGTCAGTAAAACTTTGTAGCAAGCTTCGGCAAAATCTTGTATGAACAGCATGGCTATCAGGCTTCCTCCCTTTGTTTCGTAAGTTTACCGTAAACTGTAAAAATACGTTTGCATTGATAGTTGACTTCTCATTGAGCAATTTTCGTGTTTCACGTTTCACTTCCGAAAAGATTATTCCGGAGTACGTCTTAGGTACGTATTTACGCATGCTACAAATGTATTTAACAACAAGTTTCCTTGCATTCTTTTGCGGTGGAGTTCTTAATTTTACTTAAATTATTGCGCCGCTATGTTATTCGACCGCAAACGATTAATGCTGTCGCGTATTGACTTTGCAATTATTAAGAACTCCTGGCATCCAAGATTGGCACAATGTTGAATAGGAATGAAAAAGGTAATGAATTGATTAACAATTGTACATTCATTTTAATACAAAACAATGTTAAATTGTGTGATATTAAATTAATTTCTCTTTTTAATCATTCTTTCACAATCCATGTGAATCGTAATCCTTTGCCGTTATCTTGGATCCATCGAAATCTGTACCTGTGTCTCTGAAATATTTAACGATTCTACAGATTACTTCCTAATAGGATTTTTCATTTGCTTTCTCTCGGACAAAAGCGTCACTGGCCATCCTAAGGGCACAACTTTAGGAGTAATCACCCTTAGGTATAGAACAGTGGGGCTCCAATCAATATCATTTTGAAAGTAGTCAAAAGGTATGTAAATAGAACCTCTCTTGTCCCTTTTATGTCGCATTAAACAGTTTCGAAGTGAAGTCGGCTTATCGATAACGATAAAGAACGAAAACGAAGCGCGAACTTTGAGATGAGTGTGATCACTGAACACTCAGTTTCGCAGGACTTATCGTGCTGCTATAATCTTCCATTTTAGAAGAAGATAAGCTCCGCAACGGGTTATGATAAGTAACGTGACCAATGCCACGATATCGTTCCAAAACTGGTCACCGTCCATCGCGATATCAGAGAGGAATTTCGTCGGGTATCTATAATGGCAATACTCGGTGTTCCTCTCTTTGCAGGCCAGTACGGGTCGATCGAATCCATATATGGCACTTATGAGCCTGCAAATTTGTAGAGTATTAATTTTCAACTGTTTAAGAAGATGTAAAATAGAATCGTTGATAATATTTAATCGACTATTTTGCGAAAATCTTTACACGTGAATAAATAATAATGAATACAATAAATTTAACCCTTTCCGGGTGCAGAGGGATAATGAAAAATAGTATTAAATATGATAGATTTAAAAATTAAAATAAAATGTGTAATAATTAAATTAACATACGATACAATAAAAATATCGGGTAATACAAAGCTAAAAACGTAAAAACATTCATTCTTCTACATTCATAATTTATTTATGAATAGTTAAGAATAAAATCAGTTTCACGGATACGTTTATTCATCATGAAACTATAGAAAATATAAGAGTACGAAATTAATGCCCTGATAGCCAAGTTATACAAGTCAACACGTTGTACCGCACGAAGTTGAGCCAAGTCTGGCCGTCGACATACAGCGCCACATTCATCCCTCAGCGTCATTCTCTTTACGCCGTACTGACCGTCGATCCTTTCCGTATACCAATCTTGATACGCCGTATCGCGCCGCATCGCCTCAGTTCAATTTTTTCTTCACACCCATACCAATCAACATCAGACGATGCCGCTACTGTTTCGAACGTAACAACGGTAGCCTGTATGACGTATCGAGGCTACCTCAGCAATGTTATTGACAAAAGGACGGAACAGTTTAACAGAGATTCGCGTAGAACTCTCATGGTACAGGGGGAAGAAAACATCGACTAGGTCGTGACGCCGAGGGATAAAAACCTAAATGACGATCAACTGTTCGCAGCCTACTGTACGCAGTATGAAAGAAGACGTTCTCCTATGTTCTTCTACGGCGTTGAGAAAAAGCCGCCAGTTCGATAGCCCTGATTCAAACGGTTAAAGATGGCTGCGTATTGGGAACCAACAAAACGCTGCGAAAAGTTGATCGTCATTTTACCGCGGCGCTGCATGTCGACAGCCAAACTTGGCTCGATTTTGGCCGGTGTTGCTGCCATTAGTCTCGCCAATAGTCTCGCTATTGGCAATCTAGTGCCTATTAGGGTAGGAACAGATTATTAATGTTTTACTTAGACGATAATAGAACTAGTTACTAATGCTAAGAATCGAAGCTAATAAAGAAGCTGACCAAATAATTTATCTTTAGTCTTATGCAAGCCCCCATTGTAAATAAGTATGAAAACTCGCAACGATGGAAAAACTCATTCATTGGCGTATTACTGAAACAGTTGTATTCACGTAAACGGCGATCTCATGCAGGCGACGTTGTTACTTGTTTTAGCAGTTCTAATCTTTACCAAAGCATTGCAATACTTCCTTGTAAAGATTTTATGGAGTCTCATATTAGGCACGTGTCTCATATTCGGTACCATTATCCTGTTTATTACTCTGTTCGGGCATTTAGCATTAATATTGAAAGAGAAATAATTACCCTTCTAAACCGTATCGAAGGTAGCTGACGTGTGTACCCCATTTAAGGTAACTGGGTATATCACGTAAGGAAACGCCGAATCCAGCGAACATCATCAATGGCACGGATATTGTTGGCCCAAAGAATGTTCCATTCTAAAATTGTTTATAAACGTTTTCCATTTTTTTATTTCTTCCTCCAATACATTAAATTAAATGATAATTGTTGTAACAAGGAATAAATGAACTCACAACTACGTCGAATACTGCTCCGATCATTAGACCAGTCCCTTGGGCCATGAACGTAACTAGCAAGCTGATCGCGAAAAACATGAGAAACCGTCCGACCTCTAATGGCTGGCACGTGATGAAATATACTATTAGCGTGAAAATTAAACAGCAAGCTAGTGAAAGGGGTAAATCCACCAACGTTATTGCCGTGTAGAATGCTTTCAAACTGTACCACCTGTTGAAGTGTTCTTTCAATAAAATGTTCATCTGCATGGGGACTGAAAAGAGATAATGTAAATATAAATTTACTTAATTAAAATGTCGGTAATTAAAGCAGTTGGGGCTAATTTACTTACAAGTCACTACCGTCAGCATCATCGTGGTCATCATGTGATGCATTAGAATGGAGAACAGAAGATTATAATTGTTTAACACGCGGCTACCGTCCACACCGGTTTCGAGGAAGACACAACCGAGCATAAGTCCGACGAATACGTTGACTAGGATACGCAAATGCGTTAATGTCTGCAGCAGAAGAGAAAACAAAGGGGATAGAATGGCAACAAACATAAGATATGATAATAATTACATACACTGTTCAACACGAATTTTGTTTTGCAATATTCACTAGGTGATCCTTGTAGAGTTTCTCGTCTTGAATGCGAATCCGGAAGCAGAATTGCTCCATCACTCTCAGATTTTGAAAAACGTTAGTTTTTGTAGAAACATGCAATTTTGGAAAAAAAAAAGATATTACGTGAAAACTAAAAACGATAGAAAGTCCATCTTGGCCTTAAAAGATAGGGGAGAGAATGAAGCGATATATAACTTTATAATATTTTGTACTCTTGACTTGTTGTCAATGGCAAATTTCAAAAGGGGGGCGATGCGCGTACTTTCCACTCATCACTTTTGCATTTGTAGGAAAAGTTAGGTCTCTAGCATGAAGTCGCTTCACGGTATCTGGTTCTGTATGCACTTCTGAAGAGGAAACTGCCCAGAGAAACTGTCGGAACAGTTTTTAATTCAAACAGGTCGAGAAAATGTACATCGGCAGCAAGCTGACGACGCTTTGCCGCCATGCGGCCATCGCTCGCGTATGTCGGTTCGTCAGGGCTATAGCCACGCATGAACGACATCGAGAGTGGATCCCCATAGCACCTGCTTTCTAACAATAATAACTGCTTTCTTGGACAATAATTCCGGAAGTACAACAAAGTCTTACGAATCACACTCAGTTTTCAGTATTCCTGCATAAGTACATATGGTTTGCTAATACGAAGCCTTCTATTCCTAAAAGAAAATTATTTGTGAGCTTTCGATCTGACTTTTCTTTCTACATCTTAATTGGTATGGAAGATCTTCTTTGTGTTACATTTTTTTAATCCTGGTAAAGAACAAAATAAAAATGTACGTTAATTATTTATTTTTTCTCCCCTTGCATCGAATAGCAGAGAAAGATGTCAAGCGACATTTATATTTCGACAATGTCCTATGATAAGACTCTCACATCCCCGTCTTCACGAAACCTCACAATATTACTTTTCCGTTTGCAGCTATACTTCAGAAGAATTTGTTTAAAAACGATGTACAAATAATGCCTAAATAGGTTTCGCGTTGGCTTCACATATTATTTGATAAATTTCATATATTGATGTATTTGGAACAGTATCTTAAATTGCATAAAATTATAGCAATGACAATTTTATAAGTTCATAAACAATGTTGTTTGCTTCAGTTGACATCGTATTAACAAATCATACGTGTTTATGCAGAAATACTGAAAAATGAGTGTGATTCGTAAGAGTTTGTTGAACTTCGGGAATTATCGTCCAAGAAAGCAGTTGTTATTGTTAGAAAGCAGCTGCTATGGGGATCCACATCGATGTAGTTCATGCGTGGCTACAGCCCTGACGAACCGACATACGCGAGCGATGGCCGCATGGCGGCAAAGCGTCGTCAGCTTGCTGCCGATGTACATTTTCTCGACCTGTTCGAATTAAAAACCGTTCCGACAGTTTCTCTGGGCAGTTTCCTCTTCAGAAGTGCATACAGAACCATATACCGTGAAGCGACTTCATGCTAGAGACCTAACTTTTCCTACAAATGCAAAAGTGATGAGTGGAAAGTACGCGCATCGCCCCCCTTTTCAAATTTGCCATTGACAACAAGTCAAGAGTACAAAATATTATAAAGTTATATATCGTTGTATTCAGGAGACTCTCTTCTATCTTTTAAGGCCAAGATTGACTTTCTATCGATTTTTAGGTTTCGCGTAATTCCTCTTTTTTGCCCAAAATTGCATGTTTTTACGAAAACTAATGTTTTTCGAAATCTGAGGGTGATAGAGCAATTCTGCTTCCGGATTCGTAGTCAGGGCGAAAAACTCTACAACGATTACCTAGTGGATATTGCAAAACAGAAGAAAAGTTGAAATTTGTTGGACAGTGAATTATTGGAAGAAGCAGGAAAGCAAAAAGAAAAGTTAATCAGCATTATACAGAGTCTCCCGTAACTGGTGATGCAACCGGAAAAGATGTAATTCCACATGAAAAGGCAAGCCGAAAATGTAGAATAAAATTTTGTCATTTGACGCGTCGATTCCAAGAAGAGCGATTTTTAACATTTGCATAGTCTGCGTGCATTAACTATTCAAGCGGGAAATTGCTCTGCCGTTTAATGAAGTAAGGGACTGTAATAGAAAATAGAGCAGAATCATATTCCCAACACAATAACAAACATTTTCAATAGTTTCAGGAATAATGAAAGTTATCATACACGAACTTTCTTCTTCAGCTTTGTACAACGTGTATAATAAAGAAATAAAAATGATCCACAGTTATTATCTACATGGTGTTTCGCTAGTTCATGCAAATGTTTTAAGGAGCGATTGTTAAGGCAATTTTGAACAACTTTTTCCTTTGCCAAAATGTTGGTTAAGGCTTCGTTTGTGAATTATTAACGAAAAACACTGACCGATCGGTCTTGAGCACACTCCTGACAGAGCGCGAGCTCTACGCGCGCCCTGATTGGTCAGTGTTTTTCGTTAGCAATTCAAAAACGAAGCATTAACCACCATTTTGACAAAGGAAGAAGTTATTCAGAATCGCCTCAGCCATCAGCCCTTAAAATGCATGCATTGGGGTAGCGAAACACCCTGTATAGGTTGAATGATGTTGTCGTAGTAGTTATCGACAATCCTGGAATTGACAATCATCTAACGCAAGCGCCAGTAAAAATACAGCACGCATGCGGACCAAGCAAATGCTGAAAGTCGATTTTCTTGGAAACGAGGCCCCAAATGAAGAAGAAATGTTATTCTACATTTTCGACTTACTTTTTCACATAGAATCATGCCCTGTTCTGTTATGCCATTAATTACAGGGCGCCCTGTACTATGCAGACTACGTGGAATATGGAATAAATACCATTAAAAACTTTTAGAGCTCGGTGTAATGATATCTAAGTAGATATCTGCATTCCATAGAGACGAACTTATTTTTAACGATTCTAAGCAATTGGAAGGTCCCCCGATTTCTCAATCGGTAGATTAGATCCGATAAAATAATTTTATCAATCATGTAAACAGCTTAAATTATTTTATCGTTATTCTGACACTTACGGTATCTCTTTTAGACATCAAGAAATTCCTCCACAGCAAAATTCGGATCTGATGTATCAAGGATGTCGCTTGCAGGCTATTTGCGCCGCCTGAACTTAATTGTTTCTTGATCGGATGCAATGCTTTGGGAATAACGTATATTATTAGTCCGATGTGATAATGAGAAATGAACAAATTTGAATTAATACCATTTGAAATAATTACGGTAGCGTACCTCTCAAGGCTTTCGCGTCTGGTAACGTATCCGGATTCTCGAACCATTGCAATTCCTTGCCATTTCCCGAGCCTGATATTAGCAACGATGTCTTGTCTTCGCCATATTCGCCGCATGCTAATTCAATCACTGCAGAGGAAACATGACTAAATAAATAGAAAATAATAACGAAGAATGTAAATTACAAAATCTAAAAAAATATAACAATAAAATGGAGGATATAACGATAACAGCAGATGTGAATTGCAAATTTATTTAATCGAATAATTTCGAGATAATCGTACATACTGTAATCTGCCGGATTATGATACATTGGGCACGGCAGTTTAATGGTCTCCAAATAAGGGACCAATTTATTGGTCGCGCCATGAAATAAACATTCTCCTTTAGCCAACACGTAAACCTGTGATTAAAAATAGAAACATACATGATACCGTTCAACACGTCAAATATTGAGAAGCTCAATTAGCAAATAGATCAGGAAACAAGAGGAAATTAATATGCTGCACGTGCCGAACGAGTTATGCAAATCGTTGAACGGACGTCTTACAACTGGAGAATTAAAGAATGGCATTGTATGCACATACATACGTATGTATTGTCACGTACCAAATCGAACAGTTGAAAAAGCGAGGCGCTCGGTTGATGAATCGTACAAACAATAGTCCTTCCCTGCCGCGCGAGTAATTTTAATAAATTCACCACTTGCATACACGAGGAACTGTCCAGACCTCTGTGAAAAGGAGATCCAACGTGCGTGGTTAGGAATACCATTTGTTACACTGTTTAACGAAACTCATGGCGATTCATGCAACGTTAAGTCAACAACACGTATTAACAGGAATTATTCATCAAGGGAGAACGTAACAAGCCTCTCGATCAGGATATCATTTATGTAGCGTGAACCGCGCTTACGTTGTAGGCTCGTCGAGGAACATAACAGTCGGATTGTTCACTAGCTCCAATGCGATGGACAGTCTTTTTCTTTGACCTCCGCTCAATCTCCCTGCTCTCGTGTTCATGTGCTCGTAGAGGCCCAAAGTGGATAGTATTTCTTCGATCTGGAATGTACATTTTTACATGTGGCCCCAACAATTTTTTATGTCTATACAAGGTGTTCGGCTGCATGTGGGTAAAAATGAAAAGGCCGATTCTATCGGTTAAAATAGGACAAAAAGATAGAATAAGTTTTTTCCGTTCGAAGCTTCGTTTTCGAGTAAATCGAGTTTGAAAATTCATCGATCGAAGATGTACTAAAAAACCTACAATCTGGCAGAACCGGAAATTGCGGTGAAACCGGAAAGAGAGTGTCCTTCATGCCAAAATTAATTGAAAATCAATAATAAAATGTTTTCTCACACGACGCTTTGATCTCAAGAAACTTGACTTTCGAAGGAAGCTAGTTTTAGCAGGTTGCGATTACTTCACTACACGCATACTTAACGAATTCTCAAATTCAATTTTCTTGAAAGCGAAGCGTGGAAGGAAAAAATTGTATTCTTCGTTTTCGACGTGTTTGAATTTTCAATCTTAATTTTTTCGAAAGCGAAACCTCAAACGAAAACGATTTATTACATTTTTTCGTCTTCATTTAGCCCATACAGTCACCCCTTTCATTTTTGTTCACTTATGACCGAGCACCCTGTATGTTAGGTTTATATGTAGATTTCTTTTCGGTATACGGACAGATTGTATGGCTGGTTTAATTATTATTAGGGATGTGTTCGAATCTAATTTTTCAACTCCCGAAACTCTCGAAATTTGATATGTTTTGTAAGATGAATATCATGGTTTTAGGACCTGAATAATCAATAATTAGCGTTTTGCATACATTTTTATCGACTATAGTTAAGCAAAATATAAACAAAAACTTAACGATATACATGTTGGTTTTTTCATTTTTTTTTGGGGGGTATACAAAGAAAATTGTATGGTTGGTTTAATTATGATTTTAACTATAATTTACTTATAATGTTTAAGGCAACGTGACTTAATAAATGTTAAATACACTTAGTAAGAAATGAGGAAGTAGAACAATAACGTGTGAACCAGTGCAGTGGCTGTTTTGTCCAAGAATATCGAATGTCTGTCGTCGTACGTGTTAAATGGAAGAATACATAGAATCATATTGCAGTTGCAAAAGTTAAAAAGTTCATTAGAATTCCAAGGGTGCACTGAGTGCAGTGAAAATTCAAACATGTAGACTTCTGTGTGAAAAAGAAATAAAAAAAGATGTATGCTTTTCAGTTTCGATTTTTCTAACATTTAATAACACTTTAGTGTGTGTGTGTGTGTGTATTAAATCAATCAATATTCGGTATAAAATAATTTCTAAAACGTGTTCTTTTTTTCTGTCAAAATCGTATTATTCAAATTTTTCAGCGGCAGTGTACTTTTTCTTTTCCTCTCTCATATAACTGGTTATGTTAATTTCAACCGGAAGAAAAATAGTAATTTATATATAATTTAATAAGTTATTCCTTACACACGTACAGTGGAATTTGCTTATTATGATCGCTTTGGAACTTGCAATTTTTTATAAGAATGATCGGCTGATAACATTAAACAGACAATAAAAAATTTTCATTGTTGGACTCAAATTATTATAGGAACAATTATGTCATAATTACAATTATCGATATCTGTAGAGTTTATACTTATCAAAAAACTGCACACTTAATACAACATTGCTTAATTATGTTGCTTCCTCTTATAAAGAACTGTTTTTGAAAACAATAGAAGAGGTACACTTCAGGACAGGATCTATTTATACAGGGTGTCCCGTAACTCATAGAAGAGTCGGATACGGGAGATTCCTGAGTCTAAAATGTTGTTTGACGCTTTGTTCTTGAAGTATCAACGGAAAATACTGGCCACTCGGAGTGCGCGTAGAGCCCGTGTGCAGGGACGAAGTATCGCGTCGCGCTAGATGTTGCACGTTCGGCCGGTGTCGGTGTCCTGAGCGCGGACTCTACGCGCACTCTGAGTGGCCAGCGTTTTTCGTTAATAATTCAAAAACAAAGTCCCAAACGATATTTTGCCAAAGGGAAAAATTGTTCAGTATCGCCCCAGGAATCTCCCATATCACTTACAGGACACCCTGTACATTTTCTATGAATTCTTGCAGTGCATTCATATAAAAGATAAAAGGTATGCTGTGCAACTTGATGTTTTGCGTTGTAATTAAAAA
Source organism: Holcopasites calliopsidis (assembly GCA_023838395.1). Classification (NCBI taxonomy): domain Eukaryota; kingdom Metazoa; phylum Arthropoda; class Insecta; order Hymenoptera; family Apidae; genus Holcopasites; species Holcopasites calliopsidis. The sequence continues at coordinate 260,419 of JALHAQ010000076.1, forward strand.
AGGAAGTGTTATTAACAGCAAAAAAATTGTTAGCTGAAAAGAAGGTATTTATTTCATATTTATCTTGACTTTTGCTAGGATTGGCGTGCAACGAATAAAATCTTCAAACTTGAACAGTTTTAGTGCTGATTGGTCGCTTATCATATCATGCTCCTGTGTTGTAATTGGCAAACGATGCTACGTGGTAAGATATCAAAATACTGATGATCAACCATTTACTTACTATCGTTTCTTTCTCGTACGGGGGAGTATTTGTAGGTAGCTTTAGGTCAGCGGCTACCCTCATGCTCTCGATGACCGTCAGCAGACCCTGCAAGCGGTCGTCCTGCGCGATGTAAGCGCTACATCTTCGATGATCATGCGAAAACACATCGAAATGGTTAGAGATAGGGCTCACGCGACGTGCATCTAATTACGAGCCGATACATAAATTATGTCGCTCCATTCTTTTCGACCTCACGGACCATTGTGTGACGACTCGTTAATAATATGTAAACGCGTAGAGTGATTCTAAACTGATCAAGATGAACTCAGAAAAATAGATATAACATAATTTCATAATAAATGTAAAGAGAATGCGAATATAATTTCTAAAAGATACATGTAACGAAAAATAAAAGATTACAAATTAACAAAGATCATGTAAAGATTAACTGGAATGCTTTAGAAAAAAAAAGATAATAAATTTGCAGTTACTGGAGAAATTACAGGTTAGTATTTATAGAAAATTTAAGAACTCGGTTAGAGGGCGTATGTGTGAATGGTATGGTACGAAAGGTCTGAGTTTATAAGCCTAAAATAAATTTGTAGGAAAAGAAATTTGAAAGCAGAAGTTGTGTTAAGATAGTAGGAAAGGAGAAAGGGTGAAGTACGGGCGAAAGTACGATCACTGGTGAAGGGGAGAAGTCAGAAGGGAAGGAAAGTAAAACGTGAGGTTAGGGTACGGAAACGATCGTAGGCATAAGGTAGGAATAAAGTTTCCTGAGTATAGGATTTACTGGCTTAGTAAATTAGGGATAGTATAGCAAAACAGAAGGTAGATTGGATAGGAGGTAACGTTAAGCTAGGAAAGATATTAAGGATTAGTAAATAGAGTAATATATCGTTGGCTACTAGGATAGAGAATAGAATAGTATTATGCATATAGTAAGCAGAAACAAGTTAGTACAAAATAGATGAGAAAATAGAAGACAAAAGAATTGAGACAGATCAGGAAAAGGCTGGAGAGGAAAAGATTATAAGTACACCAAGAGTAGAAAAAAGAAAGAGAGGTAGGCCTTCAATGGAAGAGAATAGAAACAAAGAGAGGCCAGGGAATATGAAGATAACAGAGATGTGGAAAGCGGACGTGGAGGAGGACGAGGAAGAGAATGATACAAGCATAGGAGAACAGATGATAAAAAAGAAGAATCAAAAGGCATCGCCGCAGGGTCTGGAAAAGAAAAAAGAAAGAGCAAACGAACGGGAGGGCGAAAGGGGGAAAGAGAACTACGAACAAAACATGGTAAATGTAATAGTGAGTAAGGTAGAAAGTATGAAAGAGGAAATAATGCAAGCAAGGGAAGGTATGGAGAAGGAAGTAAGAAAGGAAATGAAGGGACTGGCACAGAGAACAGAATCCATGGAAGAGAGATGGAGGAGAAAGGAAGAAGAGTTATGTAGAAAGATGGAAGAGATACTAGAACAAATGAAAGATGCAGAAAAGAGAGAGAGAGACAAAGGAGGGAGGAAGAAAGGGATAAGGTCGTCGCAGAAGTACTAAATAAAGTGGATGAGAAGCTAGAGGAAAACAGTAAACTGGAAGATGGAGTTTAAAAGGAAGAAATGAAGGAGGCATGGAATGAGGTGAGAAAAATTCAAAGAAAACTGGAGGAGAAAGAGAAAACGGAGAGGAAAAATAAGATAGTCATCAAGGGACTAGAGGGGCATAAGAAGGAAGCGAAGGAAATAGTTAAGCAGTTCTTGAAGGAGGAATTCGGAGTGGAAGAAGGGATAACAGATATAGAGACGAGAGGTGGAGGAGAGAAAATAAATGTAGCTATAGTGGAACTGAAGAATTGGGAAACAAAGCAGATAATAATGATGGGGAAAGGAGAATTAGGAAGGAAACTAATTTTTATAGACCATGACATGACGGAAGAGGAAAGGATGGTACAAAGAATGATAAGGGAGAGAGCCAGAAGGTTAAGAGCGGAAGGGAAAGAAGTGAAGGTAGGTTATAGGAAAATAAGAATATAGGGTAAATGGTACCAATGGAACGAAGAAAGAGGAGGAGCAGAAGGAGCAGAAAATTTTTATGAGTAGCCTTGCAGAATAGAGAAAATAAAGCAAAAAAAAAAACAGAGATGAAGGATCATTAACCCAAAGTAACGGAACCGAGAGAAGGAAGTCTGAAAGGGGTAAGTTAGGAAGGATGGAGGAAGGTAAAATACTGTTCTGGAACGTAGGAGGGATAGCGAGAAAGGACAGGGGATTTTGGAATTATATTCAGAAGTTCGATTTTATTGGGTTAACGGAAACGTGGATAGAATAAAAGAGGTGGGGGAGCCCAAAAGGAAGATTACCAAAGGGATTCAACTGGAATATACAAGGGGCAGTAAAAGAGAAGAAAAAAGGAAGGCCCAAAGGGGGGATCATAATAGGAGGTAGGAAAGATTGGGAAATAATAGACGAAAGCTATGATACATGGGGAATAGTAAGGAATAAAATGAAGATAGAAAAAGAAATATGGAATATATGGAGAGTGTACAGTAATAAAGAAATGGACAAGACAGTCAGGAAACTGAGTGAGAGAATAGAACAACTAGGGGAAGAAGTAATGATCGTAGGTGGAGACTTTAATGCAAGGACTGGAGAAGAAGGAAGCATATACAAGGGAGAAGTAAAAGGAGAGCTCGTTAAAAAGAAATCAAAGGATAGGAAAAAGGATAGTAAGGGATTTAAATTGTTGAAGGTGGTAGAGGAAGGTGGTATGTATATATTAAACGGTAATATGAAAGAAGATGAGGAATGTAGAGAAAAAAGGGAGTATCAGTGATAGATTATGTGATCACCAATACAGTAGGATGGAACAAGATAGAAAACTTCAGTGTAGGAAGCAGGATAGAGTCGGATCACCAGCCTATAGAGATGACAATAAAGGCAAAAGGAGGAGGAGAGGCAGAAATGGAGGTAATACAGGAAAAAGAGATTGTATGTTGGAACCCAGAGGCAATAGAAAGATACGAAAATGCAACAAAAGGAAAAGTATATGAAGAAGAGAAGGAAATAGAGGAGAGTTGGGGAAAATTAAACAGTGCAGTGAAAGAAAGTATAGAAATAAAGAAAGTAACAATGAGAAAGAGAAAGATAGGACAGAAATATTGGTGGGATAAACAAATGTAGTATAGAAAAACGAAGGGTAAGTAGATGCCACAGAAAGTGGAAAAAAGGAAAAATGAATAGAGAAGAATACTTGGAGAAGAAGAAACAGTTTAGGAAGTTTTGCGAAGAAAAGGAAAGGACTAAGAAGAAAGAGGAAGAGACAGAGATCAGAGAAGTGAAGACAGAAAAACGAATATGGGAGTTTATAAACAAAGAAAGGAAACGGAAAATGGAGACTAAAAATGATATCGCAAATGAAGAATGGAGAAGGCACTTCAAGGAATTGCTAGGGGGGGTCAGATTACAGAATGAGAGGAGAGGAGAGAAGACAGGAACTCGAGGAAGAAGACGATATACAAATATCAAAGGAGGAGATAGAAAAACAAATAAAAAGGTTAAAGAAAAAGAAAGCACCAGGGGGTGACAAGATAGAAAATGGGGCATGGATATATGTATAGCGAAGGAAATACTAGAGAAGAACTAAAGAAACTAATAAAGAATGTTTGGGAGGGTAGAGGCTTCCCGGGCGATTGGAGGAAAGCTGTAATAACAGCTTTACATAAGAAAGGCGACACGGAAGAGCCTAGTAACTATATGTATGTAGAGGGATTAGCCTCCTCTGCACGGCATACAAGATATATGCATCAATCTTGAATGAGAGACTAAAAGATGACATAGAGTCGAAAGGAATACTGCCGGATACACAGGCGGGGTTCCGAAAAGACAGAGGTGCGATAGACAACGCGTACATATTACAGCACATGGCGGAAAGGGAGGTAGGAAGGAAGAAAGGAAAGTTGTACGCGATGTTTGTCGACTTAAGGGCTGCTTTCGACTCGGTGAACCGGGAAAGACTCTGGAAGGATATGGAGACGTGTGAGGTAAAGAAGGGATTGGCGGAGAGAGTTAAGGAAATATATGTGGAAACGAGAAACGCGGTTAGAGTCAATGAAGAAGAATCGGTGGAATTTTGGATTTCATTTCAGACTTAGATAAGGAGTTAGAAAAAGGCTTAATGGGTGGGATTACAATAGGGACGGAAAGACTTTACGGTCATTAGCTTACGCAGACGATTTAGTGATAATGGCGACTAGAGAGGACGCACTAAGGGGGACGATAAGAAGACTTGAGGCATATTTAGACAGGAAGGAATTAAGGATGAATGTAGATAAGTCAAAGATTGTAGTATTTAGAAAAGGAGGAAGAATGAAAAAGATAGAATCGAAGTGGAAGGGGAAGAACATTGAGATGGTCAATGAATTTAATTATCTAGGGATAAAGTTTCAAAGAAACGGAGACATGACTGGTCACATAAGGGAAAGAGTAAAAGGGGCTAATGTGGTGCTAAACCAAGTATTGGGCATAGGAGAAAGGAAGCTTAAATCGGACTTCAGGATGGGAATGTATATGTTCGACATGCTGGTAATGGGGGTTCTTATGTATGGAGCAGAGCTATGGGGCTATAAAGAAAGAAAAGAAGTGGAGAAAGTTCAGCTTAGATATACATATAAAGTGGATACTCGGATTAAACATAAGAACACCGGATTACATAGTTTTGGAGGAGACAAACAGGGAGAAAATAAGGATAAAGGCAGGCCAGAAAGCATGGAGATTTGAGGAAAAAGCGAAGGAGACAGATGGGAAGAAGTTGATTAAACAGTGCCTGGAAGAGAAAGAAAAAGGGGTGGTGCAAGGTAAGAGTGCCAAAGAAAGAGAGGCCTATTTAAAAAGAAATGGAATGAGTGAAGTAGGGGTGAAAATTGCGAGAGAAGAAGAGAGAGAAGTGGCGGAGGAGTTGGCAGAAAGAGATTGGGAGGTTCAACGGCAGGTGCAGGATGGAAAGATATGGAGGTCAGAATACAACAAAAGATCCAAGTACATCAGAACAGTAGGAAGACCGGAATAATTGAATAAGGAAGGAAAGGGCGAGAGTCAACAGCTTAGAGCACAAGCAAGGTGTGGAAGCATGGAAAGGTGGAACAGGTACTGGGAGAAGGATGAGAAAAGAGGATGCGAATTATATGGATGCGAATTTGGCACGTTAGAACATCTGGTTAGGGAATGCAGAGCAACGGAGAGAGGAATAAGGTTGGAAGACGTAGTGAGTGGACACAGGCACGAGAAGATAGAGGAATGGTTGCGGAATTTGAAACGAAAGAGAAAAGTAGAGGCAATGAAAGTGCAATAGGGTAATGGGGAGTGTGTGTGGGTGTGGGTGTGGTTGTGTGTGGGAGGGGGGTGCAAGTGCGTGTGTGCAAGCAAAGAAGTAGTATAGAAATAAGATAAAATTTAAAGCAGAAAATTAACGAAAGATAAGGACCGAAGAGGATAGAATAGGTTAGCTAGAGGGTGCAGGAGGAGGATAAAGGATGGGAATGTGTGAAATAAGATAGAATTGTATCACATAGGGAAATGTAAACTGAGTCCAATTTCATGGCTGCAAGGCTGAAGTAAATAAAGTATATATATAGAAAATTTAAGAAATAACAGCCAGGTAAAGAATAATTAATTAATAGAGAACAAGGATGCTAGAGAAAATAATTTCTACAAGAAAAGATAATTGTTGAAACTTTAAAAAAGAAATTCCTTGTGGATCAATAAATATTTTTGAATTATGTAGAAGATAATTATGCAGCAATAAATGCAAGTCACTCTATTACGCTTTTAATTCAAAAGCGTAATATCCCTCGACATTGCGGAAGTAAATTCTGATAGTAGGAGGCTTACTTTCGAAAAGTGTTTATCTGTCGTGTTCGTCCGTTGATGTATATGTTTCCATTCACACCTGTTGTCCTGAATCCGGACAAGATATCCAGCAAAGTCGACTTCCCAGCCCCGGATGGGCCCATTAAAGCAATTAAATGTTTCGCGGGAAGTCTTCCATTGATCCCGTGTAATATCTCCTTTTGATCTGTAACAGCAATTGCATAGCGACTTAAAGTATATGTACACTCCATTCGGCGGATTATAGTGATCGAAGCAGTTATGTCATATCGATCGGGAATATACTATGTATGTAGACTTCGATATATGTATGTATACATATAAGTATACATATGTATGTATATTGAAAAAAGGACATACAGGTAAATACTATGCTACAGGGTAAATATTCGCACGAATAATTGGTATTCCATTTACGTTGCTGTTAGATTTACGAAAAAAATAAGAAATCATGAAATCAATTTATCTATATCGAGATAAAAATCCCCACTAAGTTCACGCACTTAAACAAGGGACATAACAAAATAAACCACTCCAGAATTTTGTCCGTAACAACAACAAAAATAGCTCGCGTTTTGCTGTTACGTATACAGAGTTCACGAGAAGTAGGATTTTTTTTTGTAACCCGTTTCGATTCCGATTCTCGAGAATTTTCAGTTCTTGTCCTTCCAGACTTCGTGACTCATTTCGCGTTCCTTTCTATTCGGTCGACTTTTTGTTTTTTTCGTAGGCATCGTAGGCATGACGGAATTCAACTCCATAAGTATTATGTAGAAGTAGAGGTCACTGTTCCTATTTGTAAAGTTCCCCCAGAATGCCCGCTAATGTTTCGGTCACTCATCTCAGGAAACCCATATACTGGGTATTCGATTATATGTGAGCACGAATAAAATAGTTGATCCTATGAGCTAAAATAAGACGAAAATCAAGAGTGATAAAACTGCGTTTAAGACTTCGTTAATAAATGATTAGCAATTGAAGAATCGGCCGGTAAGCCCTTGAATTTAGGCAACCCGTAATGCAGGTAAGCTCGTACAATGTATGGTTGGAAATTGTCGTTTTCGTGGCTACATGGTTAATATCGCTCGTCTCTGCGATGCAGATACATTATATGTATACCTGTTTCATTAATAAAATACATATAAATCTACCTGATTAAAATGATTCTCTTATCCCTCGATCGTATCCCGTATTAGATCGAGCAAATAAAATGCTACTTTTCATTTATCTTCTACAAGTAAATTACTAAAAAATAACTTCAGTCGTGCAAATTCAATAACAACATGTTATTAATACTTCCCAAGCTATAAATTGTCGAATTATTTATGTTTTCTTTATACAAATAAAGAAGTTCTTGCATTACTTCTATACATATAGGGCAAACAAGGAATACTTTGTACTATCTAAGCTGCATAAACACAATATACAATAATATCATTGCATTACGAATAGAATTCAGACGAATAGAGGTAGAACCGATATGCCAGCATCGACATAACAGAACGCGACCGATATGGAATCGAAAAATAACGGTCCTCCAATCGAAATCGGGACCGACAAGACTGAGAATTTAGGTTCTCCGAAACAGTTATTAACGATTTCATTCCTTCGAAACAGTTTCGCCAAGAAATTTTATATTATTACAGTTTGAAACAGCTATTACCGGAACCGTTTCAGTCCCTGGCCTGCAGTCGTACCAGTGGCCGTCGATGCACGCAGAGTTGCTTAAGTTCAGGGGTTATTGGACCGATTTTAAATTGTTCATAACTTATTAACGAAGTCTTAAACGAAGTTTTGTCACTCTTGATTTTTATTTTATTTTAGCACATACAGTCACCCCTTTCATTTGTACACCCTATGTTTGTATAGGTTGTCTACTTTAACTCAAAGCGGTGAAATATCTTTTAAGGTAATGATATTATAAGAAGAAAGAAATGTTGTTACAAAAGTTGTTGGATGCGGAGAGGACATCATCATATGGCAAGATAAAATGTACAATATTATATGGCATAAATGTTTCTTTTGTATGTTGTTTTGCAAAAATATTTTTTTATAACATCACAGTCGTATTACATCAAATGAAGTTGAAACAGACACCTTATATGTAATCCTCGAAATCCTATCGCGAAAGGAGGAAAATAAAGGGGACAATAAAGAGTACACTCACCTTTCCTACAACCTAGCGACACCGTGTACGTAATATTTTCAAAGATAATATCAATGGTGTCCACTGAATCTGTCCCCATGAAACGTCCGCCGTTCAGCCGTACAGTCTCCACCTTCCCCCTCACGGGTAGCTTTGCTGTCGTGTAGATTTGTGAGTCGGCTGTGTTGGTCGCCTGGCCGTTGCTCGCCTCGTGCATCAGTACTTCCATCGTCGGGGATTCTGCGCGAGCTAATCAAGTGGCCGCAGATGATTGATGGTCGAACGATCGGCAATTAGTGAAGCATAGATGATCAAACGTCGTCAGACTGCAAGTAGAAGGAACAGTGATAGAATCACTTTAACATGATTGTGAAATAATCACTGAATGATGGGGATAAAATCTTTGGTGGCTCTGCAAAAAATGTTCGCGAATTTTCTGTTTATAGCCCGAACAGAATTATTTCAAGAATTAATGCTATTGGATAATTATTAACAGAAACAATCATGAGAACAGGATCACTTTAACATGGTTGTGAAATAATCACTAGACGTTCGGAATAAAATTTTTAGTGGCTTTGCAAAAAATATTCGCGGTTTTTCTATTTGTAGCCGGGATGGATTTGTTTCAATAATTATTAGCAGGAATCATTGCGTAATTATTAACAGAAACAATCGCGAAAACAGAATCGTTTTAACATGATTTTAAAATAATTACTGCATGATCGCGATAAAACCTTTAGTGGCTTTGCAAAAAATATTCGCGAATTTTCTGTTTATAGCCCGAACAGAATTATTTCAAGAATTAATGCTATTGGATAATTATTAACAGAAACAATCATGAGAACAGGATCACTTTAACATGGTTGTGAAATAATCACTAGACGTTCGGAATAAAATTTTTAGTGGCTTTGCAAAAAATATTCGCGGTTTTTCTATTTGTAGCCGGGATGGATTTGTTTCAATAATTATTAGCAGGAATCATTGCGTAATTATTAACAGAAACAATCGCGAAAACAGAATCGTTTTAACATGATTTTAAAATAATTACTGCATGATCGCGATAAAACCTTTAGTGGCTTTGCAAAAAATATTCGCGCGTTTTTTGCTTGTTGCCTGAAAAGAATTATTCCACATTTCCAGGAATTAAAATGCGAACTCCCCTACCACAACGCTTTATCCTTCACTGTAACTCGCCATTTTTCTTTGTCCTTTCATTGCCACATTGATTTGATTGAAAAGAGCATACAATGTACAAAATCATGATTTGTTAATAAGTTTGCGTTGCAAGATAATTTTAACGTGTAAAAATTAGTTACAGGGGTTCGGTTCACTGCCAGTGAAGGGATTTAAACAGCAAATGACGAAACAGTGTGAAACTGAAAGGAGTTTGGAAAGGGATTACGTGCAAGGTTTTTTAGGTCACGGTCAAAATACTTACATCTCAAAGTTTTCACTCTGAAATGACTTTTCAGGATTTGCATTATTTATTCATACATTGACAATAGATAGTAATTATTACATTTTTGTTAAATACTTAATTTTTAGCCTACTTAATTATCGCTGACCTATTAAACTTGTCGCGACACCATAAAGTAAATTTATTGGTGAAATAAAAAAGAACGTAAATTGTACTGATAAAGTCAATACTTATAAAAATTGAAAAAAATTTTACTCCAATCAACATATTGCTCAAACAAAAAAAATGCAGCAATATTTGTTGCAATATGAGAAGTAAGATTTTGTTTTTAAAATGCTTGTTGTCAGAATATTTTTTAAGCCAGAGACTCGCAATGCTAACGCTTAAACGTCGAAGGGAAATGGAGATTCCTGAGGCAATTCCGGGTATGGGAGATTCCTGAGGTAATACTGAACAACTTTTTCCTTTGGCAAAATGTTGGTCGAGGCTTTGTTTTTGAATTATTAACGAAAAACACTGGCCACTCAGAGCGCGCGTAGAGCCCGCGCTCAGGGCACCGGCATGCCATAATACACACGACATAAACACCCAATTACTCGATGAATTACGTGAAAGATTTCGCTTATGCGAAATATCTTATGTACTTAAAGAATTTAATGGATTCAGATGTTTTTGTTAACAAAAACATTTTTCTTTTATTGGAATGTGCGTTCCCCATACAACTTATCTTTAGTATTTCCAAATAACTCCCAATACAATGGTTTCATTGCAATGCTTGCTACAGGTGGGACCACAACATTTGCTTAGCAGCCGAAATCAACTTTGTTCGTCCAATAACAAAATGTACGATATGAAATAAGATCTAAATTCTACACTTTTATAATCACAACACTTTTTACATTTAATTTTAACTAAAAACTTTATCAGAAACATTTACATAGCAAGGTAGATAAAATCTCATGTATAAACGAATTAGTCAATATTTATTGAGTAAGCGATATTAGGACCACTTTTTTCAGATCCCGATTTATGCACGTCTTACGTTTTCCAAGTCCTAATTAAACATGTGCAGGTGTCAATGATTCCGGCTTATGCTACGTGAAACATAAATAATTTGGCTCTAATTTGAAATAAAGCGCTTTAAAAAATATCAATTATTAGTCAATTAACAGCGATTTAAATTTTACTAAGCGGTATTAGGTACCTTTACCCTATTTACTTCCACAGACTAACGGAGGTTACCACCTCTTTTTACTAACACTAATCCTGAATAATAACTAACGAAACCGGTCTGAACATCTGTTGCCCATTAATTTAACCACTACTCGCGTATAAATCATTTGATGAACTAATATCGATCATATTGCACTCGACACGTAAAAAAAAAACATATAATAACTACCGTTTAGTGTTAACGTAAAATTAAATTCACCCTAGACGCGTTTCTCTTATCGATTTCACCAAACGGGCACACAGGACACGATAAATGGTAGGTCAAGAATGCATTCAAGGTTCGATGGCTTTGCTCTCGTATTTCCGCAAACAACAATATGTATAACTGATCAGTGTGAACGACATTTATGATTTTAAGCGTGGTACATACGATTTCCATTACCGCACAGTGTAAGTTGGACCCGCGCGCAAAACGATCGACGGTGAAGATCGACGACGATTTTACAATATTTTCAGCGGACGGCATGACGTTGATTCCCGATTAGATTAGATTAATGGATCTTCGATCGTTAAAGCAAAGGTCACTGGACTTAGAACCTTCCGTAGTTTTACTGTAAGATGTGTTAACACATTTGCTTGTACAGTATGTCCGGTTTAAGCGTATACGCGTGATTATTTCCGTAACTACTTGAAACGCAAAAACACATTTTAGACAAATGTTAGATGATATTAAGGTGGACATATCGTGACGGCAATTATTAAATATTTCGATGATTTTGGAAAGGACTGTGAAAGTCATCATTATATTTTTAAACAAAACCCTATACTTTGTATTACATATTCTTGTAGCTGACATTGGGTCGTTTCCAAAACACTACCTACACGTGTATTTTGCATAAGCCATTTCTGAGTTATTGAGTTTCAAATTTGGCGCGCCGCCGACAAATGGCATTGTTAAACTAAAATATCCAGATCATTGCTATTCAACTAATGCAAATCTATATCAGACTAAAAAGCGGTGGAAACCGGTTCAGAAAGTAGATCTGCAACCAGAATGATATCACCGATGGTATTTCCGATGGTAGCATCGATCAGTCGTTCAGCGACACGGCAAATGTGAAACTCAATAACTCAGAAACGACTTACGTGAAATGCATGCGTAGGTAGTGTTTTGGGAACGAACCGATGTCATCTACAAGAATATAAAATAAAAAAATATAAAGTTCCATTAAAAAATATAACGATGTCTTTCACCGGGCTTTTCAAGTGCATCGCAATGTCAGATAACTATCATCACGATATGTCCTCCTGTATACCGTATAAGATTTGCCTAAAACATTTTTTTCTATTATATATTAAATAGTTCCAGATATAATCGTGTGCATACACTTAAACCGGGCAAACTATGTATAGGGTATACTTCGGATCGGTGGACTTTTGTGAAAAAATCCCGTACAAAGTTGTCCTTGACCTCGATAATTAAGTTCAAAATTTTTTCTTGTTCTATCAGGTTCTACTCGTCCTGAGGGTAAAAAGTGTGAAATGAACCATGGGTCGCAACTCAACCGTTTTCTTGCAATAAATGATGTTAATATTTTTCATTGATCAGCACGGGTTAAAGCGAGAGAACGAAAGATCTGCTCTTGCGCCCCTTCGCAACGCACCGGCCAATCTAAAGTTGCGTCGGCCGTCGCCCTCGTAACCGAGCATCGCGCAAGGCCAGCGCTCCCTCTCTTTCATTCTCCCGCTCTAACCCGTGCAGGACCAATGCAAAATATTAGCATCATTTATCGCAAGAAAGCGGTTGAGTTGCGACCCATGGTTCTTTTCACACTTTTTACCCTCAGGACGCGGAGAATCCGATAGGAGACGAAAAAATTTTGACCTCAATTTTCGAAGTCAAGGACAATTTTGCACTGGATTTTTTTCACAAGTGTCCACCGATCCCAAGGTGTAGAATCACGCAGTGATGTTCGTTAGCTATAATTTCTTTACACCCTATACATACATGTAGTGTATCAATTTTATTGGAGAGGGATATAAAGGTGCCGGGCTTTAAATTGCTATCTCGTTTGTTAGAAAATTGTGCTTAGCAGCCGAAAAATTGCATTGAAAAATTGGGGTGTCGTGCACCCCTTAAACCATCACGCGAGACGGCCCTGAAGTTTGATGCCGCGAGACACTATAACCACCTGGCGGTGACATAGCGGCTCTAATCGTCAACATTAGCAGTACAAAAAATATATAATATACAGTTTCCTCGGCTTCAGGAAAAAATATTTTTTAGAAATGGGAGCTCAAATTGAAGCAATCTGATTATAATCTGCAACAAGATTTAAAATATTTGCAACAGTAATTTTTATCAATTTCTTAAATAAAATAAATGGTAGATAGCATCTCAGGAATATTTTTTTAATGTCATGGATTATACATATATGTATAGTTTTGGCGAAGGAAAGAGGGATCCTATAAAACAAGATATGATCTTGAAATAGTAATATATGTATGTATATTGTCAAGATGGATATAAGGGAAGTGGGCTTTAATTGGAGCTCATGTTTATCAAAACATTGTGTTTAGAAGTCGAAAAAATGGTATATACTGAAAAATTTTGGTTTCGTGTACCTTAAACCCTTTCGCGAGGCACCCCTAATGTTTGGTATCGTGTAACATTGTAACCATCTAGCGGTAAAACAGTGGAACTAATCACCAACATTAGCAATACAAAAATATATAATTTTCTCAGCGTCAAGACAGAATTTCTTAATAAATGACAGCGCAAATTGATGCTAAGAGTCTCGTCTACTACCTGCTGTGAGAATTAAATCATTTTCAATAGTAATTTCTAATAATTTCTTAAATAAACCGAGCAGTAGGTAGCACCTCAATGATATCTTTTAAGGCCACGGGTTATAGTTTTTGACGAGAGAAGGGGAGGATTCTATGTAGCGAGAAATTATCTTGAAACAGTAATAGATGTAATATTTTAGAAGGATAACATGTGCTGGATGTTCAAAGGTCGGTTAAGAGCTAGAATCTGCGTGAAACACGAGATATCCTACTTCCTACGGAGCACATAATTACGCTAGGAGCAAGATGCTCGGTTCACTAGAAAACAACACGCCAGCAAAAGGAATAATGGAAGTGTGCGAATGACTATTTCCTAATAGTGCAAATTCATCGATAAAACAAGTCTGCGGTAAATGCAAGAACATTATAATTATTCATGCAACGGAACAAATTATTAGCATTAGCGGATACTGAAAAAAATTGTTTACTGACTTCCTATAAATCTCTTGTATGGAACTTCATAAATTATAAATCACTACACGCGACCATTATTTCAATAATATCTTGTAAGTGAATTAATGTGTCCTTTATGATTTTAGCAATTCTATAATACTTTATAACAATTGATTCTTTTCATTACTTTTACAAATTCATTGTGATATGTACTTCTAATAGAAAAAATCGTGATGCCATTTACCATTATATTCACTAATATACATATTATAAAAATATATTTGCTAATATATTTCCCCCCCCCCCCAAGAATCACGTCGCACTTCCCCCCCCCCCCCAATTTTACATTATCAACGATTATTTCTTATGTTTCAAAGCTGTACGTTAATATCATCTACCTATGCATATCGCCTTTTTCATTACATTATTTTAAGTTGGAAGTTACTGAATTCTGTCTAACTAAAAAAGAAGGATGAAAACGGCAACAAAAAAAGAAAAAAACTCTGCTACTCCCTAACGGTATTAATTTCGAATTAGCAAACAACCAGCCGGAAAAACATTTTTGACCGATAATGCGCAGGCGGTGACAAAGGGAAAAGAATACATGCATGACATCGTTCGGAGAGCATCAACGACATTGAAACAGTTGATCGCTGGGCAAACTTCCTCAAAGAGAACAAAGCATTCTATCACCACAGTGATAACCGTAATCTTGTTTATGAAATTAAGCGGCGATCAATGTTTCGTAAAGTTCAACCGTACTCTAGCTAACGTCCATCTACATTCGTGAAGTGAAGTGCATGAAGCAATGAAGTACTTCATATACTTATATTATACATATACATATATAAGCACATGAAGTATACATATGTACTTGATTTCTTCGTGTACTTCACTTCACAGAATTATTAAATGTCTTCCCAAGCAATGAGTTGCTAAACCGATTGGACAAAGTTTGGAGTGAGTGTAACGCGCTTGAGGCGAGTATAATTCAGTTGTCGTCATAAAGTTATGAATTTACATTTACAGGAACGCATATTAATAGTGAACATAATAGTGAGACATTTATTAACATGCAGTATCAGGGCCGCGTCTAGAACCTTTTGGGCCCTAGACATACAAATCGCGGCCCTTCTCATATAAATAAGAATCAGTAGAACAACTTATTGATAGAAGGCGTTACCCAAATATGACAATTCCGTTGCAATAAAAGTACTATTATTGTAATATATTTCTGAGTTTTTATAAATTGGGGCTATTTACTTATTTAATCTAGTGATGGCGCTATTATGCGGGTCTTAGGCACGTACCTGTTTAGCCTACTAATAAACGCAACCCCGTACAGGTGCAGTGGGCGTAATTAACTGTTTTAGTACAATTACGTAAAATCATGTATCCAGTAGTTGATCGTTTTCGGCCCTAGGCATGCAAATGAAAATAGGGACCCTTATTACATAAATAAGAATGAGTAGGGCAACTTACTGGTAAAGGATGTTACCCAAATACGACAAAGACGTTTCAGTAAAAGTATTATTATTGTAAAATATTTTTCAATTTTTATAAATTAGAGCCAGCGGATTTGTTTATTTAATGTAGTCATGGCACCATTAAGCGGGACCCAGGCGCGTGCCTATTTTGCCTACTATTAAACGCACTATGTACAGCACACAGATTCAGTGATGAAACAACGAGAATGATTTATACCAATTGACCGAAATGCATGCAAGTGTTTAAAATCTTATCGCATGAAAGTGCGTCAACAATGAAAGTCCAACGGCGATCGTTTCAGGTCCAAGCCGATGACTATTTACCAAGGAACGATATAAATTCAAGTTCAGCGTTTATTATTCTTTACACGATAGTCGTTCATTTCACGTGTCTTGGCAGCCGCTTTGAATCTACAATCAACTGTTTTTCTTCCACTCAATTACTTACGGACTTACTCATTGTCGGCCGCGAGAAGTAACGTCAATCTTCCAATTGATAGTTACAAAGTACGCTGATTTTACGTTTCTTGTGAACTGTGAATTGCAATTTTGCGATACTTTTTTCTGAAATTACAGATCATAGTGAGGTGATACGATGAATATGCAGTTTCGCAGTCATTTTTGCAACGCGAATAGATGAACGATATTTGTATTTGAGTGCGCAGGTCGCATTTTTACGGGGGGTCATGAAAAACGTAAAGCTGAACGGCAGAGACCCTGAGTGCGATTCAGAAACATCGTCACACAACAGATCTTTGTGAATCACGATCCAAAAACAGCAGGATCGCAGATTCCAAAACAATGCAACTGTGTCGCATTGTTCGTCCAGGGAATTAAATAGTTTCTGTGACGTATCGCTTTAATTGTTGATAGAAATTATCATAAAAGAAAAATATAATATACAAATATTCAATTGAAATTATATTTCAGTAAAATCAGAAATAATAGGAACTCGGGGTTTCCATTGCCGTTATTGAACGTAAATAACTTAAGCTCATAAATTCGGTAGCCATACGTAAGCTGAACAAAAATGTTAAAACATTTATGGGAAATTGTTATATACAGGGTATCCTATTTTAATCTCCCAGCGTTTGAGATAAAGATATGAATAAACGTTTTAGACAAAAGTTGCACGATATCGCGGGATACATGTCAAGCTGTCATCCATTTGACTTTGCGATCATCTTGGAGAGCCCTGTGACAACCGCCAGCAAATTTTTAAGTGGGAACCTACATTTTTTATTACATATTCTTGCAACTGACACCGAATTGTTTCGAAAACACTATCTACAAACGTAATTCGCATCAGAGGTTGTTGTGTTAAACGTAACAAAGTATCACTTAAGTACGTTTGCAGGGTACGTTTAACTTAACAACCACTTATGCCAAATGCATTTGTAGGTAGTGTTTTGAAGACGATTCGATGTCGCCTACAAAAATGTGTAACGAGTAATACAGGGTTCTGTTTAAAAATTTGATGGCGATTTTCACAGAGCTCTCCAAGGTCATCGCAAGATCAAATAGATCACAGAGTGATATGTTCCCCGTGAAACCGGGCAGCCTTTGTCCAAAACATTTTTTCATATCTTTTGTATTTTTCGAGATATTTGCCCTGGGAAATTAAATACCGTTAGTCATAGACAACAGATCTTTATGATTCACGGTCCAAAAACAGCAGGATTACAAATTCCAAACCAATGCAACTATGTCGAATTGTTCGTCCAGGAAACTAAATATATAAATACAAATATTCAATTGAAAAAATATTTTAATAAAACCAGAAACAATAGTAACTCGAAGCGTATTCTTCCATCGCCATTAATGAACATAAATAACTTAAGCTTATAAATTCAGCGGGTATACATAAATTTAAAAAATGTTTAAAAAATTCATGGGGAGTTCTCTTCAAAGTGACACCGAAGTAAATTGCCCAAGTATATGTGTACATTTATTTGAAAGAGATTCAATAAATGTTAATTAAAGCTTGATTAAGAAAAGTATTAACTATGCGATTAGTCAGAGAAAATCGTGTCCGCGTACAAAGTTCGAAGTCTTATTGTCGAGTTTACTCATCGCATAACGGCATGTGTTCGCCGGTATGTAATATTAGTCAGCACGAAGAATATTTCTCTAGCTACGTATGTATGTTAAATGACGTTTCCTTTATTTTGTTTTAAATCGCTCTTGTTTTCTAGAATATGATCTTTTAAAATCTTTTGAACTGCATTTTTTTTTTTTTAGTAGGGCAATAATTCCAACGCAGTTACTCATGCAGATTGCGAAACAGCGATTGAAATTGAAAACAAGATTCGAGGCAAAATGCACAGCAGTGTTTGAAGTTATAAATTAGTTCTGTTTTATTGTTTAATGTGATGAAAATTCTACGATGGTCAGTGGTGCATTGATAAATTTATTCATCTGTTTGATTCTTAATAAATCATTCATTAATATAAATTTATTTAAAATCTGATGAAAGTAGATAATCCGGTAGGAAAGCAGGGAAAAAATAATCTATCCTCATTTACTAATGTACCATATTTTTTGTTGTACTTTACGAGGAAAAAGATGAAGGGTCATTCCATGCCGAATCGATCACTTTTTGACGTCGACATCAGGGATTTTGTTCTAACTGAAATATATTGTAGTTCATGTGAAATTAGGGGGGAGGGGGTTTAAGTCATCATTTGGCTTTCTTCGAAATTGTTTAAAAAATACGGACCTTTGAATTTTGCAACTTTTGGCCATTTTGGGGAAAACAGGCTGTGCTTTTGAATTTTTATCTCGGAAACAACTCAACCGATTGGGATCTTCTTTTTTTCATTTTATTTTGCAGGCTTTGATCTATCGCAGTCCATTTTTTTGTTTTTTGGGACAAGCAACTTTTCATTATGAAAATTGTAAACAAAATCTTTTCTTTTCAAATTTCTCCGTGAAGGCCATCAAGGGTTGAAATTTTGAAAAAAATATTCTCAGATTCCTTGAAGTCTTAGTTACAAAATAAGCACTGGATCAGGATGGACACTTGAAAATTAACGTCACAATGAGCTGTAAAATTCCGGCGTGCCCCCGTTTCGCGTAAGAGGGCCGCGCGCTAGCAGCGGGTTCTGTTATTACGGTCGGCTGCCTGTATCACTCGTACCCCATAATACCTCCAATAAAATGTAAAAACAATATCGACAAGATTAGTATACGACTAAATGATCCTATTCACAGTTAAAGAAGAGTTTCTTTAATCTTGTGGATATGAATGTAATTGAGGATGATCTTTAATGCTTTTAGAATCATGTAATATTCTGATTGAACGCGGTTCAACCGTATTTCTTGGACCTACTTTTTAAGTTTATTATGTAGGACTTTTACTTTTGTGACTACTCGGTACAATGTTAACAATAAATGATAGGTACTACAACAATATAGATACAAATAATGATGTGGTAAATTAATAAAACTCTTTCTGTTTTTGTATTGTGCAGCTGCTCCGTCAGAAAAGTATATAATTTTATTTACGTTTCTTTATATATAAAATAATAGTGTTTAGGTATTGAACTAATTTTCTTTTGAAAAACTATGAACAGCAGCTGTATTGTGCTCTAAACTTTCTCAAATTATAACAAAATTGTAACTCTTTTATTTACCATATATTACAAAAAAATGAAGGGTGACTTGTTTATTGCTCCAATGGTAACTTTGTACCTCATCTTGCACGACAAAACTATAGTTTTCGGAAAAATTGCCAATGACGGCAAATTCTCCATTATCTACAAATTATTTCGATTGCGTTAAATACAAACTCTGAGCTTTAGCGATGTAATCGTACGTCTGGAAAATTGCAATTTTATCGCTAAGACGTTGTAAAAAGTCATCAGCAGAACATGCAAGAGTGTCCAGAGACGATCTATCGATACTGGTCCAAGACATCACTTTGAAAGTGATGTCCGTTATATAATTACTATCAAAAAAGTTTCCGAATTCTGGACGCATGTTATCAAAGCCGCGACAAGAATTGCGCTTTCCAAAATAACATGATGACGTTAGTCACTAGCAAGTAACTCCATTTAAAATAAGTTTGTAGTCTGTAACAATATTATTAGAATCATTGTGATGTGCAGCTACTGCTGTTTTAATCGCAGAGAGCATTAATTTTACATTTTGGTATATGACGCAAACGCAAACGGAATGCGTTCCACTAGCACCAGTCAATACACATTCTTTTGGTCGCAAACTGCAAATGTGCTAAACCCAATATTCTCCGCGAGGTGTGTTTCCTTAAACTCTCTTTGCTGTCTTCTATTTTCGAAGTATACTTTGAGATGACAACTATTACAAATCAATCCCTTCTTGGGAAGAGTTGGAAATAATTGACGCAATCGTAATGTTATACTTCGGAGTCTTTTCGAATCAACGCTATGTCCCTTTCGTTTAAAAGAATTACAACACCTTTGATGCACCATTTTCGGCAATTCACTCACTTCTCTATAATACGTAGTGTACGATGCGAAAATGATAGCAGAACTTGCTGCTAGCGCGCGGCCCGCTTACCCGAAACGGGGGCACGCCGGACCCTTTACAGCTCATTGTGACGTTAATTTTCAAGTGTCCATCCTGATCCAGTGCTTATTTTGTAACTAAGACTTCAAGGAATCTGAGAATATTTTTTTCAAAATTTCAACCCTTGATGGCCTTCACGGAGAAATTTGAAAAGAAAAGATTTTGTTTACAATTTTCATAATGAAAAGTTGCTTGTCCCAAAAAACAAAAAAATGGACTGCGATAGATCAAAGCCTGCAAAATAAAATGAAAAAAAGAAGATCCCAATCGGTTGAGTTGTTTCCGAGATAAAAATTCAAAAGCACAGCCTGTTTTCCCCAAAATGGCCAAAAGGTGCAAAATTCAAGGGTCCGTATTTTTTAAACAATTTCGAAGTAAGCCAAATGATGACTTAAACCCCCCCCCCTAATTTCACATGATCTACAATATATTTCAGTTAGAACAAAATCCCTGATATCGACGTCAAAAAGTGACATACCGATTCGGCATGGAATGACTCTAAACTATCCGAAAATTGTGTTACGTTATGTTATGCTTGACCGAACTGGAAGGATACACTCGAGCGCAAGTCGAGTATTTATTAACAAAAGTAGAAATGCGAAATGGAAGTGTAACAAGTATTATCTAATGCAAAAAATATATGATTATCTTGCATGAACGTAAACTCCTCATTAAATACTCATTAATCGCTTCAGATGATAGAAAAAAGGAACGACCAAAAAAGCTCAAGTTTTATTTACTGCAAATCATTATATTGCAATACAGCGTTTATGTAACACAGCGATTAACTTGATCAGCTGAATCCCTTACGAACGTAGGTACTAATCATGTTTTGGACAAATCGGGTATTATGCAAAATGCAGTTCTAATACTTTAACAAGAATCTAGGAAGGAAGTAAATGGAAAACACAATGTTCAATTACACGTGAACAAGTGTTCATACAGTAAGTTGACTAGAAATTTATTGCGCAGATATACATATATATACTTTCACCGTAGAATAATAAATTGTCAGGAGCACAGGGGGATCAGAAGGAAAGCGGTTAAAATATTATTATGCAAGGAACGATTACTACTAACAAAAGAAAGGAGAGGAAAAACTCTCAACAACAACAACAAAAAGCAAAAAAGGAAATGTAGCAACTATTGGTTAAACGGCTTTAGTAGCGCCGTTTACTATAATGACAAAGGTAAGCACTTTATAAAATGACTGTAATTTCGTTGAAGATCGTCTAAGAAATCCTTAAGCAAAGTATGCACATCTGTATAGATTGTACAATTATGTAAAATCGTGTATCCGGTAGTTAATTAAAGGTAGAAAACGTCTGATAGATGTTATTGCATAATGGAAAATGATGTAATTATGTTATACAGCATCTTTCAATTGGAATTATACATGTTAACTTCGCATTAGTGTTAACTGTAGCTTCGTGTTTTTTTATCGACTTATTGTAAATCAATACCAAATGAATCTTGGAATTTTTAATCCATGTCATCTTTATTAATCGAACAGATATTTGAGGTACAAGTAAGTGATGGAAGTGAATATTTTCAGTCACATCAGAGTTGAACTAATAACATTCACCTTACAATTAGGATACTGCGGCACTTCGGTTTAAATTATCTCATCATTATCTCATACACTTCTCTTCTTTTGGCAAACTTGCCAGGTAATCACTTTTAATTGCATTTGCACTCGCAATCAATTATTATAAAGGAGACTTGGTCTAAAGAATATTTATTCCACAACATTTGCTCAATCAAATTTGAATGTACATACTTTATGGAATATCTATAATTCAACTGCTTTACATGAAATAAATGGAAAAGCCATTTTATTTGAATTTAGATGCTTTATGGCACATCTGTAATTCAATTATTTTCATACAATAAATTAAATAGCCATGAAAGACTATTTCATTCTTCTCAACTAGCAATTTTAATAGTATCAGCCAGGATTCAATTTCATTTATATCAGAATTGAAATAGTAACATTCACCTTACAATATTGTAGCATCACTTCTGTTTTAATTGTCTCATCATTAGACATCGGATTTTCATGCAAATTCATATTTTTCAGAATGTTGTGGAAAAAGTAGAACTTTGGCAGGAAACTATTTCACTTACTAGATATTATAAAAAGATATACACAATAATTTGGATATATCGTATATTTTGTCAGATTATGTGCCATCTATGTAATTTTGCATTTTTTAATTTTCTATAAATACATAAAAATTCGGAGTGCACTCATCATTATTTCATATATGTTCCTCTTCTTTTGACAAGTTCCAGAGGTAATTATCAAGTTTTACATTGCATTTGCACTCGTTGTCAATTATTAAAAAGGTATTTGTCTAAAAAATATTGAACCCACAACATTTGCTTGGTTTCACTTGAATGTACATACTTTATAACACGCCTGTAATACAATTTCCTTCACGCAATAAAAGAAATAGGCATGGAAAGCTATTTCGTTCTTCTCAAGTAGCCATTTTACCAGTATCAACCAGGAAATATTCAATTCCATTTTACCTTCGCGTATTCTTTGAAAGGGGGTCACAAAAACGACGATCGAAGAATGTTGCGTTTCAGTAGATTTTTCGGTGTACATTTAGATTGTATTCCCCCCTTTAACTGCTACGCTGATAACACACGGAGTGATTAGTTGCTCATCTTGGCAATGTACACGCAGTAAGCGTTTGACATGCGCAAAGTTCAATCGGTCATTCCACAAAAATTTGCTGCGAGATCTCCGATATCGATATTTTCAAACTGATTCAGTGACTGATATTTACGATTACCGTACTCGATATCAAGGTCCGCCAATGACAATCACAAAAAATAGTTACGCCATCTCATATAAACATGTAAGAAATGGTTGCGGTAATGTAAATATTGTTTGCATACTAATTTAATTGAAGCATCTTCAACTTTTCGACCTAGGCTTATTGGCCAGTTGTAAGTATTTTCTCATCAGTTCAGTGATTCTTCATCAGCACTGCCTAAACGTAAACAACGTTTTTTCAACATATTCTACATTTACTTTCCTAATAGACAAAAAGAATTCTTTAATTGTCTTTCGCCCTAGATAATATAAATTATACAATTAATATTTGTCCATATTAACATCTTTCAACCCACTGCCCATTTATTTATTTATCCAGCAGGGGGAAATGTTTGTAATTATCCTTTCCCTAAAATTATATGAATTATGCAATTTCTATTTAATGCTAAAGGTACTAGATAAGTACATATTCAGACGTATCAACTAGCCGAGGAATATTCAGTTTCACTTTACTCACTTTCTACATCGGTCACTGCATCCATGTCGAATGCAGTTCCGCTCACTCGAAACAGTCGAAAGCCGGGATTACATCTTCGTTGGCTTCCCCGAAAGGTGTCAGAAAGTAGGACAGGACGGATGGGCTAAGGATTAGTTCGGATCCACGCTATTTAACCACGATATAATTCAATTTATAAATTAATTATGGAACCATTTGCTGTTCCCAGGCATTTGAAATTATTTATGAAAATCAATCTCAAGAAATTGCTGAAACCATAATATGCTTACTGCAATTGTTCGGTATGAATACCTTGACCACATTTTTCTTTTAAATCATTTTATAATCGATCTCCAAATGCACGGATCATTATGCAGGTTAATCGCGTGGCAGTTGGTACAGGAAGCAAGGTTGCCTGGTATTGCATACCTGTTATCACGGGGGACCGTTCACTTATTAAGTTTTCTTAAGTGAAAGCAGAGGTGAATTTTCGCTACGATTAAAAAGCTGATCTCATACTCGTGGCTTGGAAACAAAGAAAGGTTTCTTCATCTTCGACTCTACCGCTGATCAATAATAATCCCGTCACGATGATAAAAGTGATAATCAGAAATTCATGAGAATTAGAAGAAACGAACTTAACATAAAATTAACACAGAAAATAATAACAACAAGAAAGAAAAATTAGAAAATAAGATAAAATTTTAGCACAAAATTTACTTCCACGAAAGAGAAATATAAATATTGTTACTGAAAACTTTGTCTAGTTTTAGTGTCTTTTGTCACAACTAAGCAAGACTTTTCTATGCTTTAATTATGTATCTATATAATATAGTTTATTTGAATGTACCATTGATAACGCATTGAAAGCTGTTTCTAGTTTTAAGTTACTTGGATAAAAGATTTAAATGTTTTTTCGAATAAATACTTAGCCAGTTTCCCTCGACTTTTTAAACTTTTATTCGAACTTATATGATTGGTTCATCAACATGACATCTGTTCCTGTGAATTTTTTATGGAAAGAATGATTGTTACTCTCAAGTACTTCTTTAAAAAATATCCTCATGGACCAGGTATTTAGAATCTGTACGATAAAAGCTCCATGGAGACAATCATATTATTACTATGTTTATTTAATAAATGGTACGAGAATCATGACAGAAACAATTATAATTATTGTTTCATAAGAAGTATCGAACAGGAAAGAGAACTTGTCAAGAATAATACCTAAGTAACATTTTTTTTTTTTACAACATAATTTAACTATCATAATTATTTAATATTGTTGTAGGTCATACTATCCATTGAACAGTATTTAATATTTGTTAGAATGACTGAGAAGGTTTTTAATATAATTTTTATTTGTTATGTTTTACAAGTTCTGTTGAAATCAAAACTTTTAGAACTTTCATTTACCTTTTCTGTTGTTTTTTTTAACCTTTCTTTTTTAAAGAAACTACACGATACACATTTTAAATAGAACCTGTGAAAAAGTAGTAGAACTCTTTCGATTTCTGGTAGATAGACATATTTATTGGTTTTAATATTATACAATATGGGCATTCCTAATACGATGTCATGAATATGAATGAATGAATGAGTCTCGCCAACTTACAATGGACATGATCAAACGGGTACATATTCGACAATTGGATACAACAAAGCTTCGAGATTGCCTGTAAAAAAGAATCGGCCACTCTCCCGTGTTCTTTTCCATGCAAGCCTCGACCCGATACATATATTTCATAAAAGATGCTCGCGAAGTTCTGTCATTCTTATCGCTCGATGTTTTTCCGCACTTTGTGTTACTCTTTACACATTCGCGAGCATACATGTTCGCACGGACAGCAAGCTTAGCGGCAATCATTGTCCACTGGCTTTTCCACATTGCTTCCCAGAAACTTCTGCACGATATGCGCGTCGATATCGATAATAATTATTTATCTAACCGGTCTAATTAGCTACTCTAGTCTACAAACGACTAGCAATAGAAATTATGATTTTATAATTGCCTCGTTAATAATATATTTCACAATCTCGTTGAATTCGTATGAAACGTGCTCTGAAATAAAAGCTCGTTTTAATGACACCTTAATGACACCGCCGTATCATTTCATGAACTATTTTCTTCCACGAGTCGTTAAAAAATTATTCTTGCGGTGTTTCCGTTTTTCTTGAATATGAATTCAAGTCACGCATCTTTTAGAGTTTCGTAAAACTTGTATACCGACTTGTACACGCGGCACGTACTTTTTATTCCGTTCGCATATTTCATCATCTAAAACAAGGTTAAAGATGATGCACGAGGGGACGAGTAAATTGAAATCGTCAAGAATCCGTAGATGTTAAGATTGTGAGTGCTTTACAAATTTAAGGGAGAGTTTGCTGGGCGAGGAGTGGCGCGGAAAAGATTCAGCGAATATAGAAACGGCGATTAATCACTGAAAGAGGAAATTCGCTTATGATAAAAATTGGCAAAATCATCTGTATGGATATTTATTGTAAAAGTGGTAACGCGGTTCATTGTGGACTGGTGAAATTCCAGAGATTCGCCTCCTATGTAACAGTAATGGCTTTTAAACCCTTCCCTCGCTAAAACGGCATCAAAATGTTATTATTTCAGATAGGAGAATATTTTCGCTTTTGTATTAACAAGGTATTTAAGATATCCGACCACTGTGGACTGGTGAAATTCGAGAGACTCGCCACCCATGGAACAATAATGGGATTTAAACACTTTCTTCGATTCACTAAAAATAGAGTCTGTAGATTGGAAGATTTTACTACTTGTCCCTGACAGTCCGAGCCTGTTCATTTGTTATTTTTACAGGTTTCTTACTTTTCAGATAAAGTTATATTATAAAATACACAGACCTTATACTTGTAAGTTTTATACTTCGATAAAACACGGGATAATGGATAATAAAAAAAAAGACTAGTGAAAGAATAATTTTTCTTCTTACATAAAACAATGTATATCTAAAAAAAGAAAGCTCGTGTGAACTTTTTCAAATGTGCAATAATAGGTGACATTAATTTAAAGACGCTTATCCTAACAAAGACAACGTTCGAAATCTTTGTCCAGCCCAACAGGGACACGTGACTGTGCCCGCGCTGAATTTTGAATATGCCCTTTTTTATCGCGGAGGCAACATGGAACATTGGTACACACTTACCGGGACGAAAAAAGGGATGAATATGTTGCGGCTACGTTTTTCTTGGATTTCCCCGGGGATAGTTTTAGTGCTACACTTCCTGCACAATTAATTCGGCGAGTATTTTGGTCCACGTGCATTCAAACGATCGACGACCGATTCGAATTGGAGCTGACGGTTACGAAAGCGCGGGCAAAAGTGTCACGAACATGCCCACGAACGAAAATTTACGAGGACGCGATATAGCGGGCACCACGCGCAAGAACCGAGCCTCTTACTACCGCGGATCAAATACTGCACTCGACGCGCAATGTCTCACTTTACCGTCTCCCTCTTTGATGTCTTTATTCCCCTCACTACCTCGCCCCCGGGATCGAGAAGATCTCGCCCCCTCTCTTTTTTCCATTTCACGGTAGCGATACGATGTTCCACGACATGATTCCTTTATAAAGCGGTCGTTGTTCATTATTGCCATGATTTCCTTTCTTTTTTTTTTTTTGCCGGAAACATCGTCGAAGGATATTGGTTCTATGAAATTTCATTGATCGATTATGGTTCACTGAATCCTGAAATATTGTAAAGAAACATTGTAAATACATAAATGGAGATATTTGGATTGTACGCGTTTAACTGGGATAAACCATTGCGCGCGAGTAAAAGTGGAATACATCGCAGGGAGAAAGCGATGCCCGCAACAGTCCATACGTAACACCTGGTAACACTTAACATGCCTGGCGATATAAACTGATATAAATATGTATTTAAGAAAATTTTTCGTGCATTTACATATTAAGTTATTTAAATTTTATTGCATTACAAAGTTTGTACGTATAAAGATATAGCATCGTATTTGCGTTAAAAAATTGAATTGACGCCTAATTATAAGCAACCTATAACGCGGTTACGCCTGCATGAGTCGGTACAGCTTTCTCGTTCGGATCATTCGCCCCCCGTATCTTTCGCGCTTGTAGGTTTGCACAATCGAAAGCTGCATCCCTTACATTTTTTACGTTAATAATCTCTCTGAAATTGTCTCTGTTTCTTACTAATTGTAGAATGCAAGGTAATATTGGTCGGTGTATGTAAAATTCGCATAACATCATCAGTACACGGAGCAGAAACTAATTATTTCGTGCCCCTTTTTTATTCTATTTCAATACGTTTGTATATCGCGATCCATTAATACTTTCCACTTTTGCTCCTATATTGTATAGCCCAATAAAATGAAGAACCTATGAAATAGTAAAGATTATAGCGGACTAGATTACATTGAAATACGAAACCAATTACAGATAATTGAAGTCGTCAGAGAATTTTTCTGAGAATGGCACCACAAAAAGCTAGGAAGTACCAAAAAAAAGAGTTGATATAAATATAAAATCGATCGAGAAAATCGATCTACCAAGTTTTCCGATTAGCAATTAATTATTAAGATACGGTTGTATAAATCAGGCTTAGAAATTAACTGCACTTTTTACTACTTACACTTACACAACATGCCCGCAGGTACCTAAATTACGATGAATATTTTACGTGCGAAGAAACACTATATAATCGATTAATTATTACTGTCATACATACTAGCTCATGTTGCAGGCGAGTAACTTTTAAACAATCTTATCTGGGCAAGGTACAAAGGTACCTTCCTGGTTAAAGTGTCATAAAAAAAGGTATTATTTTAGATAGAAGATCAATTATTTACGTTTTGGTCTGGGTGTTACGTTAACGAGATATTTAAGATATCTGTTACCGTATCAATCGTTGTTATGTATATTTCCTTCGAAACCGCAGCGATTTTCAATGTGAATTATTTTACTGCTTGTGCAGTAAATTAAATAGAGTGGCACGATAAAGTAAGAACCAATAGGTCTCTGTCAGCTAAGAAGCTTCTATCGCAACAAAACATACAATTCATCATGACTATTGACCCGACCCCATACCATTTATCACTTTTACCCACGTGCTTTCAACATTGTCTTTTTCTTATCGAGGAACGTATACACGGATCATATAATCGTGACATTAATCATAGTAAAAAATCATTTGCTCCATCAGTAGCTATCTTGGCACTCATTCAGTGTTTCATGTTTGGCATGCAGTGTTTCATTGTAATATTTCCACTGTTTCAAACACAATCGACCTAAGTATCCATAGTTATTATACAGTGATCCAATCACTGTAGCAGGCTGGTTGACTCAAAGGAAGTGTCGCCTGGAGATCCCATAGCCAGGGCGTCACTTGAGTTCGATTGTGAGTTTCTGTTAGAAAACACATATCGCTGGGTGTTCTGGTCGCAGTGTCCTTATCCGGCACTCCTTCGATTCAATTAACGTATGAACCAGCCGTTAGAATACCTTCCAACATTGCATACTATACAGGGTGAATCTGCAAACTGGGAGAGCTTACTGCATTTTTGTCTGTAAAAAAAGTCATAGGGTGGGGCTATAAGTACCAAACCATTTTCCTTGGTAGATATTGTGCAAATATCTTGTGGCAATTCGGGCGTTATAAACCAGTGCACCACCTTGCGGATAATATTTTAATTTTAATCTTTGCCGTAACGGAACATCAAGAAGAGTGGGCAATGTGTTCTGTAAGAAATGCTGATACTGTGCACCATTTAAAATGTTATCGTTCAAGCATATAATGAAAAATAGAAAACAACGCGTTACAAAATGTTTAGAGTGCAATCGTGGAACAGTAAAACGCTTATTGTAATAAAGTATGTTTCTGACATAAAATGCTAAATATCTCGTGAAGTATTCACATTTCGATGACCTTCGGGTTACTATCTTCATACGTAGGATAAATAAAAGGGATCGATTGGTTTAATTAAGAAAATGGGTTGCACTAAAGAATAAAGTGCAACTTCACCTGGTGGGTGCATCAGTGCATACACATAAAAATAAGGTCATAGGAAGTTAAAATGTATTATACCTAATGATTGTTTTCTCTATCATTTTTTTCTATTTTTATTTAAAAAAGAGCAGGCACCTGCCCCAGTTCCCAGATTTACTCTGTATACGTTTACAAAATTTGTTTACTTAAAAAATGATGCGTTTATTCAGAATAAAAGGACATTAACAAAGATATCGATTAATAAAAAACATATTCACACTGTGAACAACGTTTATTCATCATCTTGTACAACTGTCGTTTTTTCAGACACATAGAGGCCGTCTAAGAACTTTCTAATGTCCTTGTTCTTTACGGTGGTCGACTGCTGTATAAGAGCAGCTGGAATTAAAATAAACAGAAATTACAAACAGTTGTTCATTACAACAGTATCTGCAATAAGTTTATTAATCTAAGTAATAACTTACCAGACCGAGAAACATCCTCCAAAGAATTTCCTTCGATTATCAGTTCGTCTTTCTGTTTGGCTGAGTTTGCAACGGTAACACCAGGTGCCATCTTCACTCGGCGGATATACTTCTCACCCAGGAAGTTACGAATTTCGATGACTGTATTATTTTCCGTTATAACACAGTTGATGGGGAAGTGAGCGTATACAGCTCGCATTTTGTATTGGTATCCCTTAGTCACTCCTTTCAGCATATTTTCAATGTGGGAACAGACTGTACGTACAGCCGCCAATTCTTTTTTTGTTCCAAACCATTTCTCCACTTTCAATAACCTTGGATTTACCATCTGAAAAATTTAATGGACAGAATGAACGAGAGTTCTTCATTGTAGCGTTACCAATTCTAGACGTTGCATTATTCAGAATCGCATTTATCATTTATTTATACAAATGAAGGGGAATCCAAGTATCATCAAATGATAAATTAAGGAATGTATCTTTTCAAATGGATGGTACGCAAAATTTTGTAGAGTAACCCCATCTACTTACACGTATATCAAGTGCAAGGTGCTTGAATGACCGTTTGAGGATCCCCCTTGGTCCCTTAACGGTAACCAAACGGGACTTGACTGTGACAGTCAAGCCCTCTGGTATTTTCACAGTTTGATTGGTTACTATTTGCTTCATCCTGTAACATAACAATTTAATTGTGTAACACCGTATTAAACCACATAAAATACGAATTACCTAGCATGTACAATTTAAAATATTGCTGTTGGCAGTAAAATAAATTATTATTTTTGCGGAAAAGTATTATCCTTGTAGAATCATCAAAGTATATTTAAAACTATTTGCATTCCTTATTTCTATATGTTTCGTTCCATATTTCCCTTCCCAAACTTGACACGATGAGTATAAAACCAAAAGGTCTAATAATTGAATTAAGTTTGTTAAACTTATCGTTTATTTGTTTTCATTCTTTAATCAATTATTCTCTCATTTTAAACATTACTATGTTATAATTACTCAAAAATTTATAGGTTACGAAACATATTACACGTCAACTTGTCAAAATACTTTATATTATTAAAAAATATATACTTAGCGTTCGATATATCTAACGTTACAATAGTGAACGAGTTTAACCATGTACAGTAATAAGGGCGTTTATCGCAGAAGTTCCGTTTAGGAACAAATGTTTACAAAAATGAAGAACAAGGTTATAGTGCCATATGAATGAAAATTGTCACTTTTTGCAAAAATAATACTTAGCCCAGCACAAACATGGTACACAATATCGAATAACACGAATAACATGCTGCAATATTTATTGCATTGCTAGATTGCTTTGGATTTCACAAAGTATCCCTTCTAATCAAGATTGCATTACCTCGCACACGCTACGGGATAACCGGAAAAGACCGAAGCGCTGGAAAAGCATGTCTGCTACCTTCTTGAACACGTGGTTCTTATAGATCTGAATGTCGCATTTAGTTCCAACTTGTTATCGTTTTTTACACTGCAGATGGCGCGATTTTCCAAATTCCTTCCTTCAAATGATTCGATATAATAGAATATCAGAGTTAATAAATAATTAGTTAAGCGAGCATGAAATATTTTACAACGTGGCAAAAATATGTGTTCGGTGATAAAAAAACTGGTCGTATGATAGAATGATTTCATCCATTTGAGGTATTTTATCCAAAGATATGTGCATACCTAATTAATATTTATGCACGAAAGTTTTTCTATTATTTAACATAAAAGAGAAAGAATTATATATCTTTGACAAAATTTGTTACATTAGAAGTGGCAAGTATATCTATGAGTTACTTTACTCATGGTGCATGAAACAAAGGTGGAAAAATATCACTAATCGACGCTTTCGATAGTTATCGATAATTATTAGAATACATTTCTTCAAATGTAGAATATCATTTTGTGGATTTGTTGCACACTATCATTATGTGTTTTATGTAAAATACTTTTGTAAATGTGGAGTATAAACTACGTAATATAACTAATAAATTGTTTTGTGTGTACAGATTTTCTAGTCAAGGGATAGACACTAGATTCTGCATCTCATCGTAAATAAGAAAACGGAATTTATTGCTAACAAAGTATATTAAATATTATCTAGATACACTGTATTAGCAGATATTAAATTAAATGATGCATAATTTCAAACTATAAAATATATTGCAATTCAATTTATCCTAATAACTAACATGTAGGTATTAGGTCATTAAACATTTCCATATTTAGATCTATGTTATAATCTCAATTATCTGATTTTTAATTATAGTAAGATGTATTGAAAATAAATGTATAAGCACAGTTTGTAAATAACAGCGGTTTTGCTCGAACACCGTCAGTGTTGTAATTTGATCATTATTAAATGTTTTCAATAAATCTTCAATAAAAGAAATTCAACTGATGTAGTTTTTTTTTAATGCCTGTCCACTCCTTAAAAAGCCTACTCCGCTTCCTTACACAAGAAGTATCGTGAAGGAACTTCAAATGCCTAGTTCCGAAGCGAGAAACTTATAAAAACAGTCCTGTTCACGAATAATTTAAGTTTCAACAAATGGCTGGAGAATGAAGTCAAACTTCAGGGATCAGCGATAAAATTTAAGTTCCCGGAATTTCGTGGAAAATGACGTCAAATTCTATGAATCAATGAAATAGAATACCTCCTCGCACATTATGTTCTCCTAATACAAAATCATGATTTTAAGAAGTCCTTTGTGCTCAAAATCGCCAATTTATATCAGGAGAACATAAAATGCGAGAAGGTATCCTATTTCAACAATCCGTGGAACTGTGACGTCATTTCCAAGAATTTCCGAGAACGTGATTTTGCGGAATCTCTTGTTAGCAACAAAGTTGCAAAACGGGATTTGAGAAAACTTAACTCGATTTTTGACCCCAAAAAGGTTGCAAAGCAAAAATGTTGGGAAAGCAGTTAGCTACAATGTTGCCAAGAGGTGTCTTTTAGAAAATTTAACTCGATTTGTTTGAACCAACAAGGTTGCAAAACGAAAATTTTGGGAACGCAGTCAGCAACAATGTTGCCACCAATAGTATAAGTCAATCATAAGTAGTACAAGTAAATTGTCAGACATAAGACACACCTTAGTTACGTCTGCACTCATCTCCTAACACAAAGTATTAATAGTGGACAGATGTTAGAAAAATGAAACCAGTTGTATTCTTTTTGTGAAGATTTATTAAAAAATTTCAATAATATGCAAATTACAAGAATGATAATGTTTAAACTTAAAACCTATTATTTATGGAATATTCTTATAAATTATATTACAATACATCTTATAATTGAATGATTATAGAAATTACAGTAATAATACTAATACTATAGATTTAAATATGCTACAAAAATGTTTTAAAAGCTAAAAACTATTACTTACTGACTATTCTCATACATTCATTTATAATGCATCCTAAAGTTAAATAACACTTGTATAAATTTTTAAAACGAATATTCACGTTAGCGCTGTTCAAATCGCAAAGGAATCGAAGATGAATAATTAATTAACGAGCGGTTTAAATTAGTTCGTTGAAAAATTCAAGCTTGGCGCATCTTATCACATATGTGGCGACGTCTATTGAAAACCGCTGTTCATACGATCGCATGAATACGTAGCGCAACAAACCAATTCTTAAGTATCGATGCTTTCGATGGCACCGATGTTTAAGTATCGATACTTTTGAGCGGAATCGTCTATCCTCAAAACGGACTCTCGTAATAGTTTGCAGGATAAACAAAATAAAATTTCATCTTAATAGCAAGGTCAATGTCAATTTTTCAGGGACTTTAACAAATCTCCACAGAATCAATGGTGTAGAATACGCTTGTGATGATCAGGACGAAACATTTTTCTACATTCACCATCTAATTTTTACAAAATTAAAATAATATGAAATATTTTTACTGACAAATTAATACAAGACTATCAAGTAACTTTAGTATAATTAAAAAAAAAAAAAAGAAAATGGATAATGTTATGCTGCTTGCTAAACACTTTTATCAGCAGCAGCCAATTTGAAAGAGAGATAAGAAAGTTTTCAACACAATACTTATCAGTCGTGGTACATCGCAACCTCGTCGCTCTTTTTGTAATTGTAAGGTTATGTTTATATATGGCTCCACACGCGTAAATCGTATGTCACACGAAGTAAGAGATAACGATCGAATACATTAAATTTTATTCAGTTTCCTTTTGTTCTCTTCTTAATCTAAATGTCTTGTTCACTTTACAGAATGAATGTGATAATCGCGTCGTCGTTGTAGCGTGTCCATTTTCATTACTGATACATACAATTTGATAACAGATGTCTAACGTCAAAAGGAAAATAATTTACAACTATTGTTTATGCATATAAGAAGATATATAAGACGGTACGTCTGATGAACTTTTTTAACCGACCGACAAACACTGCTTTGTTATATCGGGAATTCTTCTGACAATTCGTAAATTTTAATCAAAAACATCGCGGATCGAGAACAAACATGATAGACGTCATAGATAAGAAAGATAGTTTTAAACCTTCAGCTGGCGATTTTTTAATTTGTTTAATAGATTTAAGTGTGTTGCATGGAAAGTAAATTGAAATGATTTCATCCTTCGTTTAAGAATAATAAGAGGCATACACGATACAATACTCAATAGAATATAACTTTTCGATTACAGATTGCTTTCCTTTGAAGTATGACAAGATCACATATAAAATACCAAATTACAAAGGATGCGGACGATACGTCTGATTATTTTCTTCAACCTGTTCAAGAGTTTTCAAATGCATTCAAGAAAGATGTGTCCGCTTGGAAAAGATCATGCCTTACGTTGCTTTTAATTCTTCTTTATTTCGTCTTATCTGTAGGTCTGACATTCTATGTGCAATGGCTTTACAATACGTATGTAAGTGAAGACATTCGTTATTCTGTTAATTGAACGTCTATATAATCGTTTAGTTTCATTTCCGTATCGTTTAACTTTTTAGGGCTTTCGTTTTCCGTTGTCCGTGGTGATATGCCACCTAATAGTTAAGTTCTTGTTATCTGCTTCAATAAGATGCATCAGGGCGTGCTGGAAAAAGCAGCAACCATTAAAGATACCTTTCAAAAGCATAATATGGATGGTTATGCCGATTGGCATAGCCAGTGGTCTTGATGTCGGCTTATCAAACTGGGCACTTTCATTAATTACTATGTCTTTGTACGTATTTATTACTGTACGTCTCTAACGTAAAACGTACACTGCCAGCCAAATGTTTTGGCCGGAGGTATATATTCTACTGTACGCTGATTTTAATCCATTCTGCTGTGTTACTTAGGTATACCATGTCAAAATCGACTACCATCATTTTTATCCTTGGATTCGCTCTTATTCTTAAGTTGGAAAGGAAGGTACTAACATTGATCTTTCATACTTTGGCACCTTAATTATAATAATGTATACGTTAACAAGAGTACTCTTTTGTTATAGTCGTGGTCGTTAATATGTATAGTAGTAATGATATCATGTGGCTTATTTATGTTCACCTATAAGTCGACGCAATTTGGCATTCTTGGATTCCTACTTTGCCTTCTAGCATCGTTTTCGAGTGGCATTCGATGGACCATGACGCAACTGATCATGCAAAAATCGAAACTCGGAATGAAAAATCCGATCGATATGATGTATTATATGCAACTATGGATGTTATTGCCCATTATACCTGTAATGTTATGGTCCGAAGGTACGATTACAAACGCGGATAAATTGTATTATGATAAATTATTATTCACTAACATTTGAGGGAGTCAAAAGCTAAACTGCCTTCCAGGATCTCATTTGTATAATAATGTTAAAAGCACCAACTGGAGTGACGTTCATACTGTTGCAACAACTACAAGCGCTGTGCTTGGAAGTGCTATTATAGCTTTCCATATGGAAGTTATGGAGTTTTTAGTCGTTACGTACACATCTAGTCTCACCCTTTCGATTACTGGCATAATTAAAGTAAGTCGAAATAAATGTTATGCATTAAGATATATTATAATACGCAAGATATGGATATTTACTCACTGTCCTCCTAGGAAATATCTATCTTAATCTTGGCTGTCGAGTGGAATGGCGACCAAATGAGTGGCCTTAATTTCATAGGATTGTTAATGTGCCTTGGAGGGATAATGATTCATACCGTACAGAAGATATTAACGAATAGAAATAAAAAGGCAGAGAATGTGGAGTTGCAAGTAAACCTTTCTTCGACCAACAGAGCGAAGAGTGAGGGCGGAACTGATACAAATTTACCATTGCTAACACAAAAATCGACATCGTTAACGAATCTTTTGAACGCGGAATTCAGTTCAGATGAGGATAATGCGATGAAGCATGATGAAAATTCTAGTGAAATATTATCAAGCATATTGCAACGTAGGGAACAGTAAGATTTAAGCTTCTACCGTCGGTATGCAATTTGATAATATTTATTTATTTGATAAAATCATTCCACGTCGAGTATACTATCGTTAATCGCATTTCATATATAATTTTACATATGAAATTTTTTATGAATTCCGCAATTCTTCATTGCCATCATCGATTGTGGCGTGTTTTAATTTTAAGACCATAATCTACGATCGTAAAATCATTGTGACGGTGTTTGTTTCGTTAACTTTACTTAATGAAAAAAACGTGCAAACTTTTATTTCGTTGCTCATCGGTAGGTAAAAAAAGATGTAAAGATTGCATAGGAAACAAAGGGCACTGTTGATCAAAAAGTATCCCCATCCCACTTTAAAACAGAATAGCTTTTCTATAATTGCACCGAACGACTTGAGGTTTTGCCAGAAGATAGAAGGGTTAGTTTACTAGATATCGTGTTTTTCTCGTTTTGAAAAAATCTGATTTTTCGGAATCGCAAGAAAGAAACAGAGGAAATAACATTTTTGACTTCTTTGCCTGAGCTTATAATGAAAGTTTAAAAAATGCATTTTATAGAGTTAAGGTGATTTCGGCCGATTTCTGCGATTTTTGACTGTATGCTGCGATCTTTAAACGTTTATTAAACGTACGAAATTCTCAAGATACATATGTTTAGCTTAGCTCTATAAAACGCAGTTTTTAAATTTTCGTTATAAGCCCAGTCAGAAAAGTCGAAAAAAATGACGACTGCCACTATTCTTTTTTTTCTTGTAATTTCGAAATGTCCGATTTTTTTCAAATCGATAAAAACATGACATGTAGTAAACTAATCCTTCTACCTTCATGCAAAGTCTCAAGTCGTTCGGTTCTATTGTAAAAAAGTTTATTCCGTTTTAAGGGGAGGGTGGGGATACTTTTGGCCAGTGGTGTATACAATATGTATGCATATTCGCTATAGTACAAAAAAATTGGAAAGAAAATTTATTTGATAGTTAGGGTTTACCAATTATTTACTTATACCAAGTATACGTTACTAGTTCCTTGCCAAAACCAGCATAATTTATGTTTCCTAATTTAATTTTCATTTGCATACCTGCATTTTTCAACAATTTTACTTTCATATATGCGACATAATAATAGTAAATTAAATATAGATTGAATCGGAAGTGTGCATATTAGAATCTGTTATTAATTACTTGATGTAATTGACAACAGTTGTTTGAGTCTCCAGAATCTTCCAGAAAAGAGAATCTTATTATTCAATTTTATTCATTTATAAAATGCATAAATATATATTATATGCGTGAAAAGCGCCGCTAGTAATAACTCTATATTCGTGGAGCGTTGTCTTATAGATTGCCCGAGATACCGCGTTAAATATTTCTATAAAGTTTTCGAGACTACGTTTTATGCTGATATGTAACGTTTATTTGATTTTTCAATACGTAAGATGCTTTTTTTCTTTTGTAATTATCATTGTAATAATATTAACGATTTGATCCTGTCAATGAAATTCATTTAAAATGTATGTTCTCATATTGAGAATGTTATAATTTTTTATTTAATAAGTTTAAAGTATTCATAATAAATTTTCCATACAATAAGTACGCTACGATTTATTTAACACTTAAAATGACGAAACACTATGGAACTCACCTAATGTAAGAAATGACTGGTAAGATTATACGTTGTTGTATGTAATTCTGTGCGTGAAGTATTTGAACGTAGTTTATATGTATATTCGCATATATTTTACTTTGTCGCTACGTTATTTATTTACCACAGTAATAATCAAATGCAAGAGGACATCAGTATATTTATCATATTTCAAATGCACAATGAAAGCCTTCTCCGTATCGAAGAATTTAAAGGACTTTATTACAGACCCACGAAATAGGTACCTCAGTTTCTCAAATGTTCTATATGTATGTTAATTCGCATTGAAATGGTCGAAGAGGACTTATTTTTTATACAATTGTATTACTATAATAAAGAGGAAAATAAATACGACATATATGTAACGGAGTCTCAGAATTGGTACACATTAATAAATAATTCTTACTTACATAATTCAATAAATAGTTTCGTAGAACGCATTATTTAGGTTTGATTTGATTAGTCTTTCTCGATTTGGCTTCAATTTTTTCTTCTAGCTTATGAATCAAATCGTTCAATTCCTCCTGATTCCGAAAAATAAAGTTTCGATATAAGTTCGTCGTTTGTAAGAACGTACAATCAAAAGAGAGAATGTACTTACCTTGTTGTACGTATACATTAGGGTGAAATGTTTTAAAGCTTGTCTCCTTTTATTCAACAATTGCAACGCGTGTGGTAAACAGTAAACACTATCGTCCTGTGAATTACTGACCAGCGAAACAAACAAATTAGCTCTGCATATCTCGCATTCAAAATCACCGTCCTCCTCCTTCACTTTCTTCCCCTTCTTTCGTTTACCACTGTCTGGCAATGGCAATCTTTCTGTATTCGTCAGACCTACCGATTCTAATTGTTCACGGTAACTTATTTCCCTATCACGAATTTTGATCACACTGGGCAGAATCTACAAGTAAAATTATACACA
The DNA here is from genome assembly GCA_023838395.1 of Holcopasites calliopsidis. Classification (NCBI taxonomy): domain Eukaryota; kingdom Metazoa; phylum Arthropoda; class Insecta; order Hymenoptera; family Apidae; genus Holcopasites; species Holcopasites calliopsidis. The sequence continues at coordinate 299,275 of JALHAQ010000076.1, forward strand.
AATTAGAAATCTTGCCCTTCTGCAGAATCACCGTTAATTTTAGTATTTACCTGCTTCGATACTTCTATATGAGATCTGGAATCGTTGATAATGTTGAATAGCAATCTTTCGAAAGAAAATATCGATGGCTCACAGCTATCCTGTATATCCTGAAATAATTATTTCTAAACGTTATTTCATCATATTCTAAGATGTAAAGCCAAGAGAATAATGTGCAACGTACTTTAAATACTTGTTCGGCAGTTTCCAACCAGGACGGCTGCGCGAAGTAAACACTCTCGGATACAACGTAACCGGTGCATATACTCGAAGTAAATGCTTTTGGAAATACTATTATAAATTGTCCTGGCTCTTGAACAGTTTGGCACAATGATACCCCATTGCTAACTAACAATTCCGGCGGAACCATTGCTGTATCCGATGGTAGCCATATAGTCTTATTTTTACAGTATCGCGGAACCATATTTGAGAGCGCCTCTCTGAAGTTATTGTTGTGTTCATCCGGTATGCCATACCAAATCTTTTTAGCGCCAGTATGCAAGTACTCTATCCAGGGAAGACCGTGGGGATCACGATACCAGCAACATGCGCTGAACAGCATTCCAACGTGAAGCGTTGGTACGGTCACGCCTATAATTAAAATTAAGATATTTATACGAGGGGGGGGGGGGGGTGATAAGGTAATTTAAGAAGGTAACTTCTTATAGAACGTTCAGACGATAAATGTATAAACACCGTTCACAGTCCGTGCGAAAGACGCGCTTTCCGAGAATTCCTTACACGTAAGATACTACTAATTTCAATTATCTATACATAATTTAAGCACAAAGCGTTCTTATATCGTGTTGTATGGTTTTTAATTTTAAACGTTCCTGAACCAAGGAGGGGTCAGCGTACTGTGAACGTGTTAAAGTTCTCAACAGTATCGCACGTGAATACGATCAATATCAACATACAGGGTGAATCAGGGAACTGGTTCCTGCTCTTTTTTAGCAATATGTAAAAAGAAGAAAAGTAATGAGAAATGTAAAAAACAGGTTACAAAATGTTTACAGTGCAACGGTGGAACATTCGAACACTTATTACAATAAAGTACGTTTCTGACCTAAAACGTCAAATATCTCGTGAAGTATTGACATTTCGATCACTTTAGGTTAATACTTTTACACGTAGAATGATAAAAGGGATCGATTGGTTTAATTAAGAAAATGGGTTGCATTAAACAATAAAGCGCATCCACATAAAGAGTAAGATCATAGGAATTTAGGACGTATTATGCCTAACGATTTTTTCCTCTGTCATTTTTTTCTATTTTTACTTAAAAAAGAGCAGGAACCTGTCCCAGTTCTCAGAATCACCCTGTATATTATCAATATTACGAAAATGCTCAGAACCTTGAAATATCAATAATACATTATTGATCATTTTGGACGTTTCATTATGTAGATTTAAGGAAGTCGTACCCATTATGGGACCTAAAGCCCTCAATACCGAACCGGCATTATTGGTAAGCACTTTAAGATTCCACGGGTGCCTCGCAAAAGGACTATTTTTAGCCACAGAAAATCCAAAACCCCGCCCACTTGAATCAATGCTCGCAGCATGCACGCAGACGTGCCGTTTTCTTTCCGCGACATGCTTCCAAAATGCAGTTTCCACCTCGTCAGCGGAAGCACCATCGGTTTCATTTCCAGACCGTTGATTCTCACCGAACCACATACGTTGTGTGTTCCGTGCGATACGGTAAAATGCATTCAATGGCATATTTCTACCCTGTAGAATATTTTCCCAACGTTAGTAAAGAGAGTAAAGATTATACGATTTTCATTACAATTGTACGATCCTCACTTTAACAATGCATTCTTCAATTTCGTCAGAGCTATCGTCGTCCTCGTCTTCTTCGTTTTCGCTTACTGATGCACTTTGCCTTTGCAAAACTCTGCTTTCCTTTCGCATCCATTCAGATTCAACTTCGTCAAACAGTTTGCCTCTTTCCTCTGAATGTGAAATTTGCTTGATTAGTAAGCTCGAAAAAGTTGTTGCTTAAACCTCATCCTTTTTAACACATACCGGGAGATAATGTATCGTACGGTAATAAATATTTGCAATAAATATCGTCCAGTTTGGTGACGCGGTCCTGGGCTGATTTTGGTATCTTCATGCCATCAGCAACTTTCTGCCATTTCTTCTTTTCAATTACTTCCTTTAATCCGCCTAAACTCTGAACCGTTTGATACAGATGAGGCAAATCGACTTCCATGCCACCAATCTGTGAATAAATATAAATATAATAACGGGGTGGAAGAAAAGAAACGCGCAGGCCATAACAATAAAATTTTACCCAAGGTGGATGCGTCAATGTTATACTCTGCGTGGCTAAATATTTTTTTATAGCCATCATCTCTTTGACATTTGGACCCCATCTGTGAAGCATCCGATGCACGTATTGATTGTAAGCAGTGAACCGCATATCATCCGATACTTTACATTCCGGCTGGAAACAAGGGAAGAAGTAATATGTATCAATACACCACTTATAAACATGTGGATCGAAGTACAAGGACAGCGAGTCCAATTGAAATATTTTAGCGAGCATTACTTTAAAATTAGGCGGCGGTATAACTCTACATATTCCAAACTTCTCCGCGATTGCTCTTATTTTGTCTATGTATTCCAGAGGATCTTGGAAATCTTTTTCGCTAGGGTGAAACGTTGGTGCCTCGACTAAACGCGCCTCACTGTTCTCATCTTTCGCGCTTGGAAATGTTACATTGTTAACTGGAGAGTAAGCGTCGGGTGCCTTTTGCTTAGATTTAATTTGGCATCTGAAATTTCAAACACACATAGTAATATATGTATGTATATATTATATGTATTATATGTATATGTTATATTAGTATATGTTTATATTAGGTTGTATAATGATATACACATAATGAAAAAGAAGGAGAAGTACTTAATCGTGTAACTTAAGGGAAACTATACGTCCCCTTTATGCCACAGGCATGAATGTGCAAATTTTCATTCCTCCAGTTCAAGGGTGTACCGAATGCTTTCTTTTACTAACGAACTTGTGGTGAAATGTCATATGTTGTACAATAACGATTGTTCATTCGATGCCAGATTCACGAATGTTCAGAATCATTTCATTATTCTGGAATATTCAATCGTGCATTCCCACAACTTGTCCCACTGCACATCCGTGACTCTGACATAAAGGTAACGATATCATGATTTTTACCTTTTCCCATTCTTCGACGAGTCAATTGAAGCTTTCCTTTCTCTAGAAGTTTTTGGCGACTTCGGTACTTTTTCTGTTCCTGCGTTCAGTGCAGTTCCACTGTTTTGTCTACTACTTGCTTGTGCCACGTTTTCATTCTTTAATGGAGAGGACTGTTGAGTGTCAGAAGTGGATGGCGCAGCAACTGGCAGCGAAACGGAAGAAGTTGACAGCACCAAATGATCCGTTGTTACAGTGGTAGTAGAGTTGGGTGGTGCACGGGTCGTAGGCTGCACCGTCCCAATCGGTGGACAACGCGCGATCGATGACGGTGGTTTGGTAACCAGCTTTGCCCTTAAAAGAACCTTTTGATTAGGTCCGTTTGGCCCCTCAGTGCCAAGCTTCACAGCCACGCCTTGGATTAATTGTTGTCCCTGGACCAAGTTTGGTCCGTTCCTCGTAACAGCTTGCAAAGGTATATAGAACAGTTGTCCATCGTTCTCGTCCTCATTCTCGTTGTTGCATTCAGTTTGAGTAGATATCTCTGTACTCCTCTGTTGACTCGCATCGCCATCCTCTGTCTTCTCCTGTACTTGCGCGTTACCGTCAAGATTTACTTGCACAGCTATCGATGCACTACAGTTCACTTTGCTCCAGGTCGTTGATAGTTTGTCTAAAGGCAAGACCTGTATATTAGCTAGAGATGCGAAATTTTTTGGTAACTCGAACTTATTTACATTCAGCGTAGCGTTTGAGGCGTTCCTCGCCTGGGCTATATCGTTTTCATTCTTCGGGGAAGTATTATTGATACTCGCTTTGGATTCAGGTGCTTTAGGATCGTCCTTGATTATATTTTCTATGTTTCTAGTCGCATCGCACTCGGATTTATTTTCAGACTTATTTGCATTGTTCTCAGACTTGTTTGTATTGTCCCCCATTCTTTTCAGCTCAGTCTCGCGCGAGTGACGCGGTACACTTGATCTATTCGATTCACGAGCTTTGCGCCTGAATGGAGTACTGACAGGGACTTCGGCGTCACTTTCAAACGCATAAACACTGCTTTCGTTTTCTGGCGAGAATGCATTCGCATTAGGGACTACAGCTTTCCGTTCTTTCACCTTTGGTAAAAATGGTTTTCTCGGTTGAAATATTGTCTTCCTTTCAATTGAAGATTTCTTTTCAGGCGACCCATCTACTGAAGTCTGATCAGATTTTAACGTAGTGTCACTTTCTTCTCCAGCACACGAGTCTTTAGTGGACTTTATATTTCGAGCCTTGTTAATGCATTTTAGGTCTAAATTATGTTTATTACTATTAGTCGACTCGTTTGGTTGCTTTACATCGGTTTGCAAATCCCCAATTGTAATAGGGATATATCTATTGTGTATACTCATACGGTCTTTCGCATTGGCCTTTTCTGTTAATTTGGAAAGCGTGACGTTAACTGGTCTCACCAGGTGCTGAATTTTCGTCGAGATCGACAAATGCGACACATCAGACTTCTTCTCACAGACATCGTACTTAAAAGTAGATACATTCTCCATTTCTAACTTACTTTCCTCCTTAGCGAACGAGCTTTCGTTCAACCACTTTTCAATTTGCTCAGTCGACATATTTACCTTCTCTTTCCTAACGTGTAACGTTGATAAAGCCATGTCTATAACGTTCGCAGATGAATTTTCTGTTTTATGGTAACATTCCTCTTCAGTACTTTCCCTTATTACTCGATGATTTATCTCTTCAGGTATCTCTGCTTTTTCCTTGCGAACTTTCTGATCGGAAATATTCGTCATTGCAGAAGAATCTTCATTATTTAATGCAGGTTTGTGATACAATAAATTTTTATCTATCTGTTTGTTGGATGCACTCGAATGCTGTCCATCTTCCGCCTCGGCCGTTTCTGATTTATCGGTGGCCTTCTCCGCGTCGAGAAGATTCGCACCAGCATGCGTTTGACAAGAGTTTAATACTTTGGATATTGCCTTCTTTGTAAATCCCCGAAAAGATCCTTCGTCATCCGATATCTTTGAAAAATCCGTCTTTATGGAATTTCTATTTACTGGCTGATCTTCGTTCGTGTCATCCGTATTAGTATTTTTGCTCGGAGTTTCTTCTTGCGCGCTGTCGTCTTTTTTTCTTTTTAATTTATTCAGTAACATCCCTAAAGTCTCCTCGTCAGAATCCGTGTTCTCGCCTACAGGGGTTCTTGTCTCCCTTTGCTTCGATCCGTTACCCTTCTCAGGCAACGATTTATTAAGGCTTTGCTCGCGTTTACGTTTCGTTACAAACTTTTCGCTATTAAATTTTGAATTACTTTGAACGTGGGATTTTGATTTCATGCTTATATTATTTTGCGGAATCCCCGTTCGCGTAACAATGTTTTTAGAAGACGATCTTAGATGTCGACTTGCAGGTTTATTTACTTTTCCCAGACTTCTCCTAGTGACCGGTCTTGTGTTGTTAGTTTCATTGGAACTTACTGATTCTTCGTCACTATCAATTTCGCAATATTTTTGGACCCTTATCATTCTTTTACTTTTAACCGCAACCTTGTTCGCCTTAGCTTTATCCAAACGTTTGTTCGATGTACCATGAAGAGGAGTGACTTTGCCATCTTTGTGTTTGCCAGGTGCCTTTGCGACAGGTTGCTTTACTTTCGATTTAACTTCAGTTTCCGCTTGAATATTCTTACGCGTATTCGGTAATTCTGGGAAACTATCCATGGAAACGTTATCATCTTGTTCCGGGTCAGGACTCACGAGTTTCCGTCCAAGGATTTCCATGTACATAGCAGCTGCCTCTTTAGTTTTTCTAGTTGGCCTTCTACAAAGATTCTTCGGTGATACCGTGCCGCTGTGCGAACGTGTAACTCTTCTCGTTTCTGCTTTACTTCTTGTGCATACATTCTTTTGAGCATTTTTTTGCAACGCACGTTTCATTTGCGGCCCTGACGTTTCTGAAGGACCATCCTTGTCCATTTCCGCTTCCTCCTCTTCTTCATCTTCCGATGCGGAATCTGAATTCGATGAATCGCTGTCCTCTTGTTTTGCGACAACTTTCATCTTTGCCTTCGGTGGTATAGATTTCCCTTTAGGGGAATCTTTCTTCGCTTTATCCGGAAGCACGCTACTTCGTAAGCCAAGTCTCTTGGTTTCGATTCTTGGAAGGAATTTCCTGGGCGCCAACTTATTCACGGTCTTTACCAGCGTTCGTTCTGTACACGATCTCGTTCTCATGACGCATGACGCCTTGAATTTATTTCTTATCCTCTGTTTAGCAAGACGCTGCTCCTGATATTTTTTCTTAAGCGCTTGCACGGTAGACGTCGAGCTTTTAAACGTAGAAAGATTCTTCTGTATCGTATCCGGGACCTTCTTCTTGTCATTTATGACAGCCTTTGCTTTCGTAACACTCTTCTGACTCGAATCGGTTTTCTGATTCTCGGTAGATGTACTAATCGAAAAAGCAGCTTTATCTGTTGTCGCGCGTGTTGCCTTTGAATCTGGCTTTTCCTTGTTGTTTCCAACATTGAAGAAGTTTAATCTCGGAGGTAAAACCGATGTTCCTGAATACAAAATTTTCATTAATTTTAAATATACGAGTTGTACAACTATATAAACGAACACGCTCTCAGTTTAAGCGAAAGACGTACTTCCCTCCTGTATTTTCCGAGAATTCCTAGCATGTAAATACTACTAATTTCAATTATCCGTATTCTCTGTCTCAGCTAAGAGTGTACTCGTACTCGACAATGAACAGAGTCGACCGAGAGTATAGCAGACAGTAGAGTTTGGCACATTTCGAACAAAGAATAATCTTTGAATAAAAAATACATCCACCCCCATTCAGATCGGTAGCTCACGTCTGATTATACTAGCGACCCAAACTGTCGATAAGGCTCCACTGAATGAGCGCGACTGCTCTTCTTATTCAAAGATTATTCGTTTTGGAGACGTGCCCGACTCTGACAGGCAATAAGACAGAGAAAAAAGATGGATCCATGCGTAAAATGAGTACACCGTTAGCTGAAACTAGGAATACATAAAAACTTAAGCACAAAGTGTTCCCGTATCGAATTTCATATGTTTTTTTAATTTAAAACGTTCTAGAACCACTGGTGGATCAGTGGATTGTGAACGTGGTAATATACATTTAAAGATCCAAACCTCTGAAGCATAAAAACGTTAAGAAGTCCTCTGTGTTTGGTCTCTTGTGCGTGATCAATTCCTTTATAACCGCTGGCTTGCTTTTTTCTTTATCTTTGATCGGAGTATGTGAGGGACTGAAAACTGTTGTAGCTCCTTGCGCAAATTTCCTTTGCGCGTGTACTTTGGTCCTATGATAAACAATAAATGTATATATTTATTATGTATACATTATTATGTATACTGTTCACACATAAATCGAGGCTATACCACAATGATAAGATTGCTAAACAATTTGGAACTTTGTACAACTTTTGTAAGACGGTACAGGAAGTCGCAGGTATGATTAGTCGAATCAAGTTTTAATTGATTACCTCTTTGGAGACTCGGAAAGGGGTTCCATGAGATCCACTAAATCTCCTTCCTTCCGTTTTCTTTTATCATTACGTCCTAGCACCATTTTGCTATTTTATGAAAAACTATTTCTGTTCGTAAGAGGAAAAAACCAAGAAAGATTCGATTATTAATGTATACTTGAACGAGGAGAAATCGTCTTTTACCTGATTAGTATTTTCATATTTACAGACACGAAGAACTACTGAAAAATTAGTCTCATCGTGAATAAAAAGATATTTAGTATAAAAAAATTATCGACGAGGGAAGAAATGGAGTTATAAGTGTTTACGTTCTTCTACAGTTTCTTGAAGCCTGAAGCAGTGTTTTATTTAAAAAGAAAAAATCTAAATAAAAATTAATTATATGCACGATCACCGAACATCTGTTCCTCGCGCTGACGAACGAACGATTGTTTATTGTGTCAAGCAAGATTAAATACCACGCTCTGATCTATGGTTAGATATCCATAGATATGCACTAGAAAAAGATATTGATTTCTTAAGCCTCGTTCACATTGCATGATTTCGCACGCACCTAATGATGGGACCTATCGACTACTATTTAGTTGCGATGTACTATCGACTATATGTATAGTCGATTATGCCTGGCACGTCATCAAATCAGCAGGACCATCTGTGCATTTACCTTTTCCGAATGCATTGATTTATGATTAGAATGACAAAAATATAGAGGGTAAACATGTTTTTAAAAAGTAATTAGCATGTTTTGATTTTTCATAAGTTGTTTAATATTGGCATTAAGAAAATGAACTCAACATTTTGCGTGAAAATTAATTAGGTTATAATTGGGACAGGCGTCGATAATTTTGCGATGACGACACGATGACGATATTTTTGTACGTGAAGTGTAGAACCCTTGAAGTATTTGTACCTTAGAAGTTTACATTATCAAATGGCAGAGCTGATATTTAGGATAACATTGTTTGTATCCTTCCTTATTAGCATTTAAAATTTCATATTAATGTAAAGAAGAAACGAATAAACCTTCAACCAAAATTAAAATGCTGCTTGTTTGTGAATATCAGTAAGTTGTTACACATGTTGAAAATTTAACGGATATTCTTCCGAATGGGACCTGTTGCTAACCGACCTGAAATTTTGAGGGAAGGTAGGGGGCAGGAGGAGAAACCTAAATCTAAAATTCTAGTTGCGGGTATTTAATAGTTTTCGAGATATTAACCCTTTTAGTGCCAGGCATTTTACGGAGTACATGCGAAGAATGCCACGGGCCGATTTGATATTTGAATGACTGAAGAAAAACCAAATGAACCGAGGCATGGTGTGGTCTATACTATTGGCATCGGAGACAAGAACTAAGTGTAAGCGATGCCACTTGATACTCAGAGAAATAATGATCTGAACGTAAACAAGCGAGGTCCTTTAAACGAAGCTGAGAAATAGTCCCTCAGCACGTAAGCCGGCTGGGCGGTCGGCCCGCTACAACGCATCGGCCCGTGGCAATTTTCGTGTAAGGACTGCGGGCCAATACATCGGCCCGCTGGCACAAAAAGGGTTAATTAGAAACTTTTGTATAATACATTGAATTCTTCATATACGGACATAACTAACACAACAGTTTTCACTGTAGCAGCCGTCATTTTCGAGTGTTAAATGGCTGATGGTACCCCCATTCTCGCTGCAGTGGCCGTCGTGCTCAAAGAGTTCAGTAGCTGTTGGCACAATAAAGATACCGCCCTTAGAATCTATAGGGTGACCCACGCAAAATCGGTTACTGTCACTTCTGACGCGCAAGGTATGTTCTCTATCTGTAATACGGCTTCAGGTATACTGGTCTCAGTATTAATAGTTTGCAGCAAACAATTTCGACAAGGCGACCACTGTCCAAGCGTTGCCGGCCGCCTGCAACCTAACTAATATCCTCTTTTTCGTGTAAATAGTACGCCCATAGCTCGAATTGCATGTCGTATAGCGGATAATTTAAATTCTACGGTGAATCCGAATTGTTTATCCGGGGATCGGAAGCTGACGCGGTGCTATTATACAAAATTACAGTAAATATAGTGTACTGCTATTCTATATTTTCCATCTGAAATTAAAACGGAACATATTTCGGAAAAAGGTATGCGTATTGCAAATAAGAAACATTCCTTAGACGACTGAAGTTACAGTAATCGGTGTTGCGTGGGACACCCTATAGATTCTGAGGGCGGCATCTTTATTGTTTCATCAGCTACTGAATACTTGAGAATGACGGCTGCTACAACGAAGAAGGTTGGTTAGATGTGTCTGTATATGAAGAATTCAATATATTGTACCGAAAGTTTTTAATTAATATCTCGGAAACTATTAAATACCCGCACCTAAAATTTTAGATTTGGGTTTCTCCCCCCGCACCTCACTACCGCCACAAATTCGATGTCAATCGGCAACATGTCCCATTAAGAAGTACAGCCAATTTAACTGTAACCGGTTAACGCTGTTATGAGTTACAAGTGAATAAATGTGATGATGAAACACATCACTTTTACACACACTTCCTTGAAGCGTTCTGCCAATAACGGTATAAATCTACTAGCTTTGCATTAGTTTCGGTTATGCATAATCAAATATATGTATACATGCTTGATGAATGAATTATTCGATGCCGCTAACGGATGAACCTATTTCATAGTAAATATCATGAAAAAATCTATTCAAAACTCCCGCTTCGTACTCATGCCCCCAGCATAATATAAATTCAGTCAGTAGCTCGATGGTTCAAAGTTCAAACGACTGAAATAGTCATTGCTAGTTCAGCTACACGTTCAGTCAACTAAACTTTGTCGATAATTCTAGCGACTGCTTCAGACAACTAAAAGTCGACAGTTAAAAAAATCAGTTGACTGAATACAGTAGTGCGCTACTATCGACTTAGTCGTTAGTGCCCATTACTAACGCACACATTGCGTTGTATGCACTGCGAGTTTCTTTACATTAATTGGACCAATAAAAAGTATATGGCGGATTATTTATAAACGAATAGGCAGCAGCCTTTTATTTTAAATGTCTAAGCTACCCATTGCAATGTCTATTTATTAATTGTTTACTGAAATATAATAGGTATCGCAAAGTGACATTTGAACTGAAGAGCGTTAAACAATCGATATCAGTTTCGATGGAATGTTCATGAAGCGCATGACCCGCCATCTGTACATATACGTACGCAAAGATATTTTGTTATCGCTTTTTCGTGTTTATACTTAAAAACTATTAAAATCGCACACACAGAATGCATATTTAGATATTACTCAGGCGTCATCCGATATAATTGGTGATCGACTTGTTGTTGTTTTTTAAGGTAGGCTGAACCAAAGCGCGCTATGTATATTTAAATAAACATTAATAAAAGATCGTCACAACTCGTCAGATTTCCACTCGAATAAACTCGAATGTCAATAATGACATTAAGTTTTGCAATTAACATGCATATGTATTAAGTAAAGAACTGTTGTTTTCGCATTTAACAAAAAACCGTGACCTCCGTTTGTCAGAAATTTGGAAACTGTAATTACGCACGTCTAAAATTAAAATAATTTTCGTTAAGTCGCAAGGGACTTACGTTATCAGCTACAGCTAAATATTTGTCCTTCTGAAACAATTCATTATTCCGAACCAATCGAAGTTTTGTGCAAGTGTTGCGACCAATTAAAAAATCAATTAAATCGTTTTCGTTCATTTATTTTAAATGTCTTGTGAAAATAGAATTGCAATTTTCAAGGATGCACAGCTAATTGTGATATTAAATACGTCTGAGTAATATTGCTACTACCATTCATTATTCTACAGTTACGTAATCGCATTTAATTATAGATCATCTGCCATACAAATAATACATCATGTACAAAACTGGGCCACCACCGCCACCATACGAGCCGCCTCCGTATGCACCACCTGGCTATTCTCAAGGGATGGGTGGTGTCCCACCTGCTAGTCCTTTTACACCTGCAGAAACTTGTACGTATTATAAACAATTTATTAATTTTCTTTCTTCTCACTTCTTTAGAACTTTGTAACATAGCGGCTTAAATTTCGGTAAAACGTACCAGAGAAGGAATAAACCTGTGCACCTAGATACAATGGTCCGGCAGTAATTGAAACGAATGGTATTCAAAAGAAACCCTTATTGCTTTTATAGATACAAATAGACCAACTATAGTAACAACCATCGTTCCACTTGGACCTGGGTCAACGCACACCATTTGTCCACATTGTCATGCTGAAATTGACACTACAACAAAAACAGAGCCTGGCATAATCGCCTATATATCTGGAGTTGTAATCGCATTAATGGGGTACATATAAATGCCTTTATTAATTTTAATTAATCATTGAGATTTTATTAGCCTTTTCTTGCTTTAATACTCTCTGTTTGTATTTCACACAGATGCTGGTTCGGATGTTGTTTGATTCCATGCTGCATCGACGAATGCATGGATGTTCATCATAATTGCCCCAATTGTAAAGCTTACCTTGGCCGTTATAGGAGATAAGGTAGCGCGATGTTGAAGCTATTTCACATCGAAAAGCACAGTTATAGCTACCGATATTTTCTTCGAACTCTGTACACGTATTGATAACGTAATGATAGTACGCTGCAAGATTTCGATTTCCTATCTTGACGATTTTTTTTCGGGATATTCATTGTTGATAGGAAACTGCAATTTTGAATGGTACTATCTTTTTCCTAGTCTCAATTGACACGCAGAGTTGTAAAGACATCTGTGCCTTTTTTGACATGGAATTATTATATGGTATTATAGTGTTCATTGCATTTTAATTTGACATCATTCGATGGATGCATTCTATTCTGACATATGCGCATAAGAGTTCATTCTCAATCTTTATGAGTCATAAAACATTTCCGATGTTTGGATGTAAAAGCAAGCAGTTTTGAATTTTGTTTTTCTTGGGGGGGGGGGGGGGGAGTGGAAGTACAATGCACAATTGCAAGATTGCATGTAATATTGAGGACGTATTTAATATACTAACATTCGCAAAACCACCGACGAGATACTGCTAAAGACTGCCAGCCTTATGGGAGTTCACGTGCCAGAAAAATTCGCTGTTTTCTTACGCCCTCTAGAATATATTGTGGTTAAAAAAAGAAACAGAAACTAAATTACGGAAAATCTCATCGGTAACGTAAGTAAATGGGTGCAGTGCCGTAGGTAACAAATAAATGTAGGTCGCTGGCATTATCCATTCTATAGTACCTTCAAACATGTGTAATTATACATATTTTATTTTACAATTTATCACACTCGTAATGTCTTACTTTCTGTACAACTTTCAAAGTTTGTACAAGGTTTCTATTGCACACTGTTTGAGCACTTTGCAGATGTAGGAAAAATAAAAGTAGCTAACTCGTCACATTTTAAAGAAATGTTAGAATGTAATAAAAATCAATTAGAAAGGTACTTCTGTATTTATACAATAATCCTTCTTAAAGCAGAAATTGTGCTTAACGGATATAAAATTGCAAAAAAAAAAATATGTATAATGTACGATTAATGAAAAAATTCGTTCATTCTTATCGAGACTGTTAATAGACAACAGCAACTCAATGTATTTATTTCTTTATCGGGTAACATCACCTCTGGTGCTTGACAGGCTAAAATGTCTGTAATTACATATTCGGGTGGGCGGAGTGGCGAAATAAAAGTATTAACTGGAATTATACATATATCATCAACTTTTCCCTTATCAATATTAAACAAAATGTAATAATAAGTATATTACATAAATAAGTATTGAATAAAATATACGACAGGACACATAAACCAAAAATTAGTTCGTAGTATGTTTGTCCCTGTTGTATAGCATAATCTTCACTTTTAGCTGAAATATTATTGGAATCACTTTGTCCGATTCAATAGAACGTCATGTGGCATAACGCAACAATATGATCCTCAATCACGGGCAATGTATAATTATCGCGAATAATATAATTGTTCAATACTCTGAAGTCCACACATAACCAGCGCTTCACCATTCTTCTTTCGTACCATTACTATTGGCGACGCATACTTGGATTCGCTCGAACGTATTATACCTTTCTTTAACAGTTTATCAATTATATCTTGCAATTGCATTTTTTCAGAATATGACAGTCTTGTAGGGTTAAAATGAAATAGTGTGCGTTCGCGTAAAATGTAAAGTCATTTCCATTTTGACTGCTGGTTCTTGCGGACGTTCTCCTGTTAAATATTTTACATTAAACATATCACGAAGCGTTTGTTTGTCACAACTTGAGATTTCAGAATTAATATCTCACGAATTAATCAGTACATTATCTTCCCGAGAATTACTAATATCAATATTCATAATTTCACGTGCACCATTATTTAAAATGGTTATTTCTTCCGGCTCTACTAATTTAAAACCAAATTCTTTCATTACATCGCGATCTAGTGTCACTTGACAGCGCATTGTCTTATCCGGAACTACACATAACAAGCTTTAAACATTTTCGCAAAGGAAAAGGGCGTTCAGAATCACCTCAGCTATCACCCCTTTTCGGCTCTATGGTCAGTTCTGGGACACCTTGTATTAAAAGAAAAGAAAATTTATTATGTTGTTCTTTCCGTACATAACTTCTTTCTGTTTTTATTAATAAGATTGTATCCATGGTAACAATAACATATACATTAACGCTATAGATTTTGTTATAGTATTATATTTGCCAAAATCTTACAGTACCTACATTTGTGTATCAGTTTCTGTAGCGAACTATTTCAAAGTGTAGAGTGTGTCAAGTGTGTGTGTGTGTGTCAAGTGTGTGTGTGTGTGTGTGTGTGTGTGTGTGTGTGTGTGTGTTTGTGTTTGTGTGTGTGTGTGTGTGTGTGTGTGTGTGTGTGTGTGTTCGTCTACAGTTGTTTTATATATTAAAAGAAAATAAAATGCATTATGTTGTTCTTTCCGTGTATAACTCATTTCTGTCTTCTTTAACAGTCTATCAATTATATCTTGCAATTGCATTTATTTAAAATGGTTATTCCTTTCGGCTCTACAAATTTAAAACCAAATTGGTTTCTGTGTCCTGTCGTATATTTTATTCAATACTTATTTATGTAATATACTTATTATTACATTTTTATAATATTTATAACTTCAGATAATACTTTTATCTCGTTAATCCGCTTATCTCAATAATTACAAACGTTCTACCCCGTCAAGCACCTGTGGTGATGTTATCCGATAAAAAAATATATAGTATTGTTTTTCTACTATCTCTCTCTATTAAGTCATATTTTTTTATTAAAAATGAGTTCTTTTATAAATGGGACAATAGTCTTTGAACCTATTTTTATTATAGTCTACTATTTCTTTACAACGTTACGTACTAGTTATTCTTACTTTTTGTTACATCCATAAAGTATTCCAACAATGTGTAATACGAAAATGAGTCAATAGGAATCTAATAAGTTATAAAGCAACATAATATAATTACATATCTTGAAACGGTTATATGTATAGTGGATAATGTCAGCGATCTACATTTATCTATTAAACGACCTGCTCGTTCATTTACCTACCCTGCTCGACGCATTTACCAACATCACTAGACTCATTTACCGACGGAGCCCAGGCCCACCAGACCCATTTCTCGGCACGGCAATTTACACGGGGGCTGGCAGTCTTTAATAGTACCCTCGTCGGTGGCAAAACTAATGTAGGGAGCATGATCTCCCTAGTAACTCTCGCAGATGGCGTAGTTGGCACTGCGGCCAACGCAGAGAAAGTCAAGACAAAGGAGTCTAACGAGAACCAGTAAAATGTGAGATAACCGGCAACTGCATGTTGAATTATTTTCCCCTGCTCAATAAGTAGGCAACAACCTACACTAATCACTAATTACAATGATCATGAAAACAATGTAATGTATTGAATGAAAAAGTTCCTAGAAGATTAATTTATCTTTCATTTTGACATTAATTTTTGAACTTTTTCATTCGAGTAGTGTAACGCCGAATGTACAAATGCGCACATATTTTATTTTAACACTTTTATTTCCAGTAAATGTCCAATAATACAAACGTTTCCGTATGCAACGTGTACGTGGAATATCGTCTTATATGAAGCATCTTTAAAAGTATAATATTGCAAGAATACCCAGCACATGTTTACTGGATATAGAAGTGTTAAATACGATAATGTCATTATTTAACTTGCATTAACTATTGACAGCAGTTGCTACTATAAGTACGATCAAAAATCTATTTTTTCAAATTGTTAAAAATAGCAAGTTTACACGCTTTATACATATACATATGTATGTTTTATGGATTTTAGTTTAATATATGCATATATTAAAAACTATACAATATCTATTACATGTATACAATATTCTATTATTACTGAAAATAACTATTTCTTGGAAATATTGTGCACTGTTGTTTTCCTGTGTAAGTTTGTACAAATTTTGGAATAAATATAAATACTTTGTAACATACTACAATATAGTGAAATTTTGATTACACATTATTAACGTTCGTGTTTAGCATTAAAGAGTTGTAAATAAATTTATATTAATTAATTGCTTTATAAATATTTACATTAAAAATTGTACATTACTACAATTTTTCAATAAATCTTCAGTAAAGGAAGTACAACTGATTCAATTTTTTTAACGCATGTCCATTCCTTGGAAACCCTACTCCAATTCCTCAAGCAAGAGTTAACGTGGAGGATCTTTAATTACAAAATTCCGAAGCTTAAAAAAATTGAAATTCCGAGCATATGGGATTCAGCAAAATCGAATTTTGGCAAATTTTTGGAAATGACGTCACAAGTCCAGGAATTGGTGAAATGAAAGACCTCCTCACGTATGATGTGCTCTTGATACAAAGTGACGATTTGGGGCACAAGGGATTTTTTAATCATGATCTTGTATCAGGAGAACATAATGTTTAAGCGGAGGTATTCTATTTCAATGATTTTTGGAATTTGATGTCATTTTCCAGGAAATTCCAGGAACTTTGAATTCTACCGTGGATTGCTCAAATTTGACATCATTTTCAAGTAATTTTTTAAACTTAAATTATTTGTGAACAGGACTGCTTTAAAAAGATTCTCGCTTCGGAACTATCCATTTAAAGTTCCATCACGATACTTCTTGTGTAAGGAAGCGGAATAAGTTTTTTTTAGGAGCGGACGAGGCATTAAAAAAATTAGATCAGTTGATTTCCTTTACTGAAAATTTATTGAAAAGTTGTAATAATGTACAAATTACAACAGCGATGATATTTGAACATAAACGCTATTATGTATACTATTCGCCTGTAAATTCATTTTCAACACACCTTATGATAATTAAATAATAATTAAAATTTCTAATATATTCTACATTTTCATATTCATAATTCATAAATTCTCATCACTATCGAGAACTATCGATATTTCGATCAAAGTGCCGACTATGGATATCCCTCCACTACTATTTTGCAATTTGCGAGTCAAGGAAGCTTTACCCTGCTAAAAACAAAAACTATTCTATCGCTGCAAAGAGTAATTACATTTAAAATTTTAACAAATATTTGAACGCTTATGTATAACATATTTATATTGAACCTATCCATCGATGTACAAATTATGGCCCGTGACGCACTAACCTTTGCAGAAATGTGATTATTGGCAAATGCATACATTTCTATAGTTTTTTTTTTTACATAGACCGATATATATATATGACATTAGATACCAGCTCTATTTAGAACGATGTGGCATCCGACAAAGTTATTTTGTAGCAATTATGCAAGACACTGGAGCAACTTAGTTTCTTATAACTGCCAAAGAATAAGACGCAGCTCTTCAAAATCCACTATAGAAACAAACGAAGATGTTGATGATCCGTTTCTAAAGGAAACAAAAGTTGTCATTTGTGGTGGCGGTGTTATGGGTGGTGCCGTGGCGTATCACCTTTCGCTCATGGGATTAGGAGCTCAAACTGTTATCATAGAAAGTGGCAGGTAAATTTGCAGGTCAAAGTACCAAGTATAAATCTACCTTGGCAGTATTGTTGTTTATCCATTTATTTAGACTAGGGGGTGGATCTACGGGGCACACATCTGGATTAGTGGGTGCATTTAAGCCAACTTTGACGCAAGTCAAACTCACCCAAGATACTATAGCATTGTACAAGGAATTGGAAGAGAAAGGATTATCAACAGGATGGAAACAATGCGGTAGTCTTTCCATAGCACGTACAAGAGATCGTATGACTGTGTTCAGGCGGATGAAAGCGCAGTCCATGTAAGCTTATTCTTATCTACAATTATATGAGAAGCAAATGAATTGAATTAACTATTATATAAACGTTTTTAGATCAAGGAATATTGAATGTCATTTGGTTACACCCAAAGAAGTACAAGAGATATGCCCATTATTAAGAATAGATGATTTGGTTGGTGGTTTATGGATACCGGGCGATGGTGTGGGAGATCCATATAAAATTTGTTTAACGTTAATAGAGGAGGCAAAAAAGAAAGGTATACCGAGTTGGCCAAGATAAATAAATGTATCCTCTGCTCAGGACTGTATCCAGTGCTTTTTGGGTCATAGGCATTTGAATGAATATCAGGGTTCTTCTTACATAAACAAGAATGAGTATCTGCAATAGATACATCCAAATATGACAATGGCGTTTCGATAAAAGTATTATTATTCTTATATACTTTCTAATTCAATTTGGAAATCAAACCAGTGGATTTACTTATTTCATGCAGCAATAACAAATCTGTCTATGCGTGTCCCTCCTTTTATGGGGCCCTGGGCATGTGCCTATTTTGCCTAGTGATAAATGCTGGACCCTCTTTCCGCTTGTACCATGATTTCCAGTTGTACTTGGTTGTAGCTACGTCCATTCGACGAATTTTCAAATGCAATCTTCTGAGATTGGGTCTGGGACCCTGTATAATTGCATATAATAATTGGATTGTGAGACGTATTTAACTGAGGATACTTTCAGGTGTTCAAGTATTTGAAAACTGTAAAGTGACTAAAATTGTTACACAAAATGGTAAAATTGAAGCTGTAGAAACAACGCAGGGTACAATTGAATGCGAACATTTTGTTAATTGTGCTGGATTTTGGGCGCGCAATGTTGGAAAATTAAGTGAGCCATACGTAAAGGTTGATTTTTTTCAGTGTTATTACTATTAATTAAGGATTATTTTTCTCGAAACATCGAAACCTCGAAACTTAGATAAAATCAATGAAGAGTTCCGGTTGAAAGGTTGATCAACAAAGATTTATGTAAAAATGTTAAACCCTTCAGTTCTTAAAACAAGACATTCCTCATACAAAACAAAATCATTGGTTAAAGCTTGGAAAGTTTCGAGAGTTTTGATACCTTTTAAAGTTTCGGATTCGAGTTTCGATAATTTAAAAAATAGAATCGGACCCACCCCAACTATTAATCATTTTCATCACTTTTAAAGAATTTATATGTACTTCATTTAGGTACCCCTTCATCCCGTGGAACATTATTATTTACACACAAAAGCGATCGATGGTTTAGATCCTATGACTCCCGTTATAAGAGATCTAGATGGATACATTTATTTCCGAGAGAATAATGGAAGCTTGCTAGCTGGTGGTTTCGAACCGGTCGCCAAGCCAGCGTTTGAGGATGGTTTAATACCTGGTCGGTATAGCCTTTTTTTATATAGCATCTATTTCGCCTATCAAGTTTATATTTGAAAAGGCAGCTCTGATTTGAATGTACAGAAGAAAGATTTTTACCAGAGGACTGGGACCATTTTCACATTTTACTCGAACAAATGCTTTATAGAATTCCGAGCTTAGGAAACGCGACTTTGGAAGAGCTATGTAATGGTCCCGAAGCTTTTTCCCCGGACTGTAAATGGATAGTCGGCGAAGCACCGGAAATACGTAACTATTACATAGCTGCTGGTATGAAAACGGTGCGTGTAATGCTAAAATTGTTTAGTTAATTCCTGGAACGTATACATAGAAGTATATATTATTTGCAGGTGGGTATATCAGCAGCTGGTGGCGTTGGTCGAGCAACAGCAGAATTAATAGTTAACGGTTCAACATCTTTAGATATGTACGAACTGGACGTGTCACGCTTCCTAGGGCTTCATAACAATCGTAAATTTTTACGCGATCGAGTGAGAGAAGTGCCCGGCATGCACTATGCGCTGCAATACCCGCACCAGGAATTTAAAACTGGTAGAAACTTAAGAATGTCACCAATTTATCCGAAACTTCGACAAGCCGGTGCTATATTTGGCCAGGTAATGGGGTATGAACGACCATCCTGGTTTCAATTAGATGACGATAATGGTATGGTTTATTAGGTTTATAAGAAATATCCACTTAAAAGTGTGTCTTAGAATAAAGTTCATTATACATAACACAGTATAAATGTACTCGTATTGTAAGAAAATTGGATTTTGTTATACAGTCTGCTTTGCTACACAGATTTGGAAACGATCGATGAATATCAAAGATATAAGATAGCGTACACGAATACATTTAGTAAACCACCATGGTTCGAACCAGTTGCGGAAGAATATGCTGCGTGCCGTGAAAGAATTGGTCTCAGTGACTATTCTTCTTTTACCAAGATCGATTTATGGGTATGATGCATTCTCATGGGTGTTTCAATATATTATTAGCAGTAAATGATTATCCTTTTCCCTGTAATGTTTCAGTCAAATGGATTGGAGGTAGTAGATTTCTTACAATATTTGTGTTCGAACGATGTAGATGTCCCCGTGGAAAGCATTATTCACACAGGGATGCAAAACCAGCGTGGGGGATACGAGAATGATTGTAGTTTAGCACGCATTGCTCCCAATCAGTAAGTTATTATGCAATACTTTATATGTGATTAATGGAGAACAATTTATAATAAATGCATTATTCATTTTCAAGCTACATGATGATTGCACCGACGATACAACAAACTCGCTGCAAGCATTGGATCAATCGCCATCTACCTGCTGATGGTTCTGTAGCGGTATCCGATGTAACATCAGCGTACACAGCAATTTGTATAATGGGCCCTGCCACTAGACAGCTATTATCAGAATTAACGGATACAGATCTAAATCCTAAAAACTTCCCGTTCTTTACTTTTAAGGTGCGTATCTTTGTTTTCAGAGTGGTGTCTCGGTTATCCGAGTCGCGTTTAGGGGCCGCTCCAGACAAGCGACTTGTTTCAATTCTTTCTTACAATTCACACGAGCATTTTGCGTTAGCTGCGACCACCTTTGTGTTCAACTTCGTGTCGCATATTTACCGAGTTACGCCTGGGATCGAGTTTAACAAGCATTTACAAATTCGAGACAATTTCAATAGAACCAAATTTCATAATGTACTTGCGAGATACTTCGTCACAATGTTAATTAACATGTCCCTAATCAATTGCCGCAAAACGCTCGGATAACACTGTCCAACACGAATTTAGATCTGCAATACCCATTATACGATTCTTGTCGAGTTTATCGTCCTGAATACGAGTCCGGAAGCAGAATTGCTGCATCACGTACAGTTCTTGGAAAACATGAATTTTTGTAAAAACATACGATTTTGGATAAAAATAAACATATTACATGGAAACTAAAAACGATCAAATCTCCCTTTGGTCTTGAAAAAATAGGACAGTAAACGGATCGGTGAAAAATAAATTCATAAAAGTTTTGTTTGTTTTGAACGACTACGTATTAATAAATCGTATGCATTGATGTAGAAATACTAAAAGCTGAGTGCAGTCCGTAAGAGCTCTTTATAATTGCGGGATTATTATAAGAATATATGAACGAAATGTGTGAAATACATTGTTAGAAAACGGGTATCCATTGAAACGGCCCCGTTCGGTGTCGATCACGCATGGCTATGTCCCTGACAAGCCGGTGTGCGCGGGCGATGGCGGCAAAGCGCCGCGAACGTATATTTTCTCTGTTCACCCACATAAAAAATCGTTTTCAACAATTTCTCTCAACAGTTCCTTCTTCAGAAGACTATACAGAACCCGTCACTGTGAAGCGAATTTGTGCTATACCTCTAGTTTTTCCTAAAAATACAAAAGTAGTGAGTGAAAAGTTCTACACGCCTTGCCTTATTTTTCAATAATAAAGTTACATACCGTTGTATGCAGCACGCTTCCCTCTATTTTTCAAGACCAGAGGGAAATTTCTAACGTTTTCCGTTTTCACGAAATACGCTGTTTTTGTCCAAAACCGTATGTTTTAGCCAAAAATCATGTTTTACGATAAACTTTGCCAGGACCATCCAGTGGATATTGCAAAAAACGTTCAAATTTCTTGCACTGTGTACACAATCGTGACTCTATTGCAATTATAACAGGTTTACCATGTGTATATGTATATTTATTTTCTGTAAAGGAATTGGACGTGGGCCTGGCTAATGAAATACGTACAATGAATCTAACTCATACCGGCGAGCTCGGTTACGTCTTATATATTCCAAACGAAGTAAGTATGCTAAACTATAGCAGTTTCATGTTTTATTCAACGTTTCAAAACGCATGCTGGGTTTGTAGTTCGCGCTACACGTTTATACAAGATTGGTAGATGCTGGAGCCAAGTACGGAATAAGACATGCTGGTTATTATGCGACGCGAGCTTTAAGGGTTGAAAAATTCTACGCGTTTTGGGGGCAAGATTTGGACACCTTCACTACGCCCTTGGAGTGCGGACGAACTTGGAGGGTAAAGCTTGATGTAAATATCCATAACAATTTATACGATTTAAATGTTACATTCGAATTGGTAGGGGTCAAAACGATCACTTCCTGGTGTCCAATTTTGATGAGACTGTAATACGTTGTGCTTTATGTGAAATGGTAAGCTTATGCCATCTTTTCGCTGATTCCCGACATGAGAATTTGCTTTATACAGTCATGTTTGGCTGAAAACCTGTTTTTTCACGATTTTCAACATGCCATAATTTGTTAATAACTAGAAGCTTGCGAAATAGCGACATAAGATCATCATTACTTAACATAAACTACAACATATTACAGTTTCATTAAAATCGGAAGACGTGCTGCCAGAAGTAATCGATTTGGCTTGGAATGGCCAATACAGATTTTATATAGAGTGTTGAATTTTATTAGAAAGGGGTAGACTTTATTGGAAGAGGCGCTCTTTTGAAGCAACGCGAGGAAGGCGTAAAGCGAAAATATGTGCAGCTATTATTAAATGATCACGATTTTGAGTTGGACACGTGGTGCTGGGGTGGCGAGCCTATCTTTCGAAATGGAAAATATTGTGGAATGACGACCACTACTGGTTACGGTTTTACGTTCAAGAAACAGGTACATGCTTACATCTTTAAATATTCCACGATAAACCAAATACACATAATTTGTATAATAATATAATTTATAAATTGTAATTTTCAGGTTTGCCTTGGATTTGTACAAAACTTTGATTCAAAAGGACATCCACAGGAAGTGACAAACGAATATATACTATCGGGAGATTACGAAGTGGATGTTGCGGGCATAAAGTTCCCGGCGAAATGTCACCTACATAGCCCAAATTTGCCGACCAAGTTCCCCGATAAGGAGAGGGATTCTTATCACGCAACACGTGACCAACATGTCGTTTAACTTTGACAATATGTGTCTACGAATCGTGTACAAATGCTGTATATAGAGAAGGTTTAATAAATTCTTTGATAATTGGTAATAATTACAAGTTTTTCTTTTTTTTTTGACAGAGGGGATCATTCAACCGTGAACCATTTCAATGAATCAGCTTTATCTTCATTTCGTAGCTTCAATTCTTAAAAAATTACATCAATGTATACTAAGTAATTATGTACTATATTACAGATTTCCAAATGCACCATACATCCTGCAAGATACCCTAAATGACTTACAATAGCACAACATAGTAATTCTGGTACCGTTTCGATATACCATTTACGTACAATTGTATTCCATTTAACCTAGGAAAATTCGCTATTATCTATTGAACACCTCCGACGCCTTTTTCGACTTCCTCTCCCCCTCATTATTGACACGCATTGTACCGACATTTGTGCTATAATATTACAATGTCATGGTAATACACACTGTTCGAAAGACACGTTTTGTGAGGTTGAATGTTCGTTGCCCTCTCTCATCGATGCAACAATATTTTTATTAAAATATTAACATAACAGTAGACTCGCTTATTCTAGCTCAATTGATACACTTAATATGTACGGTTACTCGATATCATCTATCCACCCAAAAAGTTAAGCCCGAAGTATAGTACATCTATTCGTACATTAACAACTTTTTACACGCGACTCTTATCGATGTATGTTCCTTTACTTTTTTTTTTTACTGTACACAAATCGACAATGAAAAATAAAGCGCCCTATCACTCTGGTATCTCCGGCTCCGGAGTGGGCTGTACCTGCTTCTGTACCATACATGATCGAGCTATCGACTCGAATAATCTGAAACAACACGAAATGCATTAAAGTATATACATATATAAACGTATATTTAAAAAATACTCACTTCTCGATCTCCGGTGCACAGTGGACGAATTCGTGCGTCCAGAATTTATACGTTGGATTCTTTATCAGTTCAACGAAGGTGATGAGCAGACCCCATGGATGAGGTCTGTTTACGATAAGTCTTTCAAGAAGGACTCTCGTAATTTGTTCCTGTATCGCCTCCGTGTTAGCTTCAGCGAACAAGTACAGAAGCGTGCAACTGAAGTAATGCGTATGGCTATTGGGATACCGTAGCTGATTCGCAATCGCGTTTACGAACAAATAACGACCTTCCGTATCAAGATCTACGGCCAGATTTTGAAATATGTCCATATGCGCGGAGTGCGCGATAGTGGACATGTTAGGCGTGTGTCCTTTGCTACGAATAAAAGCGATAGCTTGCGTCCCAACGTAAAGTACCAGAGCGTTCATTAGCTGTATATTGTAGCGAACTCCGGCTTCTTGAGACACTTGCAAATTGCTGCGCAATTCGGACAGGAAGGTGACCGGCGCGCGTGCTTTCAGATACGAGTCGAGTTCCTTCTTGAAATTCAACGGTTGTATCATAGAAGCGAAATTGGTCAAGACTCGAGGCGCGTGTGCTATCTCTTGTAGCATATCGACCTTTAGATTTGGCGTAAAGGGATCAGGTAGGCGCATGTTCCTTGGATACGCGCTCAAAATAAGATTCTTCATTTGTATACAATTGGGTGGAATCACGTCGCAAAATCCGTAATGATAGTCGCAAAGAAACTCCGGGAAATCGTGCAGCAAAACCAACAACACTCTAAGAGTCCCTTTGTATAACAAGGTGACAGGCTTTGCGAGCTCGGCGTTACGAAGATACGGTGCAAGGTATTTGAATAGATCGATCAAAAGTTGCGCGTACATACCCCAACATTTCTGCTGAGGCGTGATCGCTAGCATGCGCCCGATAAAAACTCGATGCGAGACTAACTCCAGCCAGGCGTAACAAAATCCTGAAGCTTTGGCCGGTCTTAGTATATGCAATGTATGGCAGAAAGCGGTCAGCACTTGATAATTGACCGCTTCCAATACCGGCTCGGGAGCGCAAAGTTCCAGGAAGAGCATAATGAAGATTCTGTGATAGGGTAATTGCTGAAAATCGGTTCCACGTATCTCATGATCCTGCAGTAATACACCGGCAACGATTCCCAAAACCTTGTTCAGCAGATTGATTTTCGTGTGAGTATTTGTACTGTCGCCAGAGTGTTTTACCAAGAGCGCGACCAAGCGGACGAAAGCGTCCAACGAGTGGAAGCATTTTGCACGAACGACGGACGGTGCAGCGGTCGTTTCAGCTAAAGCACGATAGCACAGATCGACGCACATTTGGGTGCTCAATTTGAAGAATCTTGTTATGAGATCATCGGTCTTAAGAATTCCATGAATGTTCATTTGATGAACAAACATCCCGAAAGCTTTCGTCGGGTCACGTGCATTCGTTGGGCTGTGATGCATCGAGACCCATTCCCGCAACAAATATTCCGTCTTCTCCATTAATCCAGGTGGATCATCGAAGTCGCGAGCCTGTTAAAAGCAAACGGCATAAATTATGATAGAGAATAGTGTTCTTGACTCCTCGGGCACGACTGGCAGAATTTACTTACTCTCACCTGTAGAATGCCGGAATGAATGTGGGCTGTAGGGCCAGCGGGGGCTCTGTCTGCTAATACACCCGGATCATGATTAGCACGTAATGTTTCTATCAGACACGTTAGCGTGAAGAGAAAGACCCTGGGGAATGTGCATAAATTTTATTTTCATTAATGTCAAGCTACCATATTACTTAATAGTATTATATTATCGATAATAACCCACCCCTCAGGCGCTGCTCTGTGATGGGCCATTCTAGCTAGTATCTCGATCGTATGGAACAGGTCAGATTCGGTAACATGTGTGGTCTGTCTTTCATCAATTAAGTAAAGCTGTACCAGCTGCATGGCGAGGGTTGTTGCCATGGCGCTTCCAGAGTCCATAGCTTGAGCTAAAGCTAAATCATACTGTGGAAGACTAATTAAATGGGACCTAAAAGATAATAGTGTATATTACTTCCATTTGTCGTTGAAATAAATTTGAATAATAAGGGAAATACATGATGGCGAGGACAATACCTGATCAGATAATCGATAGCTTCAAAATTATATCGATATTCTTCTCTACACTCTGTTAAACACCGAGTGACATGCTTGTTAGTCCATTGCATCCCGTAAGCACGCGGATCTTGAAGACATTTCAGTATACGCAAATGAAGTTCTCTGTACCGTAATATAATTTCTGAATCTATCACACCGCTGGATATGGTAGGACCGTCTAGCAATCCTTCTACAGCCTACAAAATTCATGATGCGCGGATCAAATATTTGGCTTACATAAAATTCGTAATACACAGTAATGTACAAAAATAATTGCGTGATAGTATACCTTTTTAAGTAACGACATGGCTGCGCCCGCATCTCTCGATCTTCGCGTTAGGATAATCGATTCCAATAGGCTGTGCAGGGCAGCGTGTTGCGGGGGAGGCGCAGCTGGGCCCATTGCAGCAAGCAACAATTCAACTTCGGCTGCAAGCTTTTCCAGCATAGCTCCGACCTCGTCGTTGCTCACCGCTGCTGCATACGCCGCGACCTGTTGCGCTGTGGCTACTGCGACTGCTGGATTTGTAGCAAATGCCGTTACAGCAGGTTCCTTGGAAAAAAAAAAATGATATGTCGTATATAGTAAGTAATTTTACATAACACTTAGCAGTAGATGAAATAAAATACACACTGTTACAGGTTTCGGCATTAGCAGCGCTTGCGTGTCCCGTTCAGACAATGGTAAAAATCCTGGAATATTTCTTGCGAACTCTTCATAAACAGCCATCTGCTGCGGCGTCACTCCACCTACTTTCAATCTGATTTGTTCAGGCATTCTTTCAGCTTGGTACTTGGCCAATGGATCACAATATCTTCTTCCCTCTTGCCGAGCAATCTTCCGCAACTCGATCTCGTTTAACAGTCGTTTATCCATTTCTGGGATAGCCTTCTCAATGGCCGTTTTTTGTACAAACGCGCAGGCAAGTTCCATATTGTCCGCAGCTACCACATTAGCTGCTTGTTCAGCGAGCTCTTTCTGTTGCGGCGTGGTGCCCAACATTGCCGTGAGAAATGCCTGCTTCAGATTCGTACTGATGGATGCCAAAACTTGATCGCGGCAAGTAATCATGGCCATTCCGGCGGTCAAGTTGCGAACCATGTGCCGCGCCGCTGTCCTCATTCGAACTTCCTCGGGATCCAAGGCGAAGTCTTTCCTTACGATCTGCTCGCTGGTAGTCAATGCGATTTTGATCGATCGATCGACCACGGGATGGATCCATTCTTGGATCGCTCTCTCCACAGCTGGACGAACAAACTGCTTCAAATGTGGATGGGTTTGAAACAGCGGCAAGTTATTGTTGATGGTGATGTGTTGAGAGATATTGGCAATGCCCGTCACCGAAATATCCATGTAATTGAACCGCGGTTCTGGCGGACCAGTTGGCAAGGACGGCGTTGCATTGGCTGGTGCTGGTTGCGGGACGATAGTTCCAGTTGTTGTGGGACCAACCAGTTCCTCGATTGGTCCCTGACTTTGTTGCTGATTGTTGTTCGATTCGGACTTTTTGTTGGGGTGCGACAATTGGTATTCCAAGTTTCGCAACTTTTCCGGATCCTTCAAATAGAGTGCTGGCTTCAATTCACCAACATCGATACTCAAATTCTTGCACAATACTTCTATCTCGAATTTTAGATTCAGCTTCAAATCTGGTTCCTGATGCAATTCTGCCAATACGTTCATAATTGCCATTGTCCAGGGATTGGGCGGACGAAATACACGACTCTTCGCGCAACTTTCAAGCACCTTAGCGACAAAGGGAACCACGTAAAGAAGTTCCTGCTGCCCTTTATGATATGCTTCGACCAGTAAGCTCTTCAGGTCTATATCGATCTGTAAAATCGGTTTGTTTCTGCCAAGGGTCAACATCCCCAGCCAGTGACCCAAGTTTTTTAATAGCGAACGATCGGAAAAATTTGCTATTCCTTTGTCGCTTCGCAGTAAAACCTTTATGTTTCTGAACGTCTCTCTGGTGACCATTTTGTACACCTCTGGCAACTTCAAGCAGTCCAGAAAATTCGAATACAGGGCGTGGAAATTTAGTTCTATGCTGGCACGTTTCATCACCAAGTACTGAGCCATCCAAGGCCAATACTCTTCGGTCACGATTTCCCGAATCTCGTCGCATTTTTGTTGTAAGTTCAATTGGCTAAGATTGTTAAAGATGAACGCTGTCTTATCTTGCAGAGCTTCCGGAGGCGTTGTAATCTTCTCCTCCTTATCTGTTGCAACTAATAACGTGTCAATGTTTGTCGCATTAGCAATGGAAGGCTAAAATTAAAATCAAAATGATCAGTAACGATAAAAATACACATTGTTGAATTATACCTAGCAGGGCAAAAACTCTGTCCGGTGGAATATCTCCCGTTATTTGTAATAATATCGAAAGATGTTTCAAGTCATGAACTGATGTAATTAGAAGGTCATCTTTATTTTCTTCAATGGAATCATATTCTTAATTTGGTAGATCAAAAACTAGTTAGTCTAAAGATGCTTCAAGATTCAAGATAGACATTTCAAGTTTAATGCAATAGAACTTACCATGTGTAAGACAAAGAAAGATGAAAGGTAGTACTCTTCTATTGTATTGCTTGGGCCGTGTTTATGTTGGAGCAACATATAATAAAAGCAAAGCGAGGAAATACGATTGTGTTTTAGTTGCTATTTTATTTAAATGAACAGGTATGTGTTTCTATATGATCAGAGCAATGGCCGCTCTTATCGTTATACCAACATAAACGCGGCCTTACACATGGGAAGGTCTACTGAACTAACTTTGAAATATCTTTCGAACCGATCAGTTTCCAATCATGTTACCTTTAATACTTTTATATGGAAAATGGCGCGCTAAGACGATCTATGTAATTGTTAAAAATGTACGATTTCATTTAAGAAAACAAAGTCGGCCTTCTGGATGTCCACTGCGCGTCCATTTACGAAGATTAGCGCCATTTAGCTTTTGTCTGAAACGTTTTGCGATTTGATTACAAATAACCGAGACATTCCATCGGAGATAGTTTTTGTCCCACCCAGTATGGGATATTTGTTTTCCTTACACGAGCCGAGAGAGACGTTGTGGGAGTTGTAGATGGTTTCGCTTGGGTCGTGCTTGTTGTTATTGTTGTTGTCGTGATTGTTTTATATGGCGTAGTTACTGGCGCCAGCATAGCTGCTAAAGTTTTGGGGAGAACTGGACCCTGAGGTCTCGTGGGAGGCTCCTGCCCCTGTAATCCATATTCTATGTACTCAATTAAATGCGGTGGGAACTCACTAAAATGTTGAATTGCCCTGACGTGCTCACAGTATGTCTGGTAGTCTTTTAAACGGCTCTTGAAACGATCCAGAGCTGTTATGCCAAAGTAATACATCTTGCTGCCCTCCGGTTTCCGAAGTGCATCCAATACGAATCTCAGTGCCAAGCCGAGTGTCACGTAACTGTTAACCAATCCTCTCTCGATAATTCCGCCGAACAGCTGGGCGGTAATTTGCAATTCTTTGTCGGGGTATTGAGGAAAGAACCGATACTCCTCGAACAAGTTTCGCAACATGCAGTTGAACACTTCTCTCTCGCGTTTGCTACCGGAGTCTTGAAACTTCCTCAACATGTCGAGCACTTCGTCGATCGATAAGGTCGGATGCGGTGGATGGTTGTATATACGTTGAAAGTAGCTATTCGCTTCATCCTCTATTTCCTTCGATACGTTTTGCGCCATGTCGGGAAACAAGTTCGACGTCTCGGGTATTCTCGCTTTTTCGATCCCTGCCGGTGGTCCAAGGCGTCCCAATCCACCGATGGTCGTGCTACCTGGTAAGACAGACGGTCCTTGCGTACCAACTGGTCCTGAATGTAACTGCGAAGATAGCGGCAGCATTGGGAACGGACTAGGTGATGGGCCCATAAGGCGAGAGGGAGATCCAGGTGCCGATACTAGAGGGCCAAGAGCGCCTGGTAAATTAAACGCGGAACTGCTTGGCGGCCCGAGACTGGATCCCAATCCCATAGACGCGAGGCTCGTGCTTAGATTTCCAAGTGGGTCGACTTGCTTTGAGGAAAACAGCTGGAAAATTAAATAGAGTAAACATAGTAATGTAAACTTCACCTCGGGAAGCTGCTTATACTTTAATACCTGTCCTCCCAAAGTGGCTGGATTAAACGGTTCCAATCCACGATGCCGTAAAACTCCTGGCGGAGGAGGTCTACTCATTGTACTCTTACTCAACATTAGACTGCAATTTTGTACCATTGTCATGATGGCCTCCGAGCATTCTTGAGACACGCTCCTTTGAGGAAATATTAATAATATCAAGACATTACGTATATCTGGATTATACAAATTTTGCATGCCAATGTATATTAACACTTTCAAAATTCAGCTATTAAGCGACCATTAATATTTAGGAAAAAGTGATACATACCCAGCACACACTTGCAAACAAGCAAGCATCGTTGTTAACGTTTCCTGTGGGAGTTGGCTTGCTTTAGGTACCGTGAGATCTTCCTTTATCCCAGGCCCCATTACTTGAGGACATCGTCTTTGTAAAAATTTTACGCAAGCAGTAACAAAGACCTCTCCCTGTTCCCTGATTTTGTCTGTCAACCATTTTTCCAATTTCAAGTACTCTCTCCTCGAAGCCAGGCAGGCCAAGTCAATGACGAACGGATACGATTGGGCGGTCAACAAATGAGTCAAAGCCTTTAGATCTTGGGCAACATCAAGGATACGAGACAGTCTTGTTTGATCTTGATCACCACGAATATACCATTCCGCCATAGCGTGCATAATGATGGACTTTATTTTAACCGTATTTCCATGCCACGCATGATGTAAAATAACAGCCGAATTCGGGTGATTCCCGAGAAAAATAGGCATCAACGTGCTAAGCAATTCTTGCCTTAGTATAGTGATCGGAGCATTGATTTGTAACAATGCTAGTACGAGAACGTCGGGGCAGTGTTGTATGGGCCATTTAAATATTTCTTGAACCGATCCGTACAGTCCTCTCTCTGCCATATGTAAAAGTAATTCGACCACGTTGAGAGACCTCCATGTTTGCGCTTCCTTGCTATCACTTTCTGGCGCTGCTTTCAACACGTCGACGGTTACAGAGTGGTATGGATAATCCGCGAAACAAAATATGTCTGGGCACTTCAGTATTTGTTGTACTAGAGAAAACTGTCCTTCCACATTGTCCCAATGGCGGTAGAAAAGTTCTACTGGAAACATATCCGGAGGATATCCTTGATGCTGTAAGCCCAATCTTAATCCCGTTATCAGCAAATTCAATCCTTGTCTATCTTTGATAACGAATTCTGCATGATCCAGCTTAACAATTACATCGTTCCAAGATAACGTTGACTGCTGGAAGAATGGATATAATCAAGATAAATGTTTAATATCGTTTCGATTGATGAGAAGAGTACCGAGTAGCAGTTGTAAATGTTTACAATTTCTTTTAAAGCTTGAACAAAAACTTCGACGTTCCAGGTAGTCGGGGCAGCGCCGTCACTCGACTTTTCCTTGTTCGCATCTTGAGCAGCTCCAGAATTTCCCCAATATGATTGTAATCCTCCAGCATCGTCGAGACTGCTACAGCTACGTGCCATATGAGCTAAAACTCTGGCGGCATATATTGGAGATATTTCTCGAGCTCCTAGGCCAGCTAAGGCTGATCTGCATTCTTCTACGCTACTAGTGAATCCATATCCTAATTCCATAATCAATTCTACTAGAGAATTACCATCCTGAAAGAAACGTTATGCGAATTTTGAAACCGCTGCTTTTACAGTGTATGCAATATTTCGATGAGTGTTAAGAAAAGTAGCACGTCTCATTTGTCTTACGAAGAACACATTTGTATACTTTTCAACAAAAGCAAGCATGTTATTACCTCTTAGGGCGAAGACTAACAACTTTGTCACACGACGTACAAAGTATATGAAGCAAACAAAGTACTTTTTTGTCACTCAAATCCTATTGTGATGTTTTTCCTTCCGAAACAGTGAAGGAGAATATTTCTCGTGGTATAGCTGAAGCGTGCTATTATTTGTAGGGGAAATTAAAATGTATTAAATGTGCTACTTTTCTCAACGCACGTCGATTTATATAATAAGTAATGCATTTCTTTTACCATTTGGTTGACGGCCATGTTTAGCTCAATTTTGGCTTGCGGAGTTTCCCCGTTGTCTGGGTACAAAAGTGGTGCTAGCACCACTGGTACCAGCTCACGGGGAAAATCGCGCCTTAAATTCTTGAGAAATTTTTCTTTGGCTTCCAATGGAAGGCCAAATTGATTGGCCGAATGAAACGCTTGGGATAATATAAGATGAAGAACTTCTGGTAATGAATCGTGCAATCCTTCCTCGTGATGTCTATTGCTCGTTTCAGAATTGATATAATTCTTTATTAACTCGGGCAGCTGCTTTTGTACGTGCTCTAGAGCTGAGATACGAATCTCGGCGTTCTCCGAATGGAGTAACGCAATCGCAAACGCAACCTCTTGTACCAAAGTTAAGCCGAGTACCTTTTTTAAACGTAAAAAAAACTTTGGTGACGCGCTCAAAGTCTGAAAGAGTAAAAGTACAGTCAATACGAGCTGGTCGATTCGCAATGTTACATAGCATAGTGAAGTTTTTTTTTTTTTTAATATCTGTCTGGTACATACAGATATATATGTATGTATACGCATGGATACGCTAATCTCGATAATCTTAAGCTAAATAAAAAGTAAAAGAAACCTTTTGTTGATGAAACGGGTGGTCTATAGCAAAGCACAGATTAGAAATAAAAGAAGGTTTGCTAAGAAGATTAGTGCACTCCTGTTTCAAAAGTTGCACTTGATAATAATCTTTCGCGCTTGATTCCGGTGGTTCCCCGGTTGAGAAATCAATGCACGAGAGTAAAGAGCGCAGCAAATGCCTGTCTGCCTCCAAACCCTTCCACTGCACCAGCTACAATACAATAATAATTTTAGAATAAGAATGCATCGTATAGGAGATTTATTTATATAAACGTGAGTACATTGAATACAATCTCTCTGATACTACTATAATTACGGTAATAAAAATAAGAAAAGAAATAAACATTGAAAAACAGTTTTGGCGACTTCGTTCAAAATAGGCATTCGACATTTTTTAATGTTCGCCAAAGAATTTAAATGTTTCTATTTAATAAGATCTTAAAGGTACGCATTAGAAGATCCAGGGTTTCATGGTTCGAAATAATACGTTGGGACACATATAAATTGCGGAAAGAGGCTGATGTATTTCATCCCGCGTGAATATTAAATTAAGTCGTAATAATTATCGAATGGGTACATTAATTCGTATGAAAATTCACATTGAACTTTCCCGATGGAAAGGTTCATTTTGATGATCGAAACGAAATGGAATCCGCAATAATATTCACGGAAGCATATTGCGCTCTGTTTCCAAAGGACGGCGTGTGATGAGCAGAAGGTGGAAGGGATGAGCATACAAGAGAGATGCAATAGCACAACAGGTTTTTTTCCTACTTTTTACTTACAACTGATATCTCTTGGCAGCTGTCTCGAAAGTTTTTCTTATTTAAATTCGCAACCAAATAACTGATTTGTGACAAAGTAAAAGACAACGAGTCCAGGTTCATAGTTCCATGAATACGACCTCGAAAGCTTCAAACGTGTTTGAAGCTTTCTTCGGTATCCACGAATTGCCTCCCCGGATTCTCTCCTCGTTAAAAGCATGAAAACTACATCTGCACAGTCCTGCGACCAACATCGGGATTAATATTTTCAAATACAATTTCAGAGCAACGTCATGGCGAGCACAACAAGATAATACTGAAAACGTAACACTACTCCAATATCACACTATACGACCAGTCACTCTACTGGTCCCTTTTTCCATTTACTTCGCTAGTCTTCTACACCTCGATACGACGGCCGGTTCGCGGTGTCATCGATTCACCGCCAGATCGCGTTCGCGTTCAATCGAAAATCTATCGAATTTTATTGCATTGTCTCAGGACTTTTTTACTCAATCGTAATTTATACATTGCATGTATTGAATCACAAAGAATGCGTGAATAGAATTTTCGTAATGATTTAGAAACCGGACACGTTTAGATTAGATTTTGCTTGATTAGATGGACAACCACGTTGACCAACCTTAGAGTAGCCATGAAAAATACAGGCAGATATTTGAACGCATCCCAAAGCGACTGCAAAGATATAATGTTTTTACTGATTTGTATTTGGGAACTGATGTAAATGAAATGAAAGATATCAATAGTCTTGCGAGCAACGTAATATACATATACACATTCAGCATTATGCGAAAAGATTTTTGATTCGTTATATTTTGTCCTTCAACGTTTCGAATTTTTTGGTAGACACAATTTAAATATTAAAGAAGATAACTTTCATAAATTAAGCAACAAAAATCTGTACAGTTGTATGGTTCAATTGTTCTCTCGAAAATAGGAATTTGTTCACATTACTTGTTGCAGGTAGAGTCACTATAATCAGGTCGGACCACAAGAAAGCCACTTTTGATTGGTCCGACATTTTCCGTCCATTCCCGCTGATTTTTGAATGTATCCCAAGCATACTGCAAACTGAATTACACAAAATGTTTCAGAATTAAGAAAAAATCTTTCGTTATACTATTCTAGTTGCTTACAATATGTATGTACCTGAAAATGTGCAATAGTAATAGAAACATGTGTATATATTCATAAAATGGCAATAGCGATATAAATGCAATTAATAATGAATTCAAATATGAAATAGAAACACTTCATTTTATTTCTAGTCATGCTTGTGGCACAGTTTTGTTATACTTCCGTAGTAATTAATATAATATTAATATATAAGTAACCTTATTACTATTAATCTGTTATTACACGTGTATATGTATGCAAACTGTGTTAGTATAATATGGAGTAAGAAACAAAGTGTGCAGAGGTCCTGATCGCCCCTTAAAATATTGATATGCAGTGGCAGAACACACTGTACATGCATTTCAAGTGGATGTAAGACATTAATTTAAGATTATTTTTATTTAATAAGTGTACAAATATAGATGCTGGGCATATACCGCCGTGCCATGATTTACTTCATTAAATTGTAAAGAGGTTTATAGTTTATAGATTAAGAATTTTTTGCAACAAACATGTAAAAAATTTAAACGATATACAATTATATCATGTTGTTAATATTTTTATTTTACTTTATAATTCACTGCCCGTTTTATTTCTTATTGCATATTATACTAACACAGCTTACATACATGTACATATGTAATGGCACATTAATAGTAATAAGGTATAAAATATTAATTACTACGGAAGTATAACAAAAATGGTGCCACAAGCATGACTACAAATAAAATGAAGTGTTTCTATTTCATATTTGAATTCATTATTAATTACATTTATATCGCTAGTGCAATTTTATGAATATATACACATGTTTCTATTACCATTGCACATTTTCAGATACATACATATTGTAAGCAACTAGAATAGTATAACGAAAGATGTTTTCTTAATTTTGAAACATTTTGTGTAATTCAGATTGCAGTATGCTTGGGATACATTCAAAAATCAGCGGGAATGGACGGAAAACGTCGGACCAATCAAAAGTGGCTTTCTTGTGGTCAGACTCTGATTATAGTGAGGCTAGTTGTAGATTTGCCTGTTCTTGACGGTTGTTTTAATAACAGATAGTGGATACACAGCACAAATTTTGTTTTCTAATCATTTCTTGGAAATGGATACGTCTACCGCAAAAAAAGAAATTCTCGAACGAAAGAAAGTAAAGAAAAAGATGAGGTGAGACTCGTTATGTTGTGACAATATTTTTTTAAAAACTGCCAGATAGAATACAGAAATTGCACACAACATGTTTTCTCATCAGTTTTGTTTTTATTTAAGCAAGGCACAAATACAATTAGCAATAATTAAGAAAAAACAATGCGACGCTAAAGCCCTTGCAATTGTCGAACAGCTTTTGGAGCCTACAATAGATTCGGAGTGGCTTTTGCGCAATGTAAGTATACAGTTAGACTTATAAAGGACTTCCCGTTTGATGTGTTACTTTGCATTTTTACAGTTAAGGTACGTAAACAAACGCCACATGGAAGATGTTATTGAGGAGAGAGCTATAATAAAACAATGCGGATATGTTTTATGTAACAAAACAATAACGACAGCGATCGATCAGAAATATCACATATCAATGAAAAAGAACAAAGTGTATGATGTAACTCGACGAAAAAACTTTTGCAGTTCACGTTGCTATGGAGCTTGTAATTATCTTTTGGAGCAGATGCTCAATAGTCCTCTTTGGTTGAGAGACAAAGAGGAAATACCAGAATTCAAAGTATTATCGACCAAGGATGAATTAGAAAATAGTATTCCTGGAGACGAAATTCATGTTAGCGATATAAACGTAGTGTCCAATCTTGGAAACAAAGGCGAAAATATAGAAAGCGACGCGCACAAGAATTCAAAAAATACATATTTCAATACGAGTCTAAAAATTAAATTGAATGATGAATGTTCAAAAGAAAACGCTCAAATAAAGCATGACGCTATGAAAGTGAACAACATTGTCAAGGAAGGAGGTGTTTTAGAAGAACAGTTTTCAAGAAATCTTGGTAAATACACTAAAGATGTTCAGAATTCGTGTGACAATTTAGAAAATAAGGTTGATAGTATTGGACAGTCCACAAGCGTTAATGCCGCGAATATTTCGGAGGAATGTACCTTGATAGATTATACAGTAAATAAAGATACCAAAGTTCTAAATGAAGATGTAGTTCCCTCAAGTGAAGACATAAGTCGAAATGTTAAAAATGAGGAAGCAAATGATTTAGCTAATAATTTAGAAGGTGAAAATGAGATATTTCTTGCGAAGGAAAATGCTAAAGTTGATATAGAAGATCGCACACCGAAAATGGAAAACAGAAAATCTGAAAGCTGTAAACAAACGAATTCTACTAAAGGAAGACGATCAAGGGAATTTTACAATCTCGCCATGCATATCGAGCATAGTGTTAAGGAATGGATTACTGAAGATACCATTGGTTTATTGTCAGGAGAAAAAGATGTTAAACATCGATTATTAGATAGCATAGTTCAGCATGATAGGTATCTACACTTATGTAAAAAGTTGAATAAGCTGCAGCTAGAAGATGAAAAAGATCGCGATGATTTAGCTACGAGTACTTTAAAGCCATTACCTCATTTGTCTGTTCTTCAAGAAGAAGGGAAGAAAATGGAATTGAAAGTAGGCATGTACGAATGCTAAATAATTATTGGTTCTTAATCGAGTTTTTTTTTTAGGTGAAAGCATTTTATAAGGGCAGCATGGCTATACAAAATTCTGAAAGCACTTTGAAAGATACTAAACAGGATAAGGATGATTTTACCCCATTGTTACCTTTAACAGATGCACATGCACCTAAAGCTCTTCGACGTAGAATATTTTTAGATAAACTTAATAGAATGTAAATTCTATATTCTAAAATATAATAATACTATATTCTCCTTTAACTTCTTTATGCGGTAAATGTAGATTTTCGTAAATATTAATTATTATTATTTTATTGTC
The DNA here is from genome assembly GCA_023838395.1 of Holcopasites calliopsidis. Lineage (NCBI taxonomy): Eukaryota > Metazoa > Arthropoda > Insecta > Hymenoptera > Apidae > Holcopasites > Holcopasites calliopsidis. The sequence goes on from JALHAQ010000076.1 coordinate 337,295, forward strand.
ACAGATTGCCCGATCTATTACAAGCTTTGGCGAGTGATAAATTGCCGCAATACATATACAATAGCGAAAAGAGTGCTCTAATTAAAGTACTAGTTAATACCTTCTCGCTGTCTGCTGCGAATATTATGTTTAAAACGGCCGAATGGACTCTTGTGGGCCTCATTATTATCAAAATGTAAGTACTCTAATATAAGGAATACTTGAATTTAATAAAAATGAATACTTTAATGAATGTTGCATAGGTTGAGCATGATAGATCCACAGTTGAAATGTTTACTATCCACTAAACAGGCAATAATGTATACTTCAATGATATTGATGTCGTATAAATTGGATTCGAATTATTTGGATAGATTAGTGACCGAACTAGCCAGTAATACCGAAATATCCACCGCTGAAGACGATACAAATCTAAGTGTGGATTGACTTATATACATTAATCGTTTATACTGTAATTTTTATTTAAGTATACCTTTGTTGTACCAGAAATATATCTTTTTATATTTATTGATTAAGAAGAGAACAAAGATGAAACGGTATTTGTATTGCATAAGATTATAAAATTTTTATTACCTTTTCAATTCGTTTAGCATGATCGAAGAAAACATGTAAAAAAAAAAGGGAAATACATCTGGTTATAAGCCAAATTAATAAGTAATTTCCTCAAATATACAGATGCACGGAATCATAATACAGTAATCTCTTTCACATGGGACACGTGTTTGTAGATATCAATGGATCGTAAGGGAGAAATATGGGCTGAGGGTTGAGGCGACAGTACATGGAGAAAACATAAACGTAGGAGGTATAGTATACGCCTAGGCATAAGATTAACACAGGGGCGCTGACAGGTAAGGACCAATAAGGACAATAAAGGATAGATTACTGTACTTTGTACACTTAATGTGATGGTGTAGGTACACCAGTTAAGGGGGAAGCTGGGCATTCAAGTCCTAGTGTATCTATTTGTACTGGTGCTGCTATCTGATCCTCGGTTGAATGATTTCCAATTTTGTCACGTAGAGCTTCGTAAAGATTGTGCACCGCTTCATTATGCTTCAATAGATAAATATAATTATAGATTATGTACAATGATTTGAGATATTCTAAATTACAATTTGTTACCTGACTAGTCGGCTGAAGGGCTTTCATCAGAGTATGCAAACGAGTTGGTGGTAACTTCGGATGGATGTACCAAAGCAGTTTTAGTAAATGCCGTGTAACATTATCTCTGCCTAATCCTGCTAGGAAAAATTCGTCAAATATGACAGTACAGAAGGATTCGTTGGAAAATTCATCAGCCATATTTAATATCAACAAAGATACCTGCAAAGATTCGAATAATTTAGTTTTGCGTGACACGATCGTAGAGTTATTATTAATTAATAATTAGTATAATAAGTATAATAAGTTTCAAAGATGAATTAATCTACCAATGTGTGCAGAAATGGATCTTCGAATGCACGTTGCGCCTGACAATTTGGTAAAGTCGCTAATACCCTCATTAAACCTCTAGCATCACCTCTTGCTCTTCCTATTCCACCACCGCCTCCGACATGTAGGGCATAATACATAGATAAAACAGCAGCGACACCCGAAAGCTGTGCATATGCTTGGCATGCATCAGGCGGAGGACCAGAATGTTCTATTATGGCTATCGCACTTTCTCTTTCATCGGGTGGAAGTTTACAATTTAGCTGTCTTATTTGATCGTCCACCTAGAAATGATATTGTTCATTGTAGAAATTTTTCTACGCACGTTTGAAGTTAGCTACATATCTCTAAATATATTTACCATCAAGGACATGAGGGCGGGTAAAAATTTTGTAACAACTTGGCTGTCCAGTTTCGGCTCTTTAAAATCTTGCGAGTCGATCATCTGCCAAGCGGATAAGCCTAGTGCGAGCATTCTGAGTAACAGTACGAGGACCGCATTTTCTCTGGGCAATGCTTCGCCATTAATCAAATGGAGCGCAATTTTAATCGCACTACTAGCCAGGAAGTTTACCGCATACGGGTCGCACAGTATCATGCTCAGATCACCCAGAACTTGTTCTTGTCCCCTCTATACAAAACTGCAGATCATTTCACTTTTCCGTTAACAAGTAAGGAATATAATTGAACGCACGTTTATTGTACCTTAATACTGTCAAGAAAACCTTGTAATTCTCTGGATCGTTTAACGTCAACATTCTTTTCTCTGATACACGCATCAAGGCACCAAGTAAATTTGTGACACGGATCGACAGAGATAATGTCCTGTACCTAAATATTTAAGCTTTTATTAATATCATATGTAATATCTTGCATAATAATATGAAACGCAATTTAATGTAATGTAAATTATTTACCTCTAGGTCGTGCAAGGCCATTAATAATTCTGCCCTTAATGTACAGTAATGTATATTCTTGGTACGTAAAAATAACGTTCTCAGGAATTGTAATACCATATCGTATAACTTTACACTATGTCCGATCATATGAGCCAATTTTTGTACCACCTCGCCTTGCCTTCTTACCTAAGTATATAAATTGTATTACTGGATAAAGCAAAAATCTTTCTCTTTAGATGCTTATAACATACCTTGGGGGAAGGCATGAAGAAGAGACTATTTAAATTTCGGTGATCGAAAACTATTTGCTCTTTTTCTATGATATATCGGCTAAACAATGGTGAAACTTCGTCTCCGAATAAACTTTGATTATCTTTCCATATCTGTCGCTTAACTTCAGTATCCGCGTCATTGTACAATTCCTTTTCTCTGACGAGTACTCTCAAGTATTTATCCTCTATGTGCGGAGTATTTCTTAGAATACACATAACTACAGGTCTCAGCGCAGAGACCCTCACAGCTGGAAAACTCTTTGATAACAATTCTTTCAATCGTTTGTCGCCCGTAGAACCTTTATCCGACCTTTCTGTGCCAATTTCGTTGATCCTCTTTATCAACTTTTCCCTTAATTCTTCGAGTACAGATGCGTGAAAGTCTAATCTTCTTACTCCATGAAGGTCCAGCAGAGGTAACATAGGTCTTAAGGATGGCAATAAAATACCATTCTCTAACTGGAACTCTTCGATTGCTTTCAATGGATCTGTACAACTTGTTAAAGCATCTCTTAGGAAACCTTGTCCAGGTATACCAAGGTCATCCAATCCATTTCCGATCTCGCAATTATTTTTTACAGTATTCATAATTATTCGATTTTATATAGTATGTAGATCCATGAATGAAGTAGAAGTCTTTATTATGCTTGTCTAATTCATTGAATATTAGTGTTTATTTTGTAACGTAAAGAATCCTGGAATTATCAATATATATTTAGAATTAAGCAATGGTGTAAATAATGGTAATAAATACTTACATGTGTCGATATGTTTTTTTAGGTTATAGAAGTACAAGATATTTTATATACATTCTTAACTGTTTTATTTAATATCATTCAATGCACTGTTGTTATTTATCATATGTACCTGCACACAAACAATGTGGATGGAAGGAAATAGATTTATTCGCACTTGTTTTGTCTTCTCTTTATCAATTACATGACACTACTCGGTATTGTAAATAATACGTATGCGTGCGCACAGTTTATACATATACAGTGTGCTCGTTTTACCTCATGCAAATGTCACCTCCAGGTGAACATACATATGTGTCCTGTACAGATCAGACTTTGTACAGAAAAATTGTGTTCGATTAGCAGTTATCTTGAATATGATGCAAATGCAAGTGTAAACAAGTTAGCGAGATTGCCCAGAATTTCGTAAAGCGGCTTATTTGGAGACGAAGTAACTTCTTCTCGGTGTATCCCAATTCAGGAAGCGATAGGTTACATTTTCCGTTATCATGGCACAATCTACAGCTAGCGGTACATCTTCCCGAAGATATATGAGAGAGCACGATGTCAATGTACCATCTTCGTCACGTTATGTGGATAGTGAATGGGAAACGAATGAGGTACTTATTATTTTCACGATTACTATTACAGTTTGCGTTTCTTGTTTCACGTATAATATTACAAAGATGTACTTGAACTGTCTTTTTCGTACATGAAAAAAGTAATATATAATACTGCAGGACGATTCTCTCGCTGGTTGACTCAACTGCAGCGTCGCCTAACTGCCATTCGATTGATCACATAAACCAATGCAGCGAGAGAATCAGCCTGCATTTCGTGAGTTATTCAATTGCATGAGTAACGTTTCCAGGCATCGAGGCAAAGAGAACTCGAAGAAGCACGAGCAAGGGCTGCTCAAATGGAGAAAACGATGAGATGGTGGTCGGATTGTACCGCCAATTGGCGTGAAAAATGGAGCAAAGTACGTAATGAAAGAAACATGGCTCGGGAGGAAGCGAAGATGCTCAGAGCAAAGTTAGAAATTGCTGTGAAGGATGCGAACAGTTATAAACATGAATGCCAGGAGCTGGAGATACAGAATGAACAACTGAAGAAGGAGATGGAAAAAGTACATATGGTACTGTTAAAACACGCTGGACAATATGATCAGCGAATATTTACATTTTTAGAATCAGATCCGCAATTAAGGAGTACACTAGGCATTGATGAATTGTTGAAATTTTATGATGATGTCGAGCGAGGTGAAGATTTGAGCTCTCCGAAAGATTTGCTGGCTTGCAAAGCTTCACTCGAAGAATCCACTGTTGGTTTAGGAAGTCAGAGTACCTTGCCAGATAAAGATATTGAGGAGTATGTTTTACAAGCTGCGGTGCCAAAGCATGCCGTAGAGTTGTATAAAGAAAGTTCTATTAGTGCGATAGATAAGGATATTGCGAGATTGACTACAGATTCTAGCTCCCCAGAAACTGGTATGGAAAGGAATGAATTTATGTCACACACCGATGAATCTTATGCGCAAAAGATGTTTATGCTGCAGCAGAAATTAGACGAAACTACAAAAGCTATTTTTACCGAAAGAGAGTAAGAACAGAAAAACAGTTTATTACGAACGAATTAAACACGATACACTGAATTAATTTTATGTTCTGTTATTAGGGAGAAAAATTCTTTGCACCGCGGAATGGAGAAATTGAAGGCAGAGATAATACAACTAAGAAAACAATGCGAGGAATTGGAGGAAAGTAAAGCAGAAACTACGAGGGAATTGCTTGAGCTTAAAGATCGTTTTCAAATTGAGATCAGTGATGTACAAGCGGATCTAATGGACGAAGCTTGTAGCAGAGAAGGAATGAATCATCGTTTGTGCGAACTGCGAACTGAAGTAAATTTCGTAAATATTCTTAAACCAGCAATGTCTTGGTCGTTACTTCTAATTATACAGTTTCTTTTCTAGTTGGAAAAGCTTCAAGCGGAAAATGCCGCGGAATGGGGAAAACGAGAACGTTTGGAAACGGAGAAGATTTCCTTAGAACGTGAGAACAAACAACTTCGTAACGAATTACGTGATTTGCAAGAAAGGATAGAACTTCGACGATCGCGACCTGTTTCCACATCTGACAGTGATACAAGACAGTTGCAACAAGATTTTCTGGTGCGAAATATGGTGTGTGTTGTGTTTATAAGTACCACATAGAATTTACACAATTACACATACATATATTAATATCACGAAATATTCCTAGACGATACTAAAAAAATCTTTAGAGGAAAAAACAACCGAACTCTCGCATGCGATGAGAAGATCTGAACAGTACGGGGGAGAAGTAAAAAGAGTGAGAGCAAGAGTAGAAGAGTTAAAGAAGGAATTGTCAGCAGCGCAGGATGAGGTAGATGCTGCAACTAATAGTGTTCGCAAACTGCAACGGGCAAATGAGGATCTTTTGGAACAATTAGAATCTGCTAATGTACAGTTAGAACATTTCCGGAATAGGTAAGCAGACACCAGCAGCATTTATTGGTACTTTCAGTGCATACACATCCAAGTTTTTTCAAACATACGCTCACAATTCATTTCTTTCTAGCACTGATTCCTATGCAGTACATGCTGAAGCAGGAGAAAGTATTCAAGACAAATTATCTACAGGCAACGATGGAAAATTAACAAATGGTAGTTACTGCTAAATTACCGTAAGTGTCGATTCAATAAGTATAATTATAATTTATGAATATTGTTTCAGTGTACGAACCTCGGGAAGCCTAGTATTCACTCATTTTTGTAAAGCTGTTCGTACTAACTTAAACGATGAGTGAAAAAATGAGAAATGTGAAAAGCTATTTTTCCTACATTCACCAAGCTGCATAAACCAGTCGATCTTTCAGTACCTTTGAATCATGAAGAATGCAGTTAATTGTAAAATTATTTAAAGAGCGAGCTTACACAGTCACAAGCCACTGCCCATATCAGTATTTTATCAATGTTTATATTAGAATATTTGTCTAAGTCTGTATTATTATTTACTTGTTTGTAAATTTTTTATAACATTGTTATATATATATAACATTTTAACAGAATTTATATATATTTATAACAATGCGCGTGCGTGAATATATACATATATAGTAAAAAACGTTCTCGCGCGCGCACACACCAAACGTTTTTGTAATATCTTTTACTTTGCACATTTTTTAGTGTATATTTAAAATATTTGGTTTATTTGTGGATTCTCACATTCCGACGGACTGATTTAAATAATTTTCTTGTGCGTGTATATTATAAATAGTGTACATAATACAAGCTATGTAATTTTGCCTCTTTCCTAAAGACTGGTGAAGGCGAATCATGAGAGATACCATTTATGATACCTGATACTTATAATTACAGCTGTCTGAAATGTTTGTAAGATAAGACTAAAAAATTATTAATGTATTTATGTCAATATTGTGTAGTAATGAATGTATTAATTTTAATGTACCTATTTAAATTCGTATTTAAATTTAATAGACTCGAGAGAAATGTTCAATAGATATTTATTAGTTGATATAATCCGCAATAGGAGGAAAATGGAACTCTTTATTTGTTTAAGATATGTTTTATTGACAGAAGAGGATAAATACTAAAAATTGATGTTACATTAAACTTAAAATGTACATTCAGTACAAGTACCTCAATAAAAATTATATTTAGTACGTACGTGTGAAAGAAATAGAAGTATGATTACATTCATAAAGTGTATGAATGGTCATAAATAGTTGCGTTGGTAATTAATGCAAAGACAAACAGGAAGAATTGTAATTAAAAGTGTCTCTTTAATGTTACTAAAGTATGAAATAATCTGTGAATAAAATTACGATTTTTTGCAAACGATAAAGAGTATCAAGTTTAATAATTTCGATCTAACATCTCATAGGACTGCCGTCAGGATAAGTTGGCAGTTTTGGTTTGCAAATTTTTGTCCTACCATTAGAACCGTATACAACGTTGCAGGAGAATGTAAAGTATCCGCAAGTGGAGCTTTTAGTGTAATACCGGTGTTCGTATTTTCTTGGCGAATTTCTACCATCCATTTTACCCGCAATACTGTTCGTAATCGTATAATAATTTGGTTTCATTGAACCATGTTGGTTTTGATTTTCTGGAAAAGCGTTTCCTTGTTTTGTCCTCGACAAAACATGGTCCTCTCTTAGTCTTTCGTGGTTGGTCTTCAGAGATCTGATTTCTGAGATAGGTGACTTAATTTCGTACGCTGCACTTGGTTCTTTTGAAATTAAATCAACCGTTTGAGACTGAGATTTTCCATCGCCTTGGGCAATAGTCTCGTCACCAGCCACAGATGTTACTCTACCGCGAAAACCAGATGGTATGGTATACCCTGATAATGATTCGTCAGGTTGAAGTGCATCACCAACTAGCGGTGAATTTCTATTTTGCTTCGCATGAACGTCATACTGATTTCCTGTTGTAACATGGATTGTTTGTGCTTGACGGTGACTGTTATTTTGTTCAGTAGCATAAGTCCTCGAATCCTTTGAATTTAATGAAGATCGACTTGGTGAGGTGTCATAATCTTCCCCGTCGTATTCATCATAATCATACATGGTATCATCTACTCGTGCTGCGTCAGAACGATTCAGTTTGGTAGCTACATTTTGTGTATCTTGGAGCACTGGTTTACTAACAACTTTCTTCAATGAAGTAGAACTTGTATGCAAACTCTGCTGTTGTTTATCTGGGCCGTCCTCGTAATCTGAGGATGAATTCGTCGGTTCGCTACCATTCTTATGTACAATTTGGGGGATATAAAGTGGTTTAAATAGCTCGCTATCTGTAAAACTAAAATTGAATGGTTTTCTAGAAGCTGTTGCACCAGTTCCCGACCCTGCTTGGGCAGCGCCTGTATAAGTAATACCATATTGGAAGGACCCTTCCAATTGCGATTGAGATTGCCCTGCATGCGCTCCACTCTGAGCAGAAGCTGTTCCACCTCCTCGGAATGGCATTGTACGTTTTTCAAGTTTTTCATCTGTCTTGAGATAGGGTTGAAAGCCAATCTGGGCTTGACTCGAAGTGCTTCCTTCACCGTTTGCCTGGGCATCTGCCATTCCGCCTTTCGAGCTAGCTTGTACCTGAGAACTGGTACCATGATTCCAGCCACTACTTTGCGCACCAGTTGTTGTAGCACCTGATTCCGGATTTAACTGAACCTGGGCTTGACTTTTTCCGTGACCGCCCACCCCTTGAGCATTACTAGCGGCACCGTCTTTGCCCGCATTAATTTCAGTCTGAACACTTTTATTGGTGTCGGTGCTGCCGGCCTGAGCCGAAAATGATCCAGAACCACTGTAAGTACCACTGACTTGAGATTGTGCAGTTCCCTGGCCGTACTTCCCTTGAGCCGACGCGACTGCTTGAGTGCCAGAATCTGTCTGTTTCACAGAGCTAGACGCTTGAGAATTCGAGGTATCATCCTCCGTTGGTGTAGGACTACTAGGTTGCTGATAATACTGAGAAACATCGCCACTAGCTGGGTACTGAAAGCTGGGGTGTTGCTGCTTCGTGCCTTGACCTTCGCTTGGATATTGTTCATTCTGTTGTCTGCTGACACCCCTCGATGCAGGATCTCTTATGAAAGCGGGAGTCAAGATTCCTCCATCATGCCAAGTTGCAGTTCGAGGATACTGCCCTTCTTGCGGTGGATAGCCAGGATACATTCTTTCACGATCGCTGAGATACTTCCCTGCGTCGACACTTTGAACCATGCCACTTTCTGGATATTTCACGTATCCCTGAGGATATGAAACTCCTGACTGATCGGCACCGAATTTTTCGAGACGCACGTTGTCTGATCCTGCCTGAACCCTAATACCTTCAGGATACGTTCCCATTGCACCAGCATTGGAAGTTGTGCCGGCGTGAATGATATTAGGACCAGCATTCGTTCTGGTAGCGTCCGGGAAACGACTTCCAGGGTAATTTATATGAACTCCTGTTGAGATTAATCCTGGTGTACCTGGTGCTACTTCCCCTGGATAACGCACAGTTTCTGTAAATTGACCACCCGATGGTGAAGTACCAGGGGGGTAAACACTTCCAGTGCCTGCCGCAGTAGTTGCTCCGGCAGTCCCTCCTGGCAGTACTCCCAGTTGGCCAACATTTTCATATCCATCACCTCTTGCATTATTTCCCATGGTTCTAGGATAGTGCCCTTCGCCGTAGTATTGAGATCTAGGAATCTGACCATTGGGATATATCTTGGCATCTGCAGCCGCTTTTGATTCTGTTACAATTTGACCGGGTGCAATGTTTTCGGCACCCCGTCCAATACCACTTGGGTAAGCCCCGTTTGTCAATGAACTTCGTGTATTATCAGGTTGAAGAGGACCATCAGTGGTTGGGATACCAGGAGTACCACCAGGATAAACTGGACTGTCTCCAGTTGCTGTACCAGGCAGAATCAAAGGATAGGGTACGTTTCCTCCAGATACGGTACCAGGCACTCTAGAATAATCTAGACCAGTGAGTACATGCCCAGGATAAGCCACACCAGTTCCAACAGTTCTACCAGGTACAGCTCCAGGATAAATTGTACCACCACCTGTCCTAGGACCGGGTAAACCTCCAGTAAAAGTTGCACCACTTTCGGCTTTGGTACCTGCTGCAGCGTTAGGGTAGGGTATGCGTCCCCCAGTTCTATGGGAACCACCAGGGTAAACTACACCACCATTCATGGAACCAGGTAGACCTCCAGGGTAAGGTATGTTAGCACCAGTTGCGAAACCAGGTACTCCTCCGGGATAAGGTATACTTCCACCGTTTGGAGAAGCTGGCATTCCTCGAGAACCAGGATAAGGAATGTTCCCTCCAGTTGTAAACTCTTGGGCTCCACCAGGATAAGCCATGGTTCCTCCATTTGCAGGACCAGGTACACCTACGTGATAAGGTATGTCTTCTCTAGCTATGGTACCAGGTATTTGTCCAGAATAAGATATATGTCCGCCAGTTGCAGGGCCAGTTACACCTTCAAGGTAACCCACACCACCCCTACTTGCAGTATCATACACATTTTGCAAATATGTGGGAACACCACCGGTTGTAACACCTGGCACACTTCCAGGATAAGTTACTCCACCTCCAGGCATATTTCCAGGGTAATTTACTTGCGTTTCTGTTAATAAAATTGCAGGGCATAGTATCCTTAAATAAAGAAGTTCTAAGTATGCTGTTAGATGGACAAGGAAGTTTGTGCGGTTTTTCGCTCACTTTATAACTTGGTGCACGTGAATGTTTGATTACTCCTTATGGCTTTATTATTAAATATGTTATATGTAGATTGTGATGACATAAAGGTATGACGAAAACCGAACAAAGTTTCTGGGCCACCTAATAATGGGGTAAATTGTATCACCTCCAGTTGTGCCAGGGACATTACTGGGATAAACAATGTGGCCTGCAATTGTACTACCTGGCACACTACCTTGCTGATGTCTATTATCTGTAGTCCCTGTTACGCCTGTAACAATACATATATTTCTTGTATATTACAATCTATTTCATTGTTATGTCTCGGACAAAACTCCAACAGTTTTTTTTTTTTTTTTAATATGTATTGTACCTGAGCCAGGAGTAATCGTACCAGAATGAACAGTATTAACCCCTGGTTGTTTGAAAGATGGGAAAGCACTAGGGTAGGCATTGCCTCCATCAATTCCTAAAAGAACACTGTGGTAGATTTTGCTTCCCCTATCTTATTCATTACGCCTAACGTGATACCTGTAACTCTGCTTCCTGGTCTTGGTAGAGAAATTCTAGCATAATCGACGCCAATGTTTCCAGGACGTGGATGCTGGATGTATCTATCTGGAGCACCTTCACCTGCATACTTCGGACAGTCTTCACATCCACTGCTACCCAGGGACATACTCTGCGCTTGACCCATACCGTAGCTTCCACCTAAAAATTTGTTTAAACCTCTTGAATGAAATCAAATGATAATATAATAAAGATTGCAGTACTTATTAACTATTGAATTTATTTCTATGAAATTATAAGTACTTACTAACAACTGCACGAGAAGATTCACGAGTCGCCTCGGCTTCTGCTCTACCTTCTTTTTCATTGCTGTTACCGATGTTCAAATATTGAGACTGCGTTTGCCCACGAAATTTGCCCGAAGATTGTTGCACTTGACGACGCGAACGATTGTGCCTGAAATTCTCATTGAGTTTTTGCCTTTCTTCGAGAGCGGCTTCTCTTTTCGCACGACTTATCAGCGGTGTTAAGACTACGTCAGCTACTCTTCTTGTCACGATATCATTTTCGTCGTAGGGAAGTATATTAAAAAAGGGATCCACTGTTTCTGCTGGTGTCGGCATAATGTACTGTAATAAAATAATTTTACGTCCAATACAAAAATTTACCACCCTGCCCCCCGCAATTCGCCACGCCTGCAACAAATTAATTAGTAAAAAAATTATTTCGGCCTGCGAAAACAATATTCGTTAATAATATATTGCGTCACCTCAAACTTTGTCAAAGGCTCGTTCGGCGCGTAAAGTATTTTTAATGTTTGTTTTCGTAACATTTCAGTGCCTGTAAGCTCCTCTCCAGCAGCATCATCCTCTAGTTTTTCTATGTAACAATTATTCTCTTCTCTGTCTCTGTATGCTCTGAAACGCTGTAGAAAATAAAAATGTAAAATATTATTCATGTAACATTTGGAAAATAGGAATGTTTGTTACCGTTTCGTTGTCTGTGAACGTCCATTCTTTTTTTAATTGCTCATTTATTGGCGGGGCTTCGGCGTAATTGTAAATGGAACGGTCGAAGCGTCTTTTTTCCTACAATCATTGATGTACATGAAATTTTAGTGGTATGGACGAAGATCATATCGTCATTCGAATATTATAGAATGCATATGTAAAAATTGTTGTAACTTCTAGATTGCACATTTCAGTGCAACCTTTTATTAGATTCATTACACGTTTCTGTTTAGATAGATAGACAGATAGATAGAGATAGATAGATAGATAGATAGATAGATAGATAGATAGATAGATAGATAGATAGATAGATAGATAGATAGAGATAGATAAAGGGGGGAGAGAGGGGGGGGGGGGAGAGAGAGAGAGAGAGAGAGAGAGAGAGAGAGAGAGAGAGAGAGAGAGAGAGAGAGAGAGAGAGAGAGAGAGAGAGAGAGAGAGAGAGAGAGATTATGTATGAGACAAGTGAAATGAGGAATAGGTCGAGCTATTTCCTATCAATTTATCTCACGAACTTTGATCTCCAAATCTGTCTCATACGAGATGCCGAAGTGACTAATACTTAATTTGGATTAATGAAGTAAAATACTCCCATGAGATGTACATAGAATATACATATAATACATGAGAAAGTTGACAATTCACCAATTATTTATTTAAATGAATAAGGTGTTTTTCTTACCCGTTCAACAAACTTATTTAATTATTAATAATGTACAAAGAATCAGAGATATTTTAATTAGGCTTAAGAGTGACCGACCTTTGTTTTATAAGAGGCGTAAGTGGATTAATTAAAAATTAAATGATTGAAAGGTGAGTCAGAGTGGATGGTAACTCACGTAGTACTTCGAGAGCACCGTTCCCGAGAAGAAAATCAGGATGATAAGGATCAGTCGCATGATTTCAGTCTACCTCGGGACGTTCCTTGCGACTGTTAACTTCTGTTTGACAGTAATCCTCGTAGCTTGACTCGGTGACTCCCACCAGTTACTCCTCTTCTTTTCTTCTTCCTCTTCTTTGGTTTGCTTGTGCTCAATCTCGCGAAGAGATGAAGAAGCAGAAGAGGATTTGGATTAAAGTGAGGAGGGGGCCAACACTTTGATAGGGGAAATTCTAAGAAGACGCGGGTGTGTTAATCGTGATCTAATTGTGTTCGCACTCTGGTAAATGTTACGCTATCTTATGTCGTATTGCGCCGTCAGAATCTTGTTACCGGAATGCTTTCGATATTTATTCATGCTTAGCACAGCTATCTTCATCAATCTCTGTTAATTTAAAAACCTATAAAGGATAACAATGAGGGAAATAAAAAGGAACCATTAATGTAATTCTTCTCCTAAATTTCTTTTTTTAAAGCATTCTATGCAAAGTATAATCATATCGTTTCACAAGTGTATCCACGCTAACACTGTACAGTCGTTTATTCCCTAGAGTATTGCAGATAGAAAAAACATTGTTGCTATAAAGTTACATGGTTCAAGAGGGCACAGGTTTTGATGAAAGCTATCTTTTATTAGCATTGTTATTTAATAAGATATGCAAATCAAGTCAGCCTTTTTAAAATAGAATTATATATTTTCTATTGCACAGATCGAACTGTTCCTCCATTCTGCACAAAAGAGTACTAACGTAACATGATCAAAAACTGCTTAGTTTGAAAGATATTTCAACTGTAATCGAGTGGAACTGACTACGTGTAAGATGAAGAAAGCATCAACACAACAGCACTGCTTTATATGTATATCTTTGTCTTACACATGGTAAGTTCTACTGCATTAAACTTGAAACATGTTTTAAACTAACTATTTTTCGATATTACCTGAATACTTTTTTACGAGAAAGCCGAGCTGAATCGATCTATGTAATTAAAAATATGTGATTCCATACAAGAAATCAAAGTTGACCTTCAAATGTCCTCTATATGAAGTCCCCTTATGAAGATACTCATTACATCAATCAATGTACCCCTCGAAGCCGTTCAATTTTTATCTCACACACTTTTCGATTTTATTTCAGCTAACCGAAATGTTCTAGTGGACAGATTTTTTGCCGTACCCCGTATGTTGTTTATAATGGTTGATTCCTTTTTTACGCGAAACTGCTCTAGACTCTAGATAAAAGTAATCAGTTTCTCCAGGCAATTTCGCAGCTTACTTTCAAAGACGCAGAGAAATATCTTTCTAATCGTGTACCATATCACCTAATGATATCAGCTTCTGTGGGCATCATCGAGTGACTAAGATAGATGTGTTCCCCTTCGTTGCCCTAATTATAAACTCGTTGTTTGTCCAGCTATGAGGCATTATTAACTATCTCCCCAGTTCATCGGTAACGAAAAAAGGAGATCGATTGGTGAAAGGAAAGTGGGTTTGGACAATGTACTTTATACGAATTGCAATTGTAAATTATTGGTAGCATTACATACAGTGGCGGATAAAAGAAAGTTTATACTTTTTAACATAGAATAACTTATTTATAATTGAACCAAATGACTTGCGCTTTTGTAAAAAGATAGATTATAAATTCAGACCAAAAAGTTCAAAAGAATGACTTTAATTATTTAATCATTTTTATTTAACTATGAAAAGGTTATTCTATTTTAAAAGCTGTAATCCTTCTTTTATATGCCAGTGTAAGTTACGTTTAATAAAGCATTTCGCCTCTTTAAATAAATTGGTATCATTTTATTAGGATAATAACAAATCCGTTCCAACCAGATCATTTTCAATTTTGGAATATAAAAGGCAGAGAGTTCTGGGTAATAACATTTTTGGGTAAGTCTAAGACTTGTCTTCTCCTTAGACTTAGACACTAAGTTATAAAAATGCTATGGACACTGAAATCTGTTTATAGAGTTTCGTGTATATTTTGTTTTATGTTTAGACAAGACGTGTACAATTCGTAGAAAAATTGGTAAAGTGGTTTCTTAGGCACTCCAATGTACAAATGATATATTACATAAGTAAAATGACAATACATTACAACTATACTAATTAATTAGGACTAACACTGTGGTAATCTAGACAGCTCATAAGTATACCGCAGGGAATGCTATTTACAACGTGTGTTTCACACAACTATACAACATAATACATTTTGGGTTCCTTATGTTCGATCTTCGGAAAAGATCGATGACTAGGTCGATACGCGTAAATGTGTACGCTTTTGGCATCAGGTTAATACAAACACATGTTCTAACGTATGATTTTAATGGATAAGCTACGAGAAATCTTTCTTATAAAACCGCTGCTATTCGAATTTTGTGCAACCATCGTCCTGTAAGCTTGCATTACAGTTCATACCAAAAGAATTCGTATATTAAATTATGGATGCATGAAAATGATCATGAAAGATAAATCCAAAAGCACGTACCGGAAGATATACCCAAAGTACTTGATCTATATAAAAAATTCGATGAGTTGCGCTTAGAATAGCAGAACGGATTGGACTAGTTAACACTCGAATCGTCACCCACGATCGTTTACCGATCGAAAACGATCAAATACTCCTAACTATATTACGTAATACGTCCATCAGAGGGCATGTAGACTGCATATAGCAGTCACTGGTCACGGAAACGTTCGAATCACAGACGATACGCGTTCGTACATAACGCGATTTAACACATTACAGAACTATTTTCTTAATAAATAAGTTTCCAGCAAATCGAACAATACCCAAAGCGATCATCTGTCATCTTAATGAACATCTTGATCGCTATTCAGTGCTTTTTTCCGAACTGCGACTGCCGCGGCGCCAAGTGATTTTCAACTTTTGTTGCTTGCAAGCATAGTTTTAAGGCAAACTTTAGTCGCCGAAACACATCACATAAAATTTCAAACATAGTACCGTAAAGTTATTTGTTATAGGTAAACTATGTCAAGTAAAAATAGTTTTTTTCGCGCTATTTCGAAGAAGATACGAGTGTGCCTACAATTTGAGTGGTATTCGTTCGCAATCTGTAATACGCACGTTAATTTTAAGCTTTAAGGAATCTGTAGCTGCCTGGAAGAGCTTGGCAAACTTTTCACTCGATCGATACTATTACTAATACTAAGAATAAGGTAAATACATCTAATAGGCACTGTACATCACTTTAAGTGAATAAGTACACCTTTGTTTTCTTAAAACAACGTGTGATATGTCTTTAAAAAGTTCCTGACTATATGGTATTTAAGGCACAACACTAGGAATCGGTAATTCACGAAAATTTTACAATTAATACGAATATGCGCTAGGTGGTCCCTAATTAGTAAGGTGCATGGAATATAGCAATGTAGTTTACAGTTTATGTAATCTCTGTCGATAGTATTTCTTACGTACAGTGGGAGACCAAATTAATATGAACACTTCGAAATTACTACTTAATCGGAGTTTGATCAAGAATAGAATTAAAAGTACACTTAAATTGATATCCTTTTTATCACGAAATATAGTATTATGCCTTTAACAACATATTACAATGATTTTAAAGTCTTCTATATATATATATATATATATACCTATAACATATGTATATACCTAATATATATATATATATATATTAATATGTTGTTATCATATATGTACATCATATACAGGGTGTTTCGCTACCTTATAAGGTGATTTTGAAAAACTTTGTCCTATGCAAAAATGGCGATTAAAGTTTCGTTTTTTGAATTATTAACGAAAAACGTTGACCAAGCAGAATATCGCGATACGCTGAACCGCGGCCAACATACTCTCGAGGCTCAGCTCGCGCCTTACGCGCCGTGATTGGCCAATGTTTTTCGTTAATGATTCAAAAACGAAGCTTTAACCACCATTTTGACAAAGGATAAAGTTGTTCAGAATCGCCTCAGAAATCATCTCTTAAAACATTTGCATGAGGTAGGGAAACACCCTGTAGATATAATGTTCTCAATCAATTGTTGTTTATTAATTATTCTTTTTGATGAAATGCGACGTTTTCAAAATTCCCATAGATTTTCTATTATTTTCACCATATCTGGTGAGCTCTTAGGCCACGACAAAACTTGAAGTTTCTTATTAGCTAGGTAAGCTGTTACACTTTTTGCTTTATGGCATGGTATATGTATATTACTGTTCTTGAAATCCTAATACCACCAGAAACATGGAATATGCAATTTTTCCACCTGTTCTTGACAATTTGATCACCCACTGTAATTGAATTTGCCCCAATGTTCCAAGTATTCAGCTATACATATAAAGGGGGCGCATCGAAAGATGCCATTACGTAAAGTTTCAAATATCTCTTAAAATCTCAACGAGTTTATCCCAATCTTGATAGGAATGACACTAGTTGCTAATAAGTATTTACATATTTATCCTTCTACGAAGCAGTGACTCATTTAATTATATTTTTAAATTTCAGATAGTACTTCCTTTATAATTATAATCCACGGGCGACTTTAGACTTTCAGTTCCATTGGATTAAAATAAGATCTTTGGCGACCGCGGAACTGTTTTATCCTAATCAGATAATATTGTTAGGTGATAAATTATTAACCGTACTTGCCGCGATCTGATTTTACCATTTCGGACAAGTATAATTTCTTCTTCCTCTTCACTAGTCCTACGCGATCGCTAAGTTAAGCGTCATTGTCGTCGGTCTGGCGAACGCAGACCTCGCAGGGTTAGAAAAATCGAAACTGCTGGCAGAGTTTTGGCCGTCATTCTTGAAGCGGCTCAGGTGTTCTGGGTTAGGAGATATAACCGACGTTCTAATGACCATTCTCGATACACAATCTGAGTTTTTCATTGCATTATCAGGTGTCTTCCTCGCGCATTCCTCGCCCGGTGGTTTTTCCCTGCAGGTTCGTTTCGACGGCGGAGAAGCCGCGTATATATCAGTTACTCTGGTGTGCTTGATAATAGCGGAGAACGCCGACGAGGAATTTCTTTGGTCTCGGTTGAGTCCTAGACGAGGAACGATGACGCTGGTAGGGGACGCCGTGACACTCGGTGTCGATTGTAATCTGTTCAAAGATGCCGGTGGGCAGGATTTCGTGGACGGTGATGTTGTTTTCAGATCACCACCATCGGATTTCTCGCTGGTCGGTCGATTGTGCGTTCTCATACACGATGACTCCTCATGCTTGTACAGATACGATTTGAGTGCGAACGCTTTACCGCAACGGCCGCAGACGTGTGGCTTGGTGTTCGAGTGCGTCTGGATGTGAGCACGTAAGTTCGATTTGTCCGCAAACGCTTTGTTGCAGATCGTACATTTGAATGGTTTTTCACCTGGTAAAAAAAAACAACAACAAAAAGAAATAAGAAAGACGAGCTATTAATTTCAGAGGTGCAAATTTAATTATACTTAATTATGCTCATATTCATTGACGTAACTAGGAATTTTGGACTTTAGAAAGGGCAGGTCCCATAATTTTCGCCCATAATGAACTTGAGATCATTACAATGAAGCAGTTTAATTCTAATGCAATACTAACGCAAATATAATTAGTAATTGAACGTAACGATGATAATGTGCCGTATTTTATGTATTTAGTTGCGTTGCATATTGCACTTTGGCCCAAATATTTATTTCTTATTACCTACGATTCTACTACGTACATACTGTTTCTTTAGACATTTCGATGATTTTTAAGTTGCCAAGAGCCACCCCCCCCCCTTATATCACACTAAACTGACAGTATGCAGAGTGAAATTTTCCTTGTCCTAAATGAACGAAACTTAATTGTTTAATTTTGCAATAAGTATTTCATTCGACCAGCAACATTTATTTTTAATAATTTCTTGCGCGAAGCCCTACCTGTATGGGTACGTATGTGTCCCTGTAACAACCACGGCCTCGAGAAACACTTGCCGCAGAAGTGGCACTTGCACCCTTGATTGTGCGTCCTGACGTGCATACTGAACGCAGGCATACTGACATAGACTTTATCGCAATGCGGACACCTCCTCGCCTTCTTGTCCCCGAGAGACCTATGCGTTTGCCTGTGTCTAGCCAAGTTGGAGGACGTCGAGTACTTCTTTCCGCAGTCGGCGCATTCGTGGTCTTCGTTGTCTTCGGATTTCGACGCCTCCGTCGAGGTCGAGGTCGAGGTCGTTCTTCGATTCTGGGAGATCGCCGAGGGTGCTGGCTGTGTTGATTCCAGATCGATTTTGTCGTAGGAATTCTCAGACGCCTCGGAATTTCGTTCTTTTTCCAAACGATAAGGATTGGAAGAGATACGGATACCTAGGACGGTGCTTGTTTCCGAACGATTCTGTAGAATCTCGCGTTCGCTTTCGATCCGCTCGAAGAACAGTCTCGCACTTTCTCCGAGGATCTGTTCGCCTTGGTGATCTTGGAATTGCAGTTCTTGGTGATTCGCGCGCGGTGTCGTTAGCCTGCCACACTTGCCCGAGAACTGAGCGGACCTAGGCGAAGCTGGTTGCTGATAAATCACGCTGTTAGGGTGAATCAGAGTGCCAGCAGCCGCGGCTAAGCTAACTTCTGCCAGCTTCGTCAGGTTGTATAGTTCCTCAGGACATTCCGACGATGTCTCGCTGCCGCACTCGCTCGCGCCATCGGAAGTTGGATGGTTCCCGCTGTACTCGGCCAGCCTCACGCCTCTTTCAGGACTGAAATCTATGGAACATAAAAAAAAATAGTTTTCCAATAATTACCTTCCAATTCTTTACTGTAATTAGACTTAAATGCGGTAATTGTTATTTGCAGCACAAAATATGACCGAAACACTGCACTTGGAAGCATTTATCATCCTTAATGGAGGCCTCCACGATCCGAATGCGTTTTGGCAAACGATCAAAAGAAATCTCGCGGTCGACTCGAAAGAACTTCCAAATGATACTTCGATCTCGCTGTATATTTTTAAATTAGTTACATTACTGCGCCGTTACTGTAGAACTAGACAAAAAAAAAAGTGGTGAATCCTAATGACTCATTGCTAAACCACTTTCCTGGAAACAGACCGTGCAGAGGCGTCTTCTACACTTTGAGGGAACAGGTGGCTCCAACTTATAAATCTCGCCGGCGTACAGACTTACAGAAGAAATTCAATACAAGGAACAAAATGTTTGTCACTTTTTCTGAACTTTTTTTTATCAAACGAATTTGTCTTACATTTCTTAACCGTTCAGACTGAGAGGTCCATACGGCACGACTTTAAATCATGTATCGTGGTGATTCATGAAGCACCTTCGCGAGTGTGCCGCCTGTTTCGTTTTCGGGGAGAACAGAAATAGAACAGCTATCCCTTGCCCTCTTCTTTCTTAGTTTTCTTTCCTCCTCTAACCCTTGTATTTTCTGCGTACTTCTGTGGTGTACACGTATGTACCTACATTTGCGCGAAAGCTGGGGGGGGGGGGGGGTTGACGGCATCGCGACGGTATGCGTCGTGCGAGCTTCGTGACGCATCTAGCGCGTCTCCTATTCTTGAATCTGCGGCGGTGCGCCACCCTAATGACGAAGCAACGACCAGCAAATTCTCTTGGCTCGCGGTCAGCAACTTTGATCGACCGAATTGATGCAAACGGCGCGAATGTTTTACTTGCACCAAGTGTCCGCATTTCCGGTGCTTCTTTGAAAGCTTGGATTAAACGGAACTTTAACTGTTACACGAACTTGTCTCGAGAACGGAAGTATTGTTAAGGGATACACGATGTCGAACGGAAACGAGCAAAGAAAATAATCATGGAAATTCGTTCAAGAATCATTCTTCGACGAAGAAGAAATACAACGGAGCGATCGAACTTATTTTTAAGATACTTGTATGACGTAAAGAGGAAAACTCTGGCAGGGGATAAATAAGGGGATATTTAAATAAGGGAACGCACCTCTTCCGGCACCATCGAACTCCTCCTCGGCTCCGTTGTACCGGCGGTGCGTGATCAGGAACGCTCTCGGCATTTTCTTCCCTCTATTATACTCTCTTCTTTTTTAACTGGTTTCCTTAAATCGCACGAGCCATACTTTGGAACTATCTGTTCTAATTCCGCTCGCACACACTGTATCACTGAGGGTTTGATCGAATTGAATTAATACCGCGAACGGACAACGAACCCTGATTTTCTGTCAGCCGGTTTTAAAAGGTGCCCTGCACTTGTTGATGAACACAGGGGTGCGTCCGCCTCGAGGATTTCGGGCGTAATAGTTGCTCCGGCGAAGATTCGGGGCTACATATAGCAGCGCAACTTCCCTCGCCCTCCGACCGTCCCTCTTCGTCATCTTCTTCTTCAGCTGCTGCGCGCCGCGTTGCACGCGCCCACGAGGGATGCCCCAGTGGCTCGTGTGTCGGTAGCTGCTTCTGTTGCCGCGTGGTGGCAAAATGTGCGACCACTGTATGCACATCCGTGCCGCTCCTCGAAGCGGGAACGACACACCAAAGATCGAATGTAAAAACTCAAACCCTCGGAATTAATTACAACTTCTTGCGCCCGAGCCTTCTTTCTCCATTGAGGAATCGTTTGCTCTTAAACCTGTTTAGATGGGAATTGCAATTAGGAAGAAGCTTCGTTGTTCGTATTATCTTTAATGAAGGTAAACGCAAGTAGGGGATAGTAGTGGCGATTAATTAAATAATTAATATATTTCGGATGGGTCTTCTTTAAATGGAGGGCTCAGAAGCCAATAAGCGTTCATTAGCATCCAAACCAGGATAAATAAAGTTTTTTTTGCAAACTAGTTGTAAAAAAATGACAATGTTAGTAAAAGTGCAAGAAAATACGTTTAATATGTGATAACATACAAATGAATGTAACTGGAAGGGAAACCAAAAAAAATCATCAACCATGGCTTCTTTAAAGTTTTCAGGGAAAGTTGGACTTACAGTGATTGGCTTTTAAATCCTCCGAATAACACCTTCAAGTTGGAAACCGAGATAAATAAGATTTTTACAAACTAGTTGTAAAAAATGACAGTGCAGCTAGAAGAAGTTCAAAAAACTATACTTAATATAAGATAACATACAAATGAACATAACTACAAAAGAAACAAAAGAAAATCATGAACCATGGCTTTTTAAAAGTGGTCGGGGAAAGTTTGGCTTACATTGACAGGCTTCAGAACCCTGCGAATCACACTTTCAAGTTGGAAAATTATGGCGAGACTCTTTTAGCTGTATAAATGCTGTGCGTCTGTAAGTAAAACGTAACGAAGATTTATTTTTTCCTTGGCGTGGGCTGAAACACGCAGAGGGTGGTAGGCTTGTATATTGGTTTATCTGTAACAAATGTCGGTGCGACCTGTAGCTCATATGTGGTCGCTGAACACTCTGTTCAATCTAATGTTAATGAAATTATAAAACTCGATGAATATTCTCACATGAACGTATGTAGGGTAAACTTTCTTAATTCGTACCCCTTAAGAATAAACGCTTGTTACACTAAAAGTAACAGTGAAAGTGCCACACAGTCAATGGCAATCAACTCCTTATTAACAAACTAATCAGGGCAAAAAATAATCAACTTTTATATATAAAAGGCATTTGCTTTTTTCCGGGAAAAATAACTTAGGCTTACTGCCCCTAATCGTGCCATAATCGCATTACAACGATCACATAAATATTCAAAAGTTTGTCCGTTTGCCCCCCATACAAAGTACATGTACCCACACTTTACACTTTACGCATTTTTCGTGCATTTCTTTATATAGACTATCTGTTAATGTTTGGGAAGCCGTGGTTCTTCTGGTTGATTTTTCTGAGCTACTACAATGTAGCATTTTATTATCATAAAGCAATTTCCAGAACCTAAGTCTCCGTCTCGGTGCTGTTGAGATTTGGTTACTATAAAATGCAAAGTACGAAAATGCAAAGTAGTACGAAATAGGCATATAGCTAAATTCTTTATTGAAAATCATACTAAAGTATAGGACACTCATCGTTAATGTAAAAACAAGAAATAACTTTGGGGATAGTTATAATTACACACAGGAATTTGTTTGATCAATTCTCGTAAAGAGTAATTGCACTAAATTCTTATGAATTATGTCAAAATTGTACTAAGAAGTAACCCAAAAACTTATTTTCCTTATACTTTTCCATAGAGTGATTCTATAGTGACGCGGTTTGTTAATAGAGCACTTCTAACTGTTATTCATACTTTCCATCGCTGGAAGTACTTGTAACTGTTGTAGTTTAAACAAAATGGCCGGGGTACGATTCACATGCAGGTACGAATTAAACAAGTTTACCCTACCTACATGTTTTCTACTAAAGGCTTGGTAGATTGGGAAACTGTTAACAAATTGATGTGGACAGGTGCGATTGCATAAACATATTTAGAATGCATTACTCTCGTTATAGATCTATGTGTATTAAAGGATACTGTCATGGTAGAGATTTATGTTTCACTTCAATTAGCAAATGGAGTGAAACACTAGCTGCTTTAATCATGAATACTTGGAATATTGAACTATTTTGTCGAACAATAGAAACAAGGCTGTAATGTTACTAAAACTTTAACGTTAGCAAGTCAACATTAGTTTGTGAAGTAAACCTGAATGAAAGAAGGCACATTATCGAAACAGTATTTATTACATCAGCGGGCAAATGAAAGGATAAGCAGTCTATTTTTATGCGAAGCCACTGTTGGTAGACAGATTTTGCCAAATCCATAGCATGCGTCCGAAGTTCATTAACTGCCACTGGACCGCGAAAGGGAGGCAGGGAAAAAGAAAGGACACTGTCGTAAGCGTGCCACATTTTTTGTCCGCCATCGCGATATAAAAAAAAAACGCAGATAGTAAGTGTTCCATCAGTTCGTGTGATATTTTGTTTGCATACTGAGTGAAACTTCTTAGAATTCTAATATAGGCAAAAATGTTTAAATATCAGAAAATTTGTTCGCGAACAGTAACAATCTGCGTGATAGAATTTCTAAATTTTCTTTGTACCAAAGTTCCAGTGGATATTTTTAAAAAATAAACATCGTATTTACATGAGAAGCATGTGTCATACACGTACGATTCCTTGCGACATTTTATTAATAGCGAGCCGTTATTAATAAACTGACGTGTTGGTTTCATTCACATATTATCGATCAGATATTGTTCTCCACAATTGTTCCATCTTCCAATTCTACATTTATTACCTTACGCCGCTTAAGTAACAAGATTTAACTAAACAAATTTAGCTCCCAAGAAAGGACTACTGCTTTCAAATTTCTATGCATGATCAAATTCATAGAGCCTCTTCAGAAGTGTGGAAAATTGCGTTTCTAAGTTAGAAGGCGTGAGTAACGTTGTTTGAACAAACAGAACTATGCACCGAGAGTCTATGCAAGCTGCTAGCTTTTTGGTCGCCGATTGAATGAATGCCACGCGAGTTAGTCAGCGTCGCGGTGCTAAATTCGGCGTACGTCTGGCGTCGCTCCAGAAGAACCACCCAGCGCACCAACCTGCTTCTATCCTATGTAGCCACCAACGAAACTCCGAAGAACGGCGCCGTTCTCTTACCACCTTCTTTCGTCCCGCACCGATGCTCTCGGACGTTCTTCTCTTTTTTTTCATAGTGAAAAGCCTAAAGTGTACGTTGCATTCATGGCCACATGGAAAACTAACAATGAATAATATTTAATTAATGATGGAATGGCCCAAATTTTTTTACAAAGAACGAAAGTATGTATCACAAAGATCATGAAAATGTGAATTAAAAATGCTACCAAAAGCAGATCTGATCCTGAGAGATCAACAATGAAGAAAGAAAGGATAGGAGAAAAATTAATTATCTTCGTTATATAAAAATTCGGGGGCTCTGCCTCCTACGCCCTTCGGGCGCCAACCTTGGGCCACCGAAGTTTATTACCCTCCCTTGACTTTTATCCTTTCTCCCATCTTATTGGCCTCTCAGTCTTAGACCAGCTATTAGTAGCATTTTTAATTGACATTTTCGTAATATTTTGTTCTGTACAAGAACAAAATTTGTTCGATCCCATCATCAGTTGAATGGCATTTCTTGTTAGGGCTATTGAACAGTGGTTTGGTCTCAAGTTCTGTAGACCAGTGGGAAAGACTGGCACAAGTTGGGGACCTATTAATTATCCCTCTAACTGTTTTCTCAATATGGTTCTCAAGCTTTTACCATAATTTCTAATTCCTTCTACTTTAGTTTTTCATGCATAAATCGATATCTTGGTTGCGTTTGAAACGATTCGAGGAACAGGTGTCTAGTGGAAACCTACTGCAATCACGGTGCTATCGGCGTCGGGTACCTAAAAATAGAATGACGAGCGTCGTACATCTCCACTGACGCAACACCGAGACCCGCCAAGCTTTTCACGCCGAATCTGAAGAACATTTACGTGTCATCCTATATGCGCGCGGGTGTAAGCCACCTCGTGGCTTCTGCGTTAACAAACCAGAGCGTGGGTTGCGCATCCTACAGGTGCCTGGACGCGGTATCCGATAGGAACGTGTCGCGCAAAAAGCGTACGCATGTATTTTCTTACTTGGAGATGCTCCAGGTGCGGAGGAGGAAGTACGTGTAAATCGTAACGCGGAACGGGAGGGAGGGGGGGAGGGACGCTGTCGCGAAGCCGCGTGCGATACCATTTTTCATAGAAACAAGATGGAAATTAGGTGTCCCCAGTTATTTGTACCGCATACAAAAACTTGTTACATGACAAATGCCACTGGACTAGCTTAACAGACACGTCCCTCGAGACGTCGAGAAGTCTCTTAATAATAGATTGAAATTAAAAATACTTCTAATACAGCGCCTGCAGTGATTAGGCTCATGCTAGCGGGGGAAAAAGGTGCTCGGAAGGGATTACTTTTTTGCTGGATAAAGAAGCCAGAGTCATTAAGCGTAATCCTCCTGCTCTGTGCCATTGCTCAGTAAAAAATAAATATCTCGAGGAGCGTGCGTAGGGTATCGTCACGAAGAGTATCCGGAAACGCTTGGTCCTTCTTATAAATCAGAGCCGGTACACGCTCCCTCTTTCTACGGCCATGTCATTTAGCGAGAAGTTTTCTGCTGGAAGAAAAGGGAAAAAGCTCGCGTTCGCTATTTAAAAGGCTGGATAGGTGGGTGGCTTTTTAACTGCGAGGTATATACCGACGTAGGGAGAGGGCTTCGACTTCGCTCCTCGGCCTCGGCATGGGGTTGCCGTGCTATTTTCAGTCCGGTGGCTCGACGCAGCTGTCGCGTTCCTCGGGTAAACCACCTCTCTTCTATTCCACGGTCACTCGCGGGGCAAGGTAGAACGTGCAAATTGGAATTCGAAAGTGACGATTCCGGGATCCGGCAGGGGTGACGAACCATCGCGAATTCTCAACAAAATTAGACGGTTTCATAGAAGAAACGCGCGACAAACGCGAGTTTCAATTAGGTGGTACTCTTTTACTGTTTTCGGAAAGTCATATTTTACCTGACCCTTTATAGCCAACAATATTTCTTCAGTTTTATATTCTTTCCATGTTTCCTAAATGCACTGTTGGCCAAAGTATCGCCAACCCCTTTAAAATAGGACAAATTTTTTATAATTGAACCGACTGATTTGCAGCATAAGCTGATTTAGACTCATTTACTCTGATTCTCGACCTTTTTCTGCGATCTTCAAGCATTTATATCTCAAAGCAACATTAACCGATTTGGATGAAGTTTCCGGGATGCATAAATCTTACTTAGATCTGTAAAAGCCATTTTTTACATTTTCATTATAAGCTCAGACAAAAAAGACAAGAAAATGACCTTTACTATTCTTTTCTTTTATTTCGAAAATTTCAGTTTTTTTGTGTTCTTTTGTTGTTTTTTTTTTCTTTAACGACGAAAGCACAATATCTAGTAAACTAATCCTTTTATCTTCCTGCAAAGCCTCAAGTTGTTCAGCTCCGTTATAAAAAAGTTACCCTGTATTAATGGGTGGGGATACTTTTAGCCAATAGTGAATTTCATCCCTTTAGAAGTTTCCTTTTCTTATTAATCTTTCAATTAGCGGATAATGATCAATGATGGTATTAAAGAAGAATGATATAAATATTAATGAAAGAGTTCCCTTGTCCATCAACAAGGAACTGCATATTTTTCGATCTTATATTCGCGTGGAATAGTAAGAAGACGATTTGCGAGGTACGGTGGAGAAGCATTTAATTGATTGCCTGCAGCAGAAGAGAAAAGTGCGTGCTGGAGAATGGAAGACGTGGATGAAGAAGATGACAAGATTCGAAGATCTTGGCAACGAGCCAGACTGAGATTTTCAGCCGTCTACGTGTACTTCCAACTTTCATCTGTCTCCTCTTCTACCGTAGCAACCGTCCCCTAGAACCTAGGGTGCAATGACACCAGGTCTTAGACGACAATTTTCTATTTACAGTACATGAGTCATTACACATGCATATTTGTTCCATGTGAATAATTCACTTGTTTTATATTGAAGCCACAGCGTAGAGGAGATGGTTGAAATATGGGCTAAGGCCTAAATACGGGCTAGTCGAAGTTTAAGGTCATATGAGGTGCTCCATCTTAGTAACAATAATGAGAAAGTACGGTTCAAGAATCAAACAATTTCAGGCAGACCTATGAACCTTTACGATCACAACTATAGCCATATTATGTCTGTATTTAGCATCTACTCTCTAGAGGTCAGACGAACTGTATCTGAAATTGTATTTCTATACAGACTCATCAATAACCAAATATACTGTCCAGAATTATTAGGAAGCATACAACTATACGTACCGACCCATAATACGAGATGCTCAAACTTGTTTTATCTCACACACTACACCACCAGATATGGACACTACGACACTATCAATAGGATATGCGCTTCTACCAACGCCATACATTTCAGCATCGACATTTTCTCCGACACCGTTAATAGACTAAAAATGCTATCATATTCTGCGCTAAAATGGACCACTGCTCGGTAGCTTTTTCTTAGTCATAATACTACTTTTTCTCTCATTCTCTCCTCACTGCGCAAACCCTTCTCCTGGCGATCTCTGTTATGTATACCCATCTTTAATCATGTACCACTTATACTCTTCCGAGGTCTATTCTTATTCTTATTTTTGTACACATCTATGTAATACAAAGAGTACCAACTCGTTTATGATGATAATAATAATAATAATAATAATAATAATAATAATAATAATAATAATAATAATAATAATAATAATAATAATAATAATAATAATAATAATAATAATAATAATAATAATAATAATAATAATAATAATAA